>JADLZN010009445.1:0-440514 GCA_018155175.1 Sinocyclocheilus anophthalmus | reverse complement strand
AGCAACCCACCGTACTCATGAAATTTCCAGCCTGTGTCTGACAAAAACTCCACCCACTCACACTGGTTTATAAACAGTATGAATAATGAATATGTCATTTGCCATCTCAAATGTGGCACAGAAGCTGCATCTGAAGTTAAATATATACCAGAAAAACTTGCATTTATTGCAATTAGAAAAAATATGTTATTAAATATTTTAAATATTCATTTATATAAAAATATGAATGTTGAGAGAAAATTTAAAAAAAATTGTGAATAAACTTATGGGAATACTGAATTAATAATTATTTTACTCTGTCATGACAACAAACTGTGCTGATGCTGCATCAAAATCTAGTAAGACCATATAATACAAAATAATTTATTGCATTGCTCAGCACATCATATTGCATTTAAGACATCTAGTTTAGAGATAACTTGACAAATCAACTTTATCTTCACTGATAAATGTGATATAGTCAATAAATAAAATTCTCAGATAAAAAGCATAAGACAGAAGATAAGATTTTAGAGTATCAGATAAACAGATTTATAACACTTGTTTACATAAACATTTGAAACATTCAACAGTTATTTGTCAAAATGTTAAATATCAAATATAAATGCTTTGTATTAATTTAAGGTATAAAATAAAATAAAACAAAATCTTTTGACAGAATTGATTCTAAAATGTAGTAGTTTTTAAGCTGAAGGAAGCAGAGGGAGGTAAAGTATAACTAAAGCAACTTTTCAGAGTTCAAAGTTCAGTTGAACTTACCTGAGCTCTATGCGTTACTTGCTTCTTAAAGTATATCCAAAAATGCCAATTAAACATGCAGATTTTGTCTGTATGAAATGCTCACACACTCCCTTTGAATACCTACACAAATCTGGGAGCTCCTTCAATCACTCACACATGTACACACTCTCTGCCACTGTGGGTAGAGCTGTGACTGAAGCACACATACAGCTGAAGAGAGAGAGAGGGAGGGAGCAGGAGGCTGTAATGCAAGAGTATGACGAGAGAGAGAGAGAGAAAGGCTCGCTGTAACTGGGAATAAAGATTCAATGGCACTCTAACCCTTTGGCATACGTCCAGCCCACTCATTATTTTTCTCTTATTCATTCTCTCTTTTGCAAATCGCTTCAATCTCTAACGTCGACTTCACCCTGCATCTCCTCAAATTAACATTCCCATGTCACAGGAACTATTTGACTTCGGTCTGCCACTTGAATTGGTCTTGAATTGAATTCAAGATTTCTTAGAAACTGAGTAACAACTCAAATTTGAGTATCCAGCTTTCAGGGGTGAATGGAAGACATCTCTTAAAGGGACAGTATGTTTGGTCTCATTGACCACATTCACATGCCACCGTTCGACAGTATAACAAAGAACATACTGCGATCAGTGTTTCATGCACATCCTTTTGCAATTAAAATCCAAATTAAGACTTTATTCCAAAAAAATGATATTTTGATTCTTTACAGCTATTGGATATTCCTGTGTACATGAAAACTAAATTTTTCAAATAGACTAAGACAAATATATTTTCTTTCCTGTTATTGCTCTTGCCATTTATTGCAATGCATTTTAATCATTTTGGACCATAATTTAATTGACTCATGAACTCTCATTCACATCCAATACAACACAAAAGCATGATAAATTGTCAAATGTAGGTCATGACGGTTTTATTGTTTATAAACCTCTTATGTTTAAACGACTGTCTGTACCATTTAATCTATGTACTGTACACTACCATGCAAAAGTTTAGTTAAATTACTATTATTATTATTAAAGTAATTAACACTTTTATTCATGCCAATTACAATTACATTTTTAAAATGTATTTAAACAAAAACAGCTCATTTAAATCATAAAATATTTTACAATATTACTATTCTTCTGTATTTTTGATAAATGCGGCCTTGGTGAGAATAACAGACTTTTTAAAAAAAAATATCTTACAGAATAAACTGTTTACATGACCCAAAACTCATATTAAATCAGGTGTATGCTATCTTATTTGGTCTTATTGTTTGGTATGCGAGGCCCAGTGTATTCTGGGTATTATTCTAGAACTTTATTGAGCTCACACAATAGCCAAACACAGAAAAACAATTTCTTGCTGCTTCAGCTCTGCTGTTGCCCATGCCAGCATGTCCAGGTCACAGTCCAACGGGCACCTTACCAACACTCTCTCATCGACACATTAACACAATGAAACAGGTTGCAAACATTGTTACTGGTCTGCAAACAGTGCTTATGCTCAGTTTGAAATGTTGTATTGCAATACTTTTGTCATGTTTCTTTTTTTTATTATTAATATTATTATTAATCAAATGCTGAACAATTCATTTAGGTATCAGATTTTACGAATAAAAGAATATACAAAACAAAACAAACAAAAAAAATGTATAGTATTGTGTCAGTTGCATGGGACGCATTCAGCGTTTCAATAATCTTTAGGCCTTAGACAGAAATAGCACGTTTTAGTATTGGATAGAAGAGCCCACTTAGCATTGAGCTAAAAACAGAGCTAACAGCACCTGGTCTCAGTCAAACAGATGGCTCTCACCTGTTTCATCTATGCATTCTGGGACATTGAGAGACAAGATACATAAGTAGGCAGGCCATCTTATCAGTGACAACTTTTTTTGGAACCGGCAGAGGCATGTTATATTTGCACAATAACACAATTGTGTTGTATACAGTACAGTTAATCCTTTATTTGGGGTGAGGTTTAAACGTGTTGTGGCATATTGAGATTGTAACATTTCGCAGACCTTCATGGAGAGTAAGCAACTCTCAGTCTTCCAGTCCATAAACAGGTGGAACGTTTGGGTGGGGTATTTATGGAGCTTGTTACATAGAGCTCAGAAAGTACACATACCCCCAGAACACAAGAAAAACCACACACAACACACACACACACACAACACAAAGAGACGCACACTCATATCTGTGCATCAAAGCATTTGTAAACCAGAACACAGTACAGAATGCTGCACAGACACACACACTTTTATTAGAAAGAAGTCTAGCATTAAAAAGTGTGCTTGCATGATTACTTTCTCCTCTACAAACACGTTCGCATGTACACACTCTGTGTCCCACACCTCAACAGTGCCCACTCTGTGTTTATTTATCTGACCAAGGAGGTGCTCATGTTTCACAGCCATTCCTTTACAAACAGGACAAAGTGATACAAATACAGGAAACACAAATATTTTTTGCTTTATTTATGAATAATTATTACCTTTGATGACACCAAAGTATGGAAGACAATTCAGCCTCAGAGTAAAAAAACAAATAATAATATAAAAAGTCGATTGTGAGATGTTTAAAATAAGAAATAAAGCTCACTGTCAGATAGAAAAGCTGAGAAATGCTGCCTCTGCAGGCAGCATATGGAAGTAGGATTCAAAGTCAAGTTTATAGAAATGTTTAGCACATGGCATGGCAAATTGATAAAAACAAAACACAGTTCACTTTTGGACACACTAGATGCTGCTTCTGTGCCGTGAAGTTGACTTTCCTATGATCACTTCACATCCCGTCTATTGATATAGATTGAAGGATTTTTGAAGGCAGCATAGATGTATACTTCACAGCCTATGATATCTTCATTTCCATGACAGTTGAGCTAAAAATTAAATACATAAATTGCAATCGGTGGTTGTTTATGTGTAAATGTATGTTTTTTAGGGGTGTAACGGTTCACAAAATTCACGGTTCGGTACGACACGGTTCGGTACGTTTTCGATACGGGAGGCGGGGTTGGTAATGGGAATTGGTTTTATAACACTCGCAATTGTTGGACAATTATTTCTGTCAATTCAGAAGAATATATCTTCAACTACGATTCATACGAACTACTCATATGATGATACAGATATTATAGTAACTGGTTTAATTTATTCCCTTAATATTTCTCTTGTGGCCCGTACATAGTGAGAAAAAAAATGAGAAGAAACGTATTTTGTGTTAAACAGGTTGTTTTTTAAAGTCGGTGCTTGAAGTAGGCTAAAGCTTTTTATTTCATTGATTTTCATTGATGATTGCAGTTAATCTTTTAATTATAGGCCTATAATTCATTGTAGCTACAATAGACCCGTTTTTAACAATTGAGGAGTAGCCTAATCTTTTGTTATCCTCGCAGTGCGTCAGTTATGCGGTAGCCTAATATTGTGGGGCAAATTAGTTGTAGGCTAATTTTAATTTAATAATAGGCCTAAAAGTAATTTCATAATAATAATATGCATAATAAATTAAGAATGTAACAGTCCTACATTAATTGGAAATGCCAAATTTTCTTATACTGCAATCTCTAATATTGCAAATAATTGATGTTTTTGACAATATCTATGGCTATCATCGATACAAGATAATTGTCTTTCGACGGCATCACAGGGGCAGACAGCAGTTGCCGTACGGTGTTTGCTGACCTTGCTGAGCGCAGGAGCTGGCACTGAGAACATAATTTCACACACTTTAAGCTCTTTTATTTTCCAAATTTAATAGGAATTAGGTCAACAGAATTCGTTTGGTTTTTTTTGGTTTGTAATGAATTACGACTGGAAGGCCTCGTACCGAACGGTTCAATACGAATACGTGTATCGTTACACCCCTAATATTTTTGTCAACTTTTTTTTAAAGCAATGTAGAACTTCCCTTGGTTATCACCAAAGCTCTCTCTATTTTGTTGTAGATCTTTAAACCATTATGCTGCCTCAGAAGTTTGTCCAAAATAAGTATTGGGAGGTAGCTACCTTTCTGCACAAACATAAGCTTTCAGACACAGTCATAAAGCAGTAATGAAAAATAAAGTCACATATGAGAAATAAAGTCACATTTGCAAGACAAAAGTCATGTCAAGATACAAAGATGTGAAAAAATTCAAAATTGCAAGATATAGTCATACTGCAAGTTATTTTTCTTTTTCTCTGAGGCAGAAACAGGCTTTCATACCTAAGGGATGTTTTGACAGATTTAACTAACTTCTGGGAACAATTTTGTCCCCAAAATAAACACAATAAAGCTCTGTGTGAACCAAGCCACCAAAAGAACAAAGAGAACCAAAACTCTGTTGACTTTAATTAAGCTCTGGATCTTCTGTGCATCCACTCACAAAAAGTATGACATAATGATTGTCTTTACAAGGCAAAAATGCTATGTTTAGTTTTTATCCATTTGCTGTACTAAAATGTAATGTACTAAAAATGACAATAAAGTTGACTTTAATAGTTTAAAGATGCCTTATGAGCACATAAAAATCTATCAAATATTACTTTTTTCAGACATATCACAGCACCTTAAAAAATAAATATTTCAAGTTATGTTTTTCTATCCATCTGACTCTCATCCTTCTGTTCCAGAGGTTTTCCAAAGTTGATCTGAGCATCATCTCAAGATGCTTTTCCAATCACCATGGCAAACTTTACATTTCCCCAAGAAAAGAACACCAATTAAAACAAACTTTAGTCCTGTCCGGATGCACTAAGATGCTTAAGCAAACACTCTAACATTGTACTCTAAATAAACAAACCGTTAATCTGACAAATATTGAGTGAAGTCAGTGATGGTGAAATACATATACAACATTGAGAAAGACAAAGACTGTGTTCAAAGACCAGCACTGAAGTTCAGATTAAATGGACGAAAGGTTTCTCTTGATTTTGAGCTGGTAAAAAGGTTCCTTTGTGTTTCCCTTTGAGTTTATATAGCAGATACATTGTGTATTTTATAGTTTCCCTACCAATTCTTTTGTCCTGTATTAATGTGTTGCACACACAAAACGTCATCCTTCATCCTGTACTGTGTATGTTGGGGTTGAAATATGGATTTCATTTGTTTGTAAATCAAAAGCTGAAGAAAACAATAAAACTAGATCAACTGCAAAGACACGGTCACAAACTCTCACTGACATCTGCCTCAAACTCACATTCATTTCATCTGGCTTTTCAAATAGCTAATGCTTCCAACAAACACAAATCAACGTATGCCCAAAGGCACGGATGAGCTACAAAGTTGACATGCTCTCCATTTTACAGTACACAGTCAATATACAAATTATACAGATCCAAATCTGATGGAGGTCTTCTAACGGATGTTAAACAGACCAGTTCAAGGACAGAGACACAACTGATGTCATTTCTCATGCAGGAAGCCCTGGCTTTGTTTTGCTTCATTTTGCTTCTGGACATCTGTTGAACTGTATCTGTTAAATGGTTCAGAGCTTTCCAGAACATTCTCTAAAAGCCTAATGTGTGTCTTTACATCGTGTTGTTCACACTAGGTAACATAAGTTGTGGTCGTTCTCAGGCCCCAGTAGGAATTTCACTATGAATGAATCGCACATAATGATAGCGTTGTTTAATTTGAACATGTGAGATACTAAAAGTCCACATGCAAGATATAAGTCACACTGTGAGATATAAAGTCACACTTAGAGATATAATGTCAAACTGAGATATATAACATCAAACTGTGAGATATAAAATCATACTGCAAAATAAAGTCACACTGTGCAATATAAAGTCAGAATGAGAAGTAGAAGGTCACACTGCAAGATATAAGGTCACACTAAAGACAAAGTCATTCTTCGAGATACAAAGCCACATTGCAAGATATAAAGTCACACTGCGATATATAAAGTCAGTGCAATATATAAGGTCACACTGCAAGATATAAAGACGCACTGCAAGATCACTGTGATTATTGTGCTCACATTGTGAGATACTCCTTAAAATGTCAACAACAACAAAATGTATGCCCAGTAATAATTCTCCTCTCGATCTTACCCATCTTCTTTTTTCTGTCCTCATTTACCCTGACTTTCTTTCTGTTGAACACAAAAGAAGAACTATTCTGAACTGTTTTTGTCCATACAATGAAAGTCAGTGGGGTCCAAAACAACCCCCCACTGACTTTCATTGTGTGAACGAAAAACACTGTGACATTTTTTTTAAATATATTCTTTTGTGGTCCACATTCCTCATTATTGAACTATCCCTATAAATTCTTAAGAAAAAAAATTGGGTTTAAAGCTTAGTTTATGGTTTGTGTTGGACTTGTCTCGTAAACTGCTAAAACCATCAGTGATATTCACCAGCATACGCAGCACTCCAAATCAACTTTATATTTAATGGCCTTTCTTCAAAAGACACACTCAGGTTTATATTAGATCACATATCGTACTTTAAAAACAGCTCAGTTTCATGAACGAGCAAAAGTACAATCATCTACAGTTACACTATTAAACATGACACCATTCAATGTGAAATGGAAAAATGTTCACATTGATAAATGCCAAAATACATTAATCTTCATGTACACACTCGATGACTTCAGCTGTCATGATCGGACCACTGCCAATACAGACTCTTTCTGTCTTTGCACGTGCAACTGTGGCCTACTTTTGAGTCCAGTAAGTTCCTGCACAGTGAGCGAAGGCATTATATAAGCGAATGATTCAGCTGACCCTGACCCTTGCCTCCCTCAATGCAGACGTTTATAGAGTCGGTAATATCACAAGGGTCAGTTTAACAGGCGAAACCAAATGCTCAGAGACACAACTCCCTGAGACTGTGACATCATCACCAGAACTCCGGCGCCTCACGGTCGAACTCCACAGAACCGAAGAGATGGACGGAGATGAGAAAGAGGATTAGAAGAGGAAAGAGACAGAGGGGAGGAATTATGAGCAGCGTGGAAAGAATTTTCTTAAGGGACAGTTAAAACAAGAAAGAGACGGATGGGGACGTGATAAGAGCGTGTGATAAAGAGAAAAATGAGGAAAGAAAGACGAATGAGTGCTGTGATATGCTACACAGATTTATATAAAGAGATTAAAGAGAGAGAGGTGGAATGAGCGAGAGAGAGAAATAACCAGATGTGGAGTTGGACAGATGAAGAGGTCTGTGTCTTTTGACAGTTTAATAGGCAGACTGTAATCCTGTCACAATCTGCAGGGTAACATATTCTGTTCAAATAGTTCTGCATGACCTGGAGACATATAAACACACTTTCATGAACTAAATTCCATATAACACAGGGGTTTCCAAACTTTTTGATTCCTCGGACCCCCAAATATGACAATTTACTTGTATACTATATTGAAAATTAATAAATATATCTATATTATAGAAATAAAATAAAAGGATGGTAATATTTATTAGCAAGAATATAATCTAATAGAAATATGTATATTATAGACACAATTTAAGGATATACTATAAATATGTATATTATATTATATTATATTATAATATATTATTTCATACACATATTATCGACCTAATGTAAAAAAAAAAACATTTACAATAAATAGAACATATAACAAATGAACATAAATATTAAAAACCACGGCCTTAATCAGTATATTGTTTCTATATCTATCTATCTTATCATAATTAGTCAATATACTATAAACTGCACAATCCATGCAACTGTAGCTGTAGCTGAAGTGTGTGTGCTTGCTGTCCTCTCTAATGAGCTCTCATACACCGAGTTTAAATATCCATTTAAATATTTAATTTTGTTAAGGTGACACTGTAAATATATAAATAAATTATCATCTAATAATATATAGATTTAATATAATAACATAGAACCCCATTAAATTATTTTTATTTTATTAAATTTTTCTGAATTATTCATGATGTGGAGTCCCTGAAGCCTAATTTGAAAACATAGACCTATTCCCTTAGTTTAAACGTGGCATCAACACCACAAGTGACCCGATTTTGTCAAGGGAGGATCTCTAATGCTATGACTAACTCACAAGACCCAAAACTTTTTTGCCACTAAACACAAGTGTTCTTGCATGTTAATACAATAAAACAAAACATTTTGAACCCCACAACACCTGTATTTATAGCTTACCACTTGTGATCGGATCACCGAAACAGATGTTAATACCAGGTGTAAGCAGGGTCATTCATTCACAGACATGCACACACCCACGTACACTTGCGTGCATCCACATGCACACACAAACACGTACACACATACAATAAACCAGTCATAAACACAAACTCCTGCTTTTCACACCAACGAATCTGAATGCAAAAGTCATACTACAATTACACCACAAACACAAACGCAAACAATTTCAGATTCGAGAGATACTGTATAAGCTACGTAATTGATAGCAGGTTAAGGTTCAAAGGCTGTCAGTCTCTTGACACAAAGTCAAGAATTCAGGCACATTCAGGCCTAACAGCCATATCAAGCCCTGCATCACGGTACCCCATGAATCCACCTGACATGCTGCTACCAAAGTGTGTGTGAACATCTTTATTCCATACATGGTAGGGTCCACATGCCCTGACCATCAGCCAAGATAACGCTGAATATTTTCGGACGCCAGTGTGGGTATGTGTGCGCTAGCAAACAGACTTTAGCATGCCAAAGTGACAGAGTCCTTGTTAACACCACCCTGTTCTTTACGTCGTCTGTGTGAGTGTGCGCTTGAGTAAGAAGTAAGCAAGTGTGTGACGTTAGCTGACAAGTGTGTGCTGTTTTGCGCAGCTCTGTGAGTACAGATCCTTTAGTGGCTTTTCGGTCTTGTTATCGTGACCTATGACCTCTCCCCACGTCTTTGCCTTATTCACACCAGCAGCTTTACGCTCCTCTGCAGCTGTCTTTGGATATTGCTGTTTTATCAGCACTGTCCTCATGACATCATTGCTGTCATCATTATCATCATTATTATGCAGTATTTATTCTTATCAGTTCTGCATACAAGCTGCTAATTTTGCCTTTCAGCTTACAGGGCTTTAATTGCTCTTCCTATCAGCAGGAAATTGTTCTCACGGGGAAGGAAAGGAGATGACTTAATGATGATTAGTTACTGTTACTACTTATTGCAAAAAATAAAATAAAAATTTATATTTATATATATATATATATATATTTGTATAATTTATAATTATATATAAATAATATATATTAATATATATATAATAGATATATACCAGTGGGGGAAAAAAAAGTTTTCAGTCAGCCCACCAATTGTGCAAGTTCTCCACTTTTAAAAAAAGATGAGAGAGCCTGTAATCAGAACCTCATAATAACAACTTTAATATTTTAAACTTTAACTATAGTAAAGTGTTTGTTCAGATACTTTGTCGCTTGCAGATCTCGGATGCTTACACAAGCCTGGCCCTTAACTATGGTTTTATTATAATAGTGTAGTTACCATGTTTCATGGTGTATTGATAACGATTTGTATAACCACAATTTTACTACAAATATGTGGGGATTAAAAATTATAAGAATCTGTTAAGATCTGAGTGATTACTCATCCTGACATAATAATAATCAATGAAAAACTAAGGTGATCTTATGTATTGGGCATTTCAGGTGAACATGCTGGCATCTGTTTACTGATAAATTCAATTGTAGTTTCAGGAGCGGTGGTCAGCAAGTCTCTGATCTTCCTTTTACTGAGAGTTAACCCCCCCCCACCCCAACATGTGAATGTTTAAATTTAGGCTTCTGTGGACCAGTGCAGCTTTTAAACCATTTGGGTACTGTTATCTTTGGGCAGTAGGTTTGCTGAAGCTCACAGTCGGGGTTGATTTTCTGTATTGTCTTAAGATGTTTTCTTTAGGTGGTCACTTCTGAGGCTATGTGTTCGGTCAACACCTTTAAGGACTGTCCACTGAATGCCTATAAAATGTATGCCAGGCTTTGTCAGACTTTTGATGCCTGCAGCGCCACACAGCGCGTTCTCAATAAAGAGTCCTGCTGAAGATACCCAAGAGTCTCCTGGTCTTCATTTCTGAGTTTCCAACAAATACCATGCTTGAACTATGGTTAGTGTAGCAAAACCATGGATAATTTGTGGTTAATGGCTTAACTGGTTAATTTCGTAAGGGGTCAAAGGGGCATAAAACTAAACACATAGAATTATAGAGCTATAGAATTTCTTAAAACGCACATACAGCTTTAAAGAAATAATCACTACACATTCATAAAATCGTCTTTTTCCTTACCAGTAATTGAGATGTACGTGTCAGCAGGTGTGTCTGGAAGTCGTCCAGTTGGTATGACAGATGTAAAAACTAAAGGTTTTTCCCCTGATGAGAAATAGAGAAGAACAGCAAGATGGAGGAAAAGTCATGAGTCTGGATTGGCTGGAACTATAATGAAATTCATAGATGTTATATATATATATAATTACCTGAAAGTGTAATGTGTGTAATGTTCTATAACAGAAATATAACACAGTGATGTTATTGTGTGCTTCACAGTAAATCTCACCATTCTTAACAGGATTGAGCTGCACATTTTCTCTGTGTGAAATCAGCACACCCTCAGACTGAAAGAGAGAGAGAATGTTAACTACCTGTGGTGTTTTCTGTTCTTGTATTGATCATTATACTAACAAAAGACCAAATCAAATTAATCAAAAAGTGACAGAATTTCCCATCAGACGTACCACCACCTTCAGCGTCTTTCTCACTCCATCAGATAAATCAAATGCTGCAGCTTTCACCTCAATATCATGATTTCCCAGCGTCATGGGAATAATCACATATGAAACGGCTATGCTGGAGCCTTTGTCAACAGATACTGTTGTTCTGTATTTGCCTTTCTTACTGGCAGAGCTGCAAACATCTTCTGTCTCCATGAACTCCACACACACCTGAATAAAACAGGAGAATGAGACTCAAATCACTTAAATATCTAGAGTTAACTTCCTCCAAAAATGCATTTGATTTGAATATAAAATGTATGATGGAGGAGGACATTTCTGTTTTCCGGGAGTCTTGCCAAGCTCGGAGCCCTCTCCCTGGACAGCACGCCTTAATACGCATAACCTTTATTTAATTATAAGAAAGTGTGAACTCGCAGTTTTGCACGCTCATGAATCATCTCTTGACTAAGTGCAGACGCGATGTAAATAAGAGCTTCATTGATTATAACGGAACTTTGTAAGATCGCGTTGAACGAAGATGAGTGATGCTTTTTAGTGATAAAGGGAGTGTGTTTTGCGTACTTTCTAGGGTATAATCCATTCAGAATTTGTTTGAAACTTTCATTTTTCGGACACATAGGCTACACCCTGCCAAGTTTCGGGAATGACATCCGCATATTTATGCGGGATTCACTCTCGATATAGCAGTGATTTGCAATGGACAGAACATAAAATATGTTGATTTAATTCTGGAGCCGGTCCTGGCCAAACCTCCACATACAGCGTGCGTCCCGAGCAGATCTAATTCATGGACCAAAAGCGTGTAAACTTTATTGAGATCGGAACATATCAACCAGTAATTTAATTTCATTTCCAGTAACGGACGGTAGAAAGTTCAGCAATGAATGGCATGCGATTTATGACAGAATATAGTACCACAACTGATTGTTTATTTTTTCCTCGCGTGTCTCACCACAATGATTCAAAACGGACACATTTCAAGTGACATGGGAAAAAGACACGGGAAACTTCAGTGAAACATCAGAAAAGCGTGTACATTTCTGGTTAAAAATGAAAGGCCGTCAACTGACAAACGGGAAGCATCGCCATTCAAGTCAGCAGGAAGAGCCAAAGCTAGTCCAGTTTATTAAACGGTGGCAAGCTCTTTAAATTATTTTTCACTGGGTTGTATTGACTGCTTTGATGCATTGCAATACAAAAAAAACGTTTTCTTTTTTATATATATAGATATATATATAGATATATAGATATATACAGTGGGTACGGAAAGTATTCAAACACCCTTAAATTTTTCACTTTTTGTTATATTGCAACCATTTGCTAAAATAATTTAAGTTAAAAAAATTTCCTCATTAATGTACACACAGCACCCCATATTGACAGAAAAAACACAGAATTGTTGACATTTTGCAGATTTATTAAAAAAAGAAAAAATGAAATATCACATGGACCTAAGTATTCAGACCCCTTGCTCAGTATTTAGTAGAAGCACCCCTTTGAGTTCATGAGTCTTTTTGGGAAAGATGCAACAACTTTCCTAATCAAGTCCAATCAGTATAATCAAACACAGCTGGACTCAAATGAAGGTGTAGAACCATCTCAAGGTGATCAGAAGAAATGGACAGCACCTGAGTAAAATATATGAGTGTCACAGCAACGGGGTCTGAATACTTAGGACTATGTGATATTTCAGTTTTTCTTTTTAATAAATCTGCAAAATGTCAACAATTTCTGTGTTTTTCTGTCAATATGGTGTGCTGTGTGTAAATTAATGAGGAAAAAATTAACTTAATGATTAAGCAATGGCTGCAATATAACAAAGAGTGAAAAATTGAAGGGGGTCTGAATACTTTCCGTACCCACTGTATATACACAAACCCGATTCCAAAAAAGTTGGGACACTGTACAAATTGTGAGTAAAAAAGGAATGGAATAATTTACAAATCTCATAAACTTATATTTATTCACAATAGAATATAGATAACATATCAAATGTTGAAAAGTGAGACATTTTGAAATGTCATTCCAAATATTTGCTCATTTTGGATTTCACGAGAGCTACACATTCCAAAAAAGTTGAGACAGGTAGCAATAAGAAGCCGGAAAAGTTAAATGTACATATAACAGCTGGAGGACCAATTTGCAACTTATAGGTCAATTGGAGGTTGACATTGATTGGGTATAAAAAGAGCCTCTCAAAGTGGCAGTCTCTCTCAGAAGTCAAGATGGGCAGAGGATCACCAATGCCCCCAATGCTGCGGTGAAAAATAGTGGCGCAATATCAGAAAGGAGTTTCTCAAGGAAAAATTGCAAAGAGTTTGAAGTTATCCTCATCTACAGTGCATAATATCATCCAAAGAGTCAGAGAATCTGGAACAATCTCTGTGATTAAGGGTCAAGGCCGGAAAACCATACTGGATGCCCGTGATCTTCAGGCCCTTAGACGGCACTGCATCACATACAGGAATGCTACTGTAATGGAAATCACAACATGGGCTCAGGAATACTTCCAGAAAACATTGTCGGTGAACACAATCCACCGTGCCATTCGCTGTTGCCGGCTAAAACTCTATAGGTCAAAAAAGAAGCCATATCTAAACATGATCCAGAAGCGCAGGCGTTTTCTCTGGGCCAAGGCTAATTTAAAATGGACTGTGGCAAAGAGGAAAACTGTTCTGTAGTCAGACGAATCAAAATTTGAAGTTCTTTTTGGGAAAACTGGGACGCCATGTCCCCACACCATGTCATCTGAACTAAAGAGGACAAGGACAACCCAAGTTGTTATCGGTGCTCAGTTCAGAAGCCTGCATCTCTGATGGTATGGGGTTGCATGAGTGCGTGTGGCATGGGCAGCTTACACATCTGGAAAGGCACCATCAATGCTGAAAGGTATATCCAAGTTCTAGAACAACATATGCTCCCATCCAGACGTCGTCTCTTTCAGGGAAGACCTTGCATTTTCCAACATGACAATGCCAGACCACATACTGCATCAATTACAACATCATGGCTGCGGGTACTGAAATGGCCAGCCTGCAGTCTAGATCTTTCACCCATAGAAAACATTTTGGCGCATCATAAAGAGGAAGATGCGAGAAAGAAGACCTAAGACAGTTGAGCAAGTAGAAGCCTGTATTAGACAAGAATGGGACAACATTCCTATTCCTAAACTTGAGCAACTTGTCTCCTCAGTCCCCAGACGTTTGCAGACTGTTATAAAAAGAAGAGGGGATGCCACACAGTGGTAAACATGGCCTTGTCCCAACTTTTTTGAGATGAAATTTAAAATCAACTTATTTTCCCTTAAAATTATACATTTTCTCACTTTAAACATTGATATGTTCTTATGTTGTATTCTGAATTAAAGTATTGAAATTTGAAACTTCCAATTATTGCATTCCTTTTTTACTCACAATTTGTACAGTGTCCCAACTTTTTTGGAATTGGGTTTGTGTATATATATATTTTCTTGCCCACCCCCGACTCAAGAGTCAAATGTCGCCCATGATTGAGGTCATGTACATATATTGCGCGATAAGTAGATATATTGATTATTGCGACAGGCCTACGTGAAGTTATAATGACTCATCACCTATTACACCGATTGCATTAGAAACTAATTGCTCTTTATCTGTTTATTATAGAACCACACACATATCACAAATATCACAAAGTATACAAGTATTGTCAGCACATCCAGTGCATCACTACACAGACGAGGATGTATATCTATGGACATCTGCATGTTTAAGTCTGTGTGAAGATTACAACAAGTCCAATCATCTGTCTGCATCGATCCCTTCTTTCAAGTAAACGTTTCCCTGAAACTATTGGGACTTAACCGAACTGAGAATTACCTCACTACAAAATCTCTGCATCTTTGAATCCTGGTTCTTTATATTGATTGTTTATTGTTTGCGCAGGCCTACACAGTTTGTGTTTTATTTAGTATGAATGTGCATTTCTATACTGGCTCTCCAAGTGTGAGTAATCAGTTCATTTCTGTTTGCTTAAGCAATACATTGAGTGAATCTTAATTCATGACTCTGGCTCTTTACTCCTCTCCTGGTCACTGGACATTAATTAGGTATTCTGCCTTCTAAAGTGATTGATACCGTAACAGTAATCAGTGCATTGGACAGTCTCTAATACAATCCATAAGGCAGTAATGCAATATTTAGTAACGCGTTACTATTGTAGGGATTTCTAGTACACGAACGGACACTGCTATGCCACTATCAGCCATCATGAGGTCCGGATTAATTTAATCAAGAGATGCCACAGAAATCTTTTGTATGAGGACCGCATGATGCCTCGTGATCCAATGAAAAGAACTATTATATGTATGCACAGGAAGCGGCTATGTTAATCACGCCCTCGGGCTGGCAAGCACGGGATATCTATGCATGACTGTCACATGTCTTGTGACCACCTACTTCCTGCCCTGTCTGAAACCCTTACAAAACTGACAACAAAAGAAACAGAACCTTGCATGGAGATTTTAAAAGATAAATAGTTTAAAAAGTAGTGAACATGTATCCACTGCATGTGTTATGCCATATATATATATATACAGTATATAAATTATATATATAATATACTATATATTAAATATATATATATAGTATACAGTGGGGAAAAAAAGTATTTAGACAGCCACCAATTGTGAAAGTTCTCCCACTAAAAAAGATGAGAGAGGCCTGTAATTTCATCATAGGTATACCTCAACTATGAGAGACAAAAATGAGAAAAAAAAATCCAGAAAAATCACATTGTAGGATTTTAAAAGAATTTATTTGCAAATTATGGTGGAAAATAAGTATTGGTCAATAACAAAATTTCATCTCAATACTTGTTATATACCCTTTGTTGGCAATGACGAGGTCAAACGTTTTCTGTAAGTCTTCACAAGGTATTCACACACTGTTGCTGGTATTTTGGACCATTCCTCCATGCAGATCTCCTCTAAAACAGTAATGTTTTGGGGCTGTCGCTGGAAAACACGGATTTTCAACTCCCTCCAAAAATTTTCTATGGGGTTGAGATCTGGAGACAGGCTAGGCCACTCCAGGACCTTGAAAAGCTTCTTACGAAGCCACTCCTTCGTTACCCGGGCGGTGTGTTTGGGATCATTGTCATGCTGAAAGACCCAGCCACTTTTCATCTTCAATGCCCTTGCTGATGGAGGAGGTTTTCACTCAAAATCTCACGATACATGGCCCCACTCCCTTCATTCTTTCGTTTACACGGATCAGTCGTCCTGGTCCCTGTGCAGAAAAACAGCCCCAAAGCATGAAGTTTCCACCCCCATGCTTCACAGTAGTTATGGTGTTCTTTGGATGCAACTCAGCATTCTTTCTACTCCAAACACGACAAGTTGAGTTTTACCAAAAAGTTCTATTTTGGTTACATCTGACCATATGACATTCTCCCAATCCTCTTCTGGAGCATCCCAAATGCTCTCTAGCAAACTTCAGACGGGTCTGGACATGTACTGGCTTAAGGAGGGGGACACGTCTGGCACTGCAGGATTTGAGTACCTGGCGGCGCAGTGTGTTACGGATGGTAGCCTTTGTTACTTTGGTCCAGCTCTCTGCAGGTCATTCACTAGGTCCACCCGTGTGGTTCTGGGATTTTTGCTCACAGTTCTTGTGATCATTTGACCCCACGGGGTGAGATCTTGCGTGGAGCCCAGATCGAGGGAGATACAGTGGTCTTGTATGTCTTCCATTTTCTAATATTTGCTCCCACAGTTGATTTCTTCACAACAAGCTGCTAACCTATTGCAGATTCAATCTTCCCAGCCAGGTGCAGGTCTACAATTTTGTTTCTGATGTCCTTTGACATCTCTTTGGTCTTGGCCATAGTGGAGTTTGAAGTGTGACTGTTTGAGGTTGTGGACAAATGTCTTTTATACTGATAACAAGTTCAAAAAGATGCCATTAATACAGGTAACCAGTAGAGGACAGAGGAGCCTCTTAAAGAAGAAATTACAGGTCTGTGAGAGCCAGAAATCATGCTTGTTTGTAGGTGACCAAATACTAATTTTACAGAGGAATTTACCAATTAAATCTTTAAAAATCCTACAATGTGATTTCCTGGATTTTTTTTCTAATTTTGTCTCTCATAGTTGAGGTATACCTATGATGGAAAATTACAGGCCTCTCTCATCTTTAAGTGGGAGAACTTGCACAATTGATGGCTGACTAAATACTTTTTTGCCCCACTGTATATATATGTGTGTGTGTTGTGTTATTGAAACCATGATATTTTAATATGCCTTATAACTCGTTTTAGCAGACAAAGCATTTAATATGCGTGTAAGAGATGTGAAGTTTAATATCGGGTGAGAGCTTGTCTTATTCACAGAACATTGGTGTGAGTGAAAAATTTATATTCGGCATCATTTTCCGGTGATGATAGTTTTATAAGAAGTTCTCAAAACTTGCAGAAATACTCGCCACAAACAGCACGTGATTCATACATGATAAAGGAACCACACAAGGCGTGGCCAAACCCCGCAGCCACTATCTGATTGGAACAACGACCTGTGGGATGGACAAAAGTCAGCCTGCTTAAAATGGACACAACCTCTCGCTCGATGCTTGCTTTTACCCGATCAAGACGTCTGGCTTTTCTTTTGGTGAGCGTGACAAAGCGCCCCACGCCGTACCATCGCACTAGCGAGACCATCTAAGAAATCAAACACTTCAGAGAGACACGATCTTCAACGAAAAACCGGGCAAAGTCTTGCAAACTCAGGCTTTCAGCAGGACTGCTGAAGCCTCTTCCGTAACCCGGCAACCGGAATATACACTGACATTAACTTTTTGCTGGCCGAGTAGCTGATAGAGTGTAAACCATTTAAATTAAAAATCAGTCTAATCAGGTCGACTTCGAATCTTCAGATCCGAGTCCTTTTAAAACCTGAATGAAATAATAATAATTAATTCCCTACAATTAAAATTAAGTAATAATTTCATTACACTATAATTTGATTTTTTAGTAACGGAGTAATTTAACGTATTATAATTTCCAAAATAGTAATTAGCCTAGAGTATAGTTCCAGTTAATTTGACTGGTAAGCGCATGCGAGGCGGACACTACAAATGAAAACAAACTCAGCATCTGAAGTCAATTTCACACACCGTTTTTTTAACATTTGTATTATTTTATGTTTATTGAACGCAATCAAATATGCAAGACTTCTTGTGCAGTGCTGAAATTTGAGTACTTACGAATGTTCTCATTAGAGCACACCAATTGTAGACATTATGAAATATTCATTATGCATATATTAATTTAGTTCTAACAGTTCTTTGGGAGATTGTGATGAACTAAGATGTCAGTTTTTTTAGAGATTATTAAGTGAGCACTCTTTGCTGGCATTCTGCCATGCCAAACCAAGCACGCAACAGCCTACGCTTGCTTTTAGTTAAAAATAACAGTGGTTTGTGAATGCTGATGCTTTAATAACAAATATTTTATCTGAAGCGTTTATGTTGGGATGTTGTGGCTAGGCAACACAAAACTTACTTCTTCATGTAAATGTCATGGATGTACAGAAAAGTAATATAACTAATTACTTTTGAAATGAAGTAATCAGGACAGTAACATGATTACTTTAAATTACTGATTACTGATTATTCCGTTTAAATTACATTCAGAGAACTTGCACAACCAAGGTCAGAAATTATTGCACCAAGATCATAATGGTTACTGAAATGAACATGGTTTTAATTATTACCCATAGATGATATATAATACTATATATATAATATATCTATATAATTATATATTATATATACAGTGGGTACGGAAAGTATTCAGACCCCCTTAAATTTTTCACTCTTTGTTATATTGCAGCCATTTGCTAAAATCATTTAAGTTAATTTTTTTTCCTCATTAATGTACACACAGCCCCCATATTGGACAGAAAAACACAGAATTGTGACATTTTTGCAGATTTATTAAAAAGAAAAAATGAAATATCACATGGACCTAAGTATTCAGACCCCTTGCTCAGTATTTAGAAGAAGCACCCTTTTGATCTAATACAGACACGAGTCTTTTTGGGAAAGATGCAACAAGTTTTTCACACCTGGATTTGGGGATCCTCTGCCATTCCTCCTTGCAGATCCTCTCCAGTTCTGTCAGGTTGGATGGTAAACGTTGGTGGACAGCCATTTTTAGGTCTCTCCAGAGATGCTCAATTGGGTTTAAGTCAGGGCTCTTGCTGGGCCATTCAAGAACAGTCACAGAGTGTTTGTGAAGCCACTCCTTCGTTATTTTAGATTGTGTGCTTAGGTCATTGTCTTGTTGGAAGGTAAACCTTCGGCCCAGTGTGAGGTCCTGAGCACTATGGAGAAGGTTTTAGTCCAGGATATCCCTGTACTTGGCCGCATTCATCTTTCCCTCGATTGCAACCAGTCGTCCTGTCCCTGCAGCTGAAAAACACCCCCACAGCATGATGCTGCCACCACCATGCTTCACTGTTGGGACTGTATTGGACAGGTGATGAGCAGTGCCTGGTTTTCTCCACACATACCGCTTAGAATTAAGGCCAAAAAGTTCTATCTTGGTCTCATCAGACCAGAGAATCTTATTTCTCAACATCTTGGAGTCCTTCAGGTGTTTTTAGCAAACTCCATGCAGGCTTTCATGGGTCTTGCACTGAGGAGAGGCTTCCGTCGGGCACTCTGCCATAAAGCCCCGACTGGTAAAGGGCTTCAGTGATGGTTGACTTTCTACAACTTTCTCCCATCCCGACTGCATCTCTGGAGCTCAGCCACAGTGATTTTGGGTTATTCTTTACCTCTCTCACCAAGGCTCTTCTCCCCCGATAACTCGACGGGCCAGCTCTAGGAAGGGTTCTGGTCATCCCAAACGTCTTCCATTTAAGGATTATGGAGGCCACTGTGCTCTTAGAAACCTTAAGTGCAGAGCAGAATTTTTTTTGTAACCTTGGCTATATCTGTGCCTTGCCACAATTCTGTCTGTGAGCTCTTCGGGCAGTTCCTTTGACCTCATGATTCTCATTTGCTCTGACATGCACTGTGAGCTGTAAGGTCTTATATAGACAGGTGTGTGGCTTTCCTAATCAAGTCCAATCAGTATAATCAAACACAGCTGGACTCAAATGAAGGTGTAGAACCATCTCAAGGATGATCAGAAGAAATGGACAGCACCTGAGTTAAATATATGAGTGTCACAGCAAAGGGTCTGAATACTTAGGACCATGTGATATTTCAGTTTAATAAAATCTGCAAAAATGTCAACAATTCTGTGTTTTTCTGTCAAGCTGGGTGCTGTGTGTACATAATGAGGGAAAAAAATTAACTTAAATAATTTTAGCAAAGGGCTGCAATATAACAAAGAGTGAAAAATTTAAGAGAGTCTGAATACTTTCCGTACCCACTGTATATATATATATATTATATATATTATATATATATATATATATATATATATATCTATATATTTTAATCATAGCTACTTCTGCTTCTTTGGGGTGTTTGTGTTGGAATAATGGCCTTGATTTCCAGTTGTTCTCCACGCACAGCTGAGTAAGGCATCTTGAGGTCAATGAAAAGGGTTTTAAAAACAACCATCTCCTCAGGTTCTGCCACACAGATGCCTTTGAGGAGGAACACAGACACACAGAAGGATTTAAAGCAGCAGCTCCTGGATGATGATGATGATGATGATGATGTTCAGAGCATGTATTCTGGGTTTGCAGCTTCTCCTTACCAAGTGTTGGTGACAGACTGACAGCCAAGATCTGCCAGGTAGTGATAGAGTCTTTCAGGAAGATCGGTTTTGTGATTGATGTTGTTTCACTGGAATATGAGGAAGAGGCAAGTAAAGATGATAACTTCTAAGTAGGTTAGAACTCTTCTAATGAATGTTTACTATCAGAAGGAGTTAAATCAAGTTTTATAATGTCAAAGAAGCTTTACAGTATAAAACAACAACAAACAGAAGAATCTGTCACTGTCATAAATTTCTTCACGCAGGAATCATTCATTCAGTTACAATAATAAAGCACATCTACAGCAAATAATGCAGTGGCTTCATTCAGTTAAACAATTCAGTCTCAGCATCTGATAGTATCAAATATAACTAAATCAAAGATGTTTCGAAGATGAATTAAAGTCTTAAAGGTGAGACAACATGAGGAAGAGTAAATTGCATTTTATTTTTGGGTGAAATATCCCTTTAACTCACTGCTCGTGTCTAAAAGTCTCCTACTTGCCCTTTTTTGGAAGTGGGTAGATCAACCACCTCCCAAAGCCAACTCTCAGGGAACTGCGTACGGGACTTAATCTCTTCAGAGTCTGTATAATAGTCATCATCATCATCATCTGTTTTAACAGATAAAATAATTAATTAATGAGGATATAGACCCTTTAGAGCAAATGAACATGTCAGATAATGAAGTCAAAAACAATACAAAAACAGTACAAATCGCTCATCAAGAAGTAGTTAAATAGAGATATTAATTTTGACATTCTTTCCAAACAACTATCCACTTTACTGTGTTACAGAAGTAAGTCCTGTTGACCCCAAGAATGCCGGTGAAAAAATTGTTAAATGTATCTGCTTAGACAAATGTCAAAAATAAAAAAAGGCCAGATAGGCCTGAATAAAAATGTTAAATTCACTCTTTGACAGCTGGTGATGCTTACAGACAGAAATAGCCTGGTTAGTCATATTTTATATAAGAGCAATGACTCTGGGCCGTGAGATGGAAACAGATTAGAATGCTTTTTCAGGGAAAAAAATAAAAATACAAAATTTAAAATAGATAATGTATACAAATGCATTTCATCATTATTCTCTTCAACGACTACCCACTTTTACTATGATCACAATTACAAAGTATTTTTGAAACAGTTAAACACTGTAGTAAATATTCTCACATGCAGCCCTAATGCAGCATCAGTGGCTGTTTATGCAGGATTTGAGACAATTTTTTTAATAATGAAAGCTCAAGATACTATTTATAAAAAAAAAAAAAAAGATATATATATCTAGGAAATATACGCATGCCAACAGGCCAATAATGCACATAATATACAAACTGCACAAGCAGCTCCCCTAATGGTTTGAGTTCAATGGTCTGGGTTTTGTCATGCTGCTTTTCTTTTGACATAATTAAAATTTTGTGACAAATTTAATCACATAATGTATTTACTGCGAGCCAGAATCTGCTTCTCCTGCTTCTCTTTCATCTGGTTGCAGCAGTCCAGGAAGGCCTTGACACACTCTGCCCCATCGATGATGTATGTGGCTCTTCGTTCACAGGTGTAGCCGAGTTTATTATCCCTCATCCCATCAACACAGCACTGCTTCAGTTCACCGGAGTATTTACCAGCTGAGAAGACAATGTTAGTGTAGAACAATGAGGGAATAGGAGAACATGATGAGAACTTAATGTGGAGGAGGTCTAATGCTATTTCATGCATTCTGAATTATTTACACTGTTTAAGAGTTGGATTGCCATGTTAAACATGGCCAAAGTTTCAAAAAGCTATTTGGACGTATGATGTATTTTTGTACCAAATATACTCCTTTCGGGTTCGTACAAGTTTCTGAACTTTTTTTTTT
The DNA here is from genome assembly GCA_018155175.1 of Sinocyclocheilus anophthalmus. Classification (NCBI taxonomy): domain Eukaryota; kingdom Metazoa; phylum Chordata; class Actinopteri; order Cypriniformes; family Cyprinidae; genus Sinocyclocheilus; species Sinocyclocheilus anophthalmus. Next base: position 417,473 of record JADLZN010009445.1, on the reverse strand, counting down.
TGACCATGGTGCTTTATGACGTCATGAAGGGAAGAATTCCTTTTATGAGCACTTCTCCCGGAAGAGAGTGCGCACACATCAACCAGAGCGAGAACAAGAGCAGCCCATCATTGTGTTTCATTCAAGTTATGCAAGTCATCGGCAGCGCTGCACTAGTGCTCGAGAAGAATGTCTCCAAAGAAGTGTGTTTTTGGTTGTGAGGGAAAGATAACCTTGTTCAGCTTCCCAAAGAACCCAATGTATGTGAACAGTGGATGCAGAAGTTTTGTCCGGGGCTGCAACGGAGTTTCGGCAAGTGTACCAGATAGCTCGTTCATTCTGCAAGATGTTCTCTTAAAGATCACTTTAAAGCATCTGCTGTGTACAAACATCTTATAGACGTCTTTAAGATGCCAGTTTTACATATTCTATATCTTAAAGACATTTCTAAATGTCTATTTGGCATCTGATAGGAAATGTTCTATAGACGTATTGCAGATGAGCAAGCACTCTAAAAAAATAGTCTTGCAGATGTAAATGCAGACGTCAAATAGACGTCTCTGTGATGTACGTGTGCTATCATGGGTGTTTGGTTGTTCCCATCATTTCGGTGTCGAATGTTTTATAAACAAGGCCCAGTTCAGCGCTGGATTTGCACATAGTTTGATACTGAAAGATGGAGTGGTCCCAGTGATAAAAGATCCCAGTCATGAGTCAGAAACGCAGGTGGTAAGTTAAACTGCATCAGATTTCTGTGTTTTGATGGCAATCCGCACGTAAGTGATCGCAACTCTTCAGCTCCGCCCCGTGGCACGCCTCCAGGAGCTTGGCTGTTTTCAGAGAGAAGCGTAAAGCTGTATCTTTCTTTTATAAATCTGATAAAACTAAAGACTCTTCGGAGATATGAAAGATGCAATACAACTCTATAGGCGCTCAAGTGATTAACATGAGATTGGCCGAATCTGTGTGTGTTTTGTCCTCTATAGGGGGGGAAAGACAAAGTACCCTAAAAATGTGAACATTGACCTAAAAAAAATAAAGGTGTAGGATATTTAACACAGACTCTAGTAAGTCATCTTCTGAAAGATTAACAACAAACAATAAATAAATAAAGAATAAAGGGTGGTTCACCTCAAGTGGTCTAAAACAAATGGTTATATTGATGTTTACAGATATCTCAGCTCAGGATGGCTCAAGCTCCTTTGGACAAAAACTAATCTAAAAATATATCTAGAGCATGTTTCAAAGTACAAATTTATATTTAAATCTGCCCATATACATTTTATACATTCTTGTTGCTTAGACTTCTATAACTTAAGTACAAATGATCAGGAACGGATCATGATTGCTCAGGGTTCCACATGTAGTAATCAATGTTTGTAAATCAGGTCCAAAACAGTGCTTCTCAATCAGGGGCAAATTTCCAAAAGGATACCTAATAAGGCTTTTATTGAAGTGTCTGTAAATGTTGAAAACTTTGTTGTGGGCCATGACACAGGTGAACACTGTAGTTCAAAAAAGAAAAAGAAAAAAAAAAAAAAAGAAAAAAATTGATAATTTTTGCCATAACAATACAGTGAGGTAAATTACTTAATTTGAAATTGGTTAAGCAACCTCCATTGGAACACTTGTAAGTCTAAGCATATTACACGTATGCCACCTCACACTCAATATGTCAATATTTTTTCAATCATGTCATGTTTTGTGTTTTCTGTTGGCTGTTGAGAATCAGCAATAAGATACCATATAAATTCCTTCCACATATATATATATGGCAACTATTGAGTAGCATGGTAGGCTATCTATTTAAATGTCACAGTAAAACGTTATATATAATTATATTATTGTGTAGTCATATTAGGCTGTTTTTGTTTTGAGCTGTATTGAGTGGATTCTGGTCAACTTGAACACCTCTGATTGGTCATTCTGTTCAAGAGATCAACAGGTATGTCTGTAATTGGCTGCACTGCTCAACACTGCAAACAAACCTTTGACACTCTCCAGAGCACACACAAATACAATTGTTCAATTAATAAATCTAGAATATGATAATTAGCTCAAAAATAATGAAAATAAATTGTACCTGTTCTGGTGTTGGTTCCTCCTGCAGCGTTGGACGCAAACATCAGACCTGCATCAGTGAAAACCCCCATACTGTCCCTCCCACCTCCTGCTGTACAGCCGATGTCATGCTTCTCTATGACGTCCCAGATCTAGAGGTGCAAAACAGACAATTATGTATGTTTTGTGAAAAACAGTAACAAGATGATTGTGCCATAACATCTGAAAAAGATCCTTCACCTGAGTCTGAGTGAGTCTCTTCTTGTTAAGGACTTGCACAGCCTTGTCAACCACCACCAGACCAACTTTAGCTCCAGGATCTCCAGTTATCTGCAGCTTGACCTCTTCTCCTGTGCCATAGGTATTCATCTTCTCCTTCACATCAATCTGGAGCTGTTATTAAATGAGACACTGAGTCAGACCTAGATGATTGGCACATCAACTGTTTTTTTGTGATTGTTGACCCACCGTTCCCATGCACGTGTCCTTCACATCAACCCAGACTGAATCAGACACCACCTCAGACGAGCCCACATGATAATAAGCCACAAAACGGAAGGATGGCACCATGTCTTTGGTTACAGTCAGAGACAGAGTCACTAGTGATTCTCCACTTCGCTTAAACCTGTCTGCTTTTACAATCTGACCTTTACTCAAGATCTGAAAATGAGGCAAAAGTGAAAAGACACTATATTGTTACAAACACAAGCTATGGTAGTTCATCACATAATGACATGATAAACTGATACATTTATGGTGCAGCTGAATAAGAAATAGCCATAATCTTTACCATGTAGGTGAAATATTGACTTCTGACTCCTGGAATCTGTCCAGTGTTTAGATTCACTGTCATTGGACCACCGATCTGAAGCTCAGCAGAATCAATGCCGATGTGCAGGTAGTTGTTGGAGCCGCCTTTGGTCTTGTAGGCCTGAGCCGTCATCTTCCTCACTGCCTGCTGATTGTCTTCTATCTCTGGATCTTTGGTCTTTGCCTGAAAAGAAAAAATACATTGGTTTCTGATGTGCTGTGAACAATATGCTCTATTGATTGTTTAACATCTGTTAACTGATCTATTCTCCACTAGATCACCAGTGAAACTGACTGAACATCAGTGCTGTTATGATGGCAGGTCTTACAGTGATGTCCAGTGTTGCAGATCCTTTCGGAGTGTTGACGGTAACCTTCGCAATGCCGTTGTCTCTTGTTCGACCTCTGACCCCTCCAGGATTGACCTCCATTTCCACATTTACAGCAGGTGTTTGGTCAGGATTTGTTACATAAACCTTTTTTAGAAGCCAGACAAAAAAAAAAAAACGAATTTATGTTAATATATTTATGCAGTTGTTTCTACATCCTTTTAGGTTTTTAACTTTCTAGCTAACAATTGCTCTGAACTGTAAATTAATTCTGATTCTGGAAGATATCTGGGATTAGGGATATTGTAACATTATTGGTAAATTACCATTTTATAATGCATGAACATGCTCTTTAATTGGTTGCTTCAGATTTAACATGGGACACTTGGATCAGCCATTATTAATTGGGGATGTTGGAGATTAATTGTATTGCTGTGTTTGGGATATTTCTGGGCTGCAACCTTTTGGCCAGTGGGTTTGGCATATTTAGCCAGAAAAGCCAATCTGCAAATATTACAGTAATTTTCTGAATTTAACATGTAAAATCGGAAACTGTTTTATACCGAGACACTAAAGGGCATCCCAGGTTTGAAGAAGAGTGGTGATTTTTTGAAGTGGATGGTGTACGGTGACGTCACGATCTGAATGCCTCTTCTTTCTGCTTCCACCATTTCACTGCCTGAAACACACAAACCATTAGCTTCTCATACAATCACACACGTGCAGGTAAACATGTGCATACAGATCTGTTGAGTCTTACCACTTTCTGTTAATAGACTGACTGAAACATAGATTGATCGTCCAACCAGCTGGTTAATGTTTGGAAAGGTGTCAGTGATCATCTGATTGGTCAGTTTTGCAATACCCTTTCCTTCCACGATCTATTCATATATGAGAAACACAGCAACATCAGTCTACAAGACACAATAAAAAGCTATTTTTATTTAAACTGTCCTCTAGGTGAGGAGAAATGTGATTTTTGGTGTCTAAGTTAATGTCTCTCACCTGAACTTTTTGCAGAGATGCAGGAATACTTGTTTTCTTCTCATCTTCCATCACACCAAACACCACAAACGCATTTCCATCCACCTTCTGTCCAAACAGGTACCTATAAAAGCACATTCAGTTTCTGCTTTATAATCAATAGTGACATTGGTTGTCCCTGATCCAAATCCACATTCAGTGTACTGGGATCAAAACGCCAGCTGGACCTTTGTGTTCCACAGAAGACAAAAGTTGTAATTTGTGTCTCTGTCTGTGAAAACCCAGCTAAAGTCACTTTTTTGTGATTTAATGTTTTCTACATTAAATCATCCTTAGGTAAAGAACATTCTGTTAAAATGTAACATTGATATCTTTATTACTGATTGAGTAAGACCATGTCAAAGATTGAATCATAGTGAAATAATGGTTGAAATCAAACTTTGATGCTTGTTATCTCATAATTAGATTTTGAGAATTTAACCTGGATTTCACAGACAGGGTCACATTTTTCTGATGACAACTTTACCGTTGTTAACTTAAATGGAGGTATTCAATATTCAGTGTCATATTCAGTGATATACAGTATCTGACTAGAATAAAACTAGGTAATTTAAATGTTACTCATGAATAACATTTAGGAATGGCAGGAAAATATTTGGTTGCTGATAGTACATTATTTTGTAGCAGAATATATTTTTGTCTTACTTGGCTTCAATGTCGACTGTCAGACTCTCATCACCCACATAGAAGAAGGACTTACTGGGCTTTAATTTCACTTCAAATGTTGGAAGCACTAAAACCAAACCAGACAAAAGACACACTAATCAGTAAATACATTCTTTGACTTGTTATCATATGCTTACACAACTAGAGTTTGTAGACACAGGTCTTACCATATTCTCTGACCTCAAAGTCTGCAGTAAACTTCTTCTGAGGAGTCTTTGAGAACAGTGTGACCACCTTCCAGATCCCAGAACTGAAACAAACAGAACACATCCAGAATCATTCACATGTCTGAGACTCTGAGTTCATGACATTAAAACAGGTGATAACAGACCATGAACAGCTAGGGTTCTGCTGCTGTTTATCAATACATTATTATTAGATATTGACCTGAAGCAGATGCCATAGACAGATAAAAATTAAGTTTGGTCACTTTACTCAGGTTAAATAGCACCAGTCCTGATAGTGTTTTACACACCTGGCAACATCAGGGATAGCATACTTTCCGGAATATATTCCTTTTGCTGGAATTATGTTCTTTGATGAAACTGTGATGCCTTGTGGATTCTTCAGAAACAAGACAGAAATCACTGGGTCTGCTGAGATCATCAAATGCTCATGACAGCTGAAACATCGTGAAAGCATGCGTGTGTGTGTGACATAACAGTATGGAGTTATATAAGTGTTTACCATTATTTTCACTGTGATTTTAGACTCACTGAGTGGTTTCATGTTGGGCATCAAAGAGAAAATCCTGTAAAGAACTGCAAAAAATGTTATGCATTCTTTTTTTCTTCTTCTTTTTTTATTCATTTTAGACTCTTAATTTTTCAAACAAACAATGTAAACATATAAATCATCAAGTATGAGTTTTCTTAAGTTTGGAGAAAATCAAATTAATCAGGCCCATGGATAGAACGTTATTTTGCATATAACAGTAAATCTCCATGACATATTGTGTGCTGTAAAAAAAAAAAGACATTATATTATTGTGACAGATGAAGATACTGTATAGACAGATAAAAAAGTACAAGAAGTGTCTCTAGGAGTCACTATACAGTTTTGTCATATCATTGAACATCAGCCTATCTGACCCAAAGTCTAGGGTGGCCATATGTGCCGTTCATACAGGACACGTCCTGGCCAGGATTTCTATATTGCCTAAAACATCCAAAGTAGTTTGACCAATAACATGCAGGTATTGTATATAATCAACCAATCATGGCGCGTGAGAAGGTGAGATCAACAGAGAACGATCAAAGCGATGCAAATAAGCGCACGTGTTTGTTCGTTCGTTCGACTTGAAGCGTAGCTGCGCACCGATCATTGAATGGCACCAAAGTACCACAAGAGCGATTCGGAAGCATAAGGAGCCATCTCGGATCTCTATGCTCTTGGAATGTCATTACAACGAGCGATCTGCTCATTCTAATTAATGATTGATTGATTGATTTAATCTGATTGAGGCATGCTGAAAGACATTGATGATTGATTTTGCAGTGATTATGATGCTGTGATATAAGACATTTAAGGTCACTTTGTTCATTAATGCACTGTAAGTTTTCAGCACTTAATCGTACCTGTGCTAGCAGGTGTGTAGATGGGCTTGTCTGTTTGGACAAATATATATCCAGACTGGAATGAGAGCAGGACCACTTTCTCCAGAGTGACGGATGGAAACTGAGCTTGTAGATACACATACTGCTTCTCCAGAGGATCGTCAGAGAACAAGTTCTGATCATCAGGAATCTAAATGACAGAAAATTAATTTATTAAGTCAAGTTGCTTCATCGAAAATTTTGAATTAAAGAAAAAACATTTTACAATTTACAAACTCTTAAAGGTGCAGATTAAAGCATGTCGTGCAATAGTTACTTCTGGTCCTTAAATCTGATTAGCTGAGAGATCTTTCCAGCCATGTGATATTCACCAAGTATCGCCACGGGAACCATTTCACGGTTTGTATCACTCTGCTTGCAGCATTTCTCACCAAATCCACTATAACTTCCCCCCGTGCAAAAAAAATAAAACTTTGTTTTTTTAAATTTTTGTTTTGGGGGGTGTGTCACGAATGTAGTTTAGCAGTGGTGAGACATGAAGAAGTAGTTTCTGTTGAGACTTTAAAGAGGTGGTTGTTAATAAAGATGATCAGGAATGTAAAAGGTACTCAATTTATACTCAAGTGACACCTTTACACTCATGCCATCCCATACTGTATATAGGCTATAAGACATTTTTTCTCACATGAACACCAACTAGTTTTTAGAAAAAGAACAAAAATGCATATTCTACAGAAGTGCAAAGATAATGCTTCAAAAACACATTACCCTCCTAAATTCTTACTCAGGATCTCATTATATCAACTTTCAACTCCTGGTAATAAAAACTCAATACACAGATTTACAATTTATTTAACAGCAAATGATCATTTAAAAACTGTTTGGAGGATTTGTAAACATTTAATGTAACAAAGAAATTGTTCCACCACAAATGAATTGTATTTAAATTCATCACTTTTATTAATTCCTCATTAAAAACCGGAACAAAAATAATGAAATAATGTAGCTACCTTCCTATCTCCTTACATTGATGGCAAATTTTTTTGAAGCCAGAAATATTCCAAAGTTATAACCGAAGCAGAAAAGCATGTGCTAACGTGTGGAAACAAATATCATTGGACTAACATCAAGTGCACAATTCCATTACCCTATTAATATGCCGAAGGAAAAAAACAAAATATATAAAAATGTTATGTACTTTAAGCTTAAATAAAATTGTAAGGAGTAAAAAGTATTTTTTTTCCTTCAGAAATTTAATCAAGTAAAAGTACAAGTAGTCAGTTTAATCTGTATTTGAATAAAGTACAAATCCCCCAAAATAATACTTAAGTACAGTAATCAAGTAAACTTACTCAAGTAATTTACACCCCTGAAGATGATGCCTATGTACATTTGATTGAATTGCTTAGAACAAAGACTTTTATATTGAAAGGGACTAAAAACACAGGTTGTAATAGACACATTAATTTTTACTTTCAACAACACCTTGTAAGACATAAGCAGCGTTATCATAGGAAATCCCCTTAAAAGCTGAAAAGATATTATGACAAAGATATGACTTTCCTCAGCGGACATTCAAACTAATGTTTTATTGTGAATATGAGATTGAGCTGAAGAATGAATGCTGTATCAGATGCAGGTAATTACACTCACTCAGTCCATCTCTCTCTCACAATACTCGACTCCACGTAATACAGTGATACAATAAGCTTTCAAATAAGCAACTCAACGTTCCTTATTTCTAAAGTGACGTTTTCAAATTAGTAATGGGGCTTGAGTTCAGCTGTTAAACTGTCAAACTGAGATTTGAACTCAGGCGCAAATAAGTAGTTCTGCATACAAAAGGGTTATTTAAGACACTCTGTGTTTTTATTTACTTATTTGTGCCATCAAACTGTTATGTGATATCGCTCTATATCAGTATGGCTGTGATTCATATCCAATATTCATATTAAAATCAATATTATATAAGGAAGAATAGCAAATACATACATAAGGCATGCAATTACATACGTTGAGAGGCAGGAAGAACAGCCTATCGTAGTCCTCTGACCGAGGAATATGATTGGACGAACACTTTATGGTCCTACGCCTTCCACAGATAATATAAATACATATAAATACATTTAGACTACTTAACCTAGTGATTACTATCGGGATGTGAAGAAACTTTCAACCAGCATAACAAAAACATGTTTTTGAACCAATTCACCTACCCTGCCTTATTGGCTTGTTTAGACAAGCCTTCCATAAAAAAAGCCCTGAAAAGAAATTAAAGAACACATATTATACAGACACTTCACATGTAATGGTATATGATGATTTGTTTGCATTTAATATATACTTTCAATAAAACTTTTGCAATGAGTTTTTGTTATATTTACACAATTTTGACCAGCGGGCATAATCAATGTGTGGTGTTTGGAGTGCTTCAAAACACTGAATCATTTTGCAAAAGCAATTGGTTCAGTTAGGTTGGTTACTTCAATGACTAACACTGCAAAGTAAAGTAGAGTCACCTTATATCCACCTTTTTTTTACACCCCATGAAGCTTTGTGTGAGTCATGTGAGTAGCTTCCATTAAACTGTAAACAGTCAGTAAAAGGTGTGCTCTGTGAACGCAATAATTTTGACCAATAACAAATATATTTACCTGATTTACCTCAAGTAACCACTCCTAATATGGATTAGAAGGTATAAGGGGAGAAAATTACGTTTTAACACATCCATGTCACACTGACGGATAAGGATTGTCTGTCATAAGGATCCCATAATTTAAAATGCAGAAAGCACGTTGGGAAAAATGTGGATAGACAATGGTTTAAGACACTTACAAGCCTTCATTTTACGGTTAAGACATTGTGATATTCACAAACCTTGGTAATTCCAGCAACTTTAAAAAAAATCTTTTATGGACTCATTTAAACACCCTAATAACTTAATGTTTAAAATGCAGAACTGTTTGGTGAATTATTATATTATTATATTAAGGGGCCGTTGAATGCTTGAATCTAATTGGTTGATGAACGTTCTAAGGTGTGCAATTATTTTCAGGGAAACGCACGGCTAATGTAGTTCCAGGTAGGTCTCGACCACAATTCATGTCCAAATCACTTTGCCAACTGATTTCAGTTATTTCAATGGTCCTTACAGCCTAAAACAGCAAAATAACCAAAACCCACAGCAAAACTGGTCAAGCAAATACATATAGTAAACAATATGATAAAAAATGACAAATGATTTCTCTGTTTTTAAACTAAATTATGTTGTATTATGTACGGAAAGCACATACTGTACTCTCTTTCTCCTGCTCTCCCACACAAACGCACACATATACAGTACTGACACACACTCACACACACAGAAACGTGTTGCCAGCGCTGCTCTGACCATTTAATCAGTAAAATAGTTTAGCAACATAGTACTTATTTTAGCAACATGACATTTCTCACTAGCGAGGTAATAACGGTGCTGTTCTTAAAAGAGATGCATTTACAGTTTCACTATTAGTAGAGATTGCTGCCGACACGTGGTGAGCGAGCCCAGTAAATCTCTCTCTCTCTCTCTATCCTATATCTCTCTCTCTAATAACTTCATTATTAACTGCATTAGTCTGCTAGGTCTAACACAACAATTCAGAAGCGTTGGATGAGATGCGTAAGAAATTAATCCTACACACAAGAGCATTTTAAGGACAAAAACCCGACAAATGTCTTGCAATACAACATCTGAACCATATTTGAGGTGTGGTAACTGTAGTATAAGCAGAATACTTGACTCTGATCCTTTGAATTAGGCCTATTAGAAAATAATACACAACAATGCTGTGGCCGCATCACCACCTCGGTGTGCATTATTTTCTAATAATTCAACAGCCCGCTGTAAATTTTTCCTTACACAGACACCTTTATAGCTATTCATCTATGGAGAGTCTCCAGGGACTCTGTGGGCATGACTGAGATGGTTTGGAGGACCTTTTTAGTTGTATCCTCAGACTCCAGTGATATTATAAAATGTATGGCTAATATTCTAATATTGAGTCAAATGATGGCTCCATATGCATCCACAGAGGTCTCGGCTAAAGCCCTGAATAACAGCTGAGCCTAGAACCGCCGCTGCTATACACTTTACAGCACTTTACATTTTACAGATTAGGTTAAAGTGTCAAAATCCTTACCTTTATATCTGTAAGGATCTGGAAATTTTTTTCTGAAGTCAGTTTCACTGATTTAGACAGTATCTCCTTGTCTTTTTTTGGGTAGTTCTTAACTATGATCTTCACATCGAGATCTACTCCAGAGTAATCCTGAGCCTCCACAAACAGGTTCTCTGAGGAACCCACCCTCAGCAGATTAGGAGCCGACAGAACAAACCTGAGGAGATCAAATCAGAGCGTTTGAGAACAGATCTGTTAGTGAATCCATGAACAAACAGTGTGTTTGATACTCACAGCGGGTCACATAGTGTGAGGAGCGGTGAGGAGAGCAGAACAACAGTCAGAAACAGCAGCTTCACCTCCATCCTGACTGTCTGTGTGTGTCTTCCTGTGAGCGTCTGTGAAGCTGCAGCAGCTCCGATTTATACCCGCCTCCACCACCCTCAGAGTCCAAACTCCTCACTGTTGCTCTCTGTTTGTTTGCATTTCCTAATGTTTGGAATCACCAACACACATTTTTTATAATATGATGCTTCAGTTCACCAATGTATAATTAAAAAATTGCAAGAAATATATAGGTAACAAATAACTATTTCTATGTTCATACATTTTATAGAGAGTTTTGTGAATCAAACAGGAGATTCATATAGATCTCATAAAGATTTGAAGAGTTCACGGCAGTCCAATTCAGATTTCCCATAAATGACCTGCAAAAGCCGGTTGTGTAAATTCAACCTTTGGTAAATTGGAAGCTGCTCTGTTGATCTTGTAGGGGTCAAACGAAAGGTTTCTTTCTTAATTTACATTGTTACAGCGCTTGTTTTCATCCTCAGTCTGAAAGCTCTTTTTTAGCTGTCTGTTTTGAGTGGTCTACCTGATCAACCTAAACCACCGACTTGTGCAGGATGTTTTACAGTAGTAGTAATTACTGATTGTATACCTCTCTTACAGTGCAGATGTGATAACTGTGTCATGTTTCTACATCACAGCAAAAAACAATGTCCATTAATGTACTGAACTGCATTGACTCAACAGTTACAAATCCAAATTCAGAATATCCTGTCTGTAGTTCAGGACTAGCAGTGCAAAACTCAAACCACTTGTGAGCTGTGATGAGATCTGTGAATGAGGCCACTTTAGAAAGATGAAATCTGTATCACCATCAATAAATAACCAACATCACCTGATCACATTTGATTTTTGGTTTCCTTTGCAACAAATAATGTGCACTGTAAAAACTTGTGCAGTTAAATAACAGTAATTTACTGGTAAGGTACTGTTAATTTACAACTCTTAATTTTTACAGTGTTTTACCGTAATTCTACCATGGAAATTAACTCTGCTCCCATTGCTTGAAACAGTTAGAGTTTAAAAACTAGCATTCATACAATGTTAGTACTGTGAGCTTATTTCATTTCAGTCCACTGAGAAAGAATATTTCTTAGTATAAAACTGCAAACACTTAACGTGTAACAGCAAAATAACTAAAAACATGACTTTAACTCAAAATCATTGCATTTCACTGTTAGTTCTGTTAATGTTCACAAATATTTCAGTCAAGTTAACTTTTTTTCATTTGGTAAATCTGACTCTTACGTTTTACAGTATATTGCTGTTTTTTCCTGGACTTAATGAGAAGGGTGTTCCTGCACAACCGGAGGCTGCAGTTTCAGGACCGCAGTTCTAGGACCCTATTCTTTTGTAACAGCGCCACCTACCGAATCGGATCACTAAAGATGGACGACATGGACAGCAATCAGAGTGAGTAACTTTACCGATTTTCAATTAAGTTTTATTTTATAACCTTAAAACGATGCAAAGTTTACGTATCCAACGTGAGAACTGCTAAGAAATAATAATGAATTCCCGATTGCTAGTTTTATTGATTATTAGATGTTCTTAATTCGTGGCCATGATTTGACATAATAAATAATAAACCTTGTTGACATCATGTCTACAATAAGTAAATCTAGCCAGCACATTAATTAAACTTAAAAAGATGATAAAAGCATGTTGATGTGAGATTTGTCAGATTTACCTGTAGTTTACTGTATTAGTGTGAATACTTGTTTGATACTCATTGTTTTAGCATATTAGTTAAGTATAAATCATCTTTCATAATTAAACTGGGCTCATTGCTTGGTTGCACCACAATATGTGTTATTAGCCTGTCCTTTTGGCAGTACTTTAGATTAATCTGGTTGATGTTTGAAAGGCATGGTCAGCGGTCTGCCTTCTGGACTGATGAGGCCAGAAACTTGCTCCAAGGAGCTCTTTAGCCAGTGTACAGAGTGCTATCTCAGAGGAGATCCACATTCAGGCTGTCGATGACCACACTGCAGAGCTAAAGAGACTGCTGGACCTCATTGTGAAGTTACAGGGATCTGAGGAGCATTTAGTGGTACTTAAACAATGTTCACATTTAATTATCATTACAAACAAACTCATAGTAAGGGCCTTAATTAGGAATAACATTAACAATATCATTTAACTATGCTGCAAATGATTGTATCTTTATCTTAAATGTATCAATTCCCTCAAAATAACTGTTTTTGCACCATGTTTGCCCATAGTGTGTACTCAACGGGAAGCCCTCTAAGTGGTCTCATAAGCTAACCTCCTCCCAAGTGCCTGTCTACCTCGACAGCGAGGAACAACTATCTGAGAGGAGTGCTGCGTAGGACACCAACACAACTGAGCTTCACAGATGAAGTGCAGAGGTATGCGGACCATGTGATGTGTTTGTGAGTGTCCTGCTCCTGCACTTACAAAATCTACTGTATAAACTGCATGCTGGTGCTACTCGTGTATGGACCAATGTATAATGGCTTGTTGTTCAGTAGTGCTATACTAGTATACTAACATTAACCATTTTTTCCATAGGCCATCATATATGCCCTGGCTTTCCTACGGAATTTCTCATTGCAGGAGTCTGAGCAGGTCTTCCTCTCTGGTCCGGATTATCATTACAGGTCAGAAAGGAATATTAATAATTTTTGCACAATGCCCAGTGCACCTTTAGTTACTGATATTTCTGTTAACCCAACAGTGATTGTTCTCTGATAACTATTTCAGTGAAGTGGAAGATTTTAATAGAAGGATTGACGGTAACACTTTCTATGAAGCCTGTATTTATAATACATTATAAGGTTATTCTTAAAGCATTATAAGGAATGAATAATGCATTATAAGAAACCTCATAATATGTTGCATCATCTTATAAATAATAAGAACAGTTTTAATGTATTATAATAAGTAATTTGTGGTTAAGCGTTTGATGATTTATAACACAATGAACACAATGCATCCACTTAACTCACAATGGATTATAATTCCCATAGTTATACTGTTATTATATGTCTCACTATCTGTCCAGTGTTTAAGATCTGCACAATACTGCGATAAATGTCAATTTGTCTTTTGTACGGTAACAATAACAAATAAAAAGATCTTATGAAACACATTCCTAAAATGCTTTAATGTGGTCTAATGTATGCAAGTAGCTCTTTGTCTGCCTTGAAGTGAAGTAACCTCACTGCCCCCCCTTTTACTTCAACCGACCAAGACCATTATAAAAGAATAATAATAATATATTTTTCTAAACAGCCATAGATCTGATATCAGATCAGATGAAGTGTACAATTGCGCTTTGACTCTTTTCTGTAATATCAATTTATTCTTTGTATGGTAGCCCTCTTAGACCAGCTGTTGATAAGTAACTCCTGTGACTATGTCACTAGCAGTCATTAGAGTTTAGTAGACTGGTCTGTAAAAATATCTGCTACACACCTTTTCTGATGGTTCACAACAGATTATTCTACTCACTCTAAGCAAAACAAAAACTTTGCAAGTACATCAAACTTCCTTCTCAACGAAACCTAACCTTAACTAAAACTACTAATACTCTAATGAGAGTAGTTGCAGTAGTTGCCAAAGTAGCTTAGTAATAGACTAAAGGGGACCATCAAGAAAATGTAATCTAATAAAAAAAAACGTGATTTTTTGTCATTTGAAAGATTAAACCTTGTCTTAAGCGCCTCAAACAATGTACTGAAAAAAAAGTTCCCTGGGTACGCAGGAGACATAAAGAAACCACTTTACAAAATGACAAATTACAGCAGTTCTTAATATAGAATTTTGTGAACATGAGAGACAGTTGGATCGCTGAAAGGAAGTTGACACGTCAATACTGAAATTAAGGAAATTGACAGCTAGATCAGCCAGAGTCGACAGAAAATATTAAGGACGGCTATAAATAGAATTTCTAGAAACCGTATATTCCAACACAGATAAAAAAAATACCCCTGTACATGTAACAGTACGTAATTTGGGACTCAGGGCCCACCCCCACCCGCGGAGACATAAAGTAATTGTGTGGAAAATAAGCTTGTAAGCTTGTTTTGCAGGTAGGTCCGCAGCTTAGCCTAATAATGGAATACAGATTATGAGTTGGATTGACCCTGATGAACATCATATTCAAGACAGCGCTGCAGTGTGGAGCCCTCAATGGACATGTGCTGCCTCCACTATGCTCTGTGAAACCGGAGTGAAACCGCAGAGTTGCTTTTAATTCGCATGTGGGAACGGAAACACGAATCGTTCATAAATCTGTTAGTGTTACAAAGGAATTTCAGTGGCACATGATCCTTCCAGACATCATTCTAATCTGCTGAATTTTTGACTGCCCAAGAAAACATTTACTACTGATTATTATCAATGTTAAAAAAAACAGTTTTTGCTGCTTACATTTTTGTGAAAACGATACCACTCAAACATTTGTGCTAAGATTTAAAAAAGATAGAGAAATTAATAATTTTATTCATCATACATTAAAGTGATGAAAAGTGAGTGAAAAGTGAAAACATTTAAAATATTTCAAAAGATTTATATTTAATAAATACTTAACATATTGAATAAAATATTGATAAATGCCAAATAAATGCTGTTCACTGACCTTTCTGTCCATCAAAGGATTCTGAAAAAAATGCATCACCGTTTCCACAAAAATAAGCAGCAAAACTGTTTGAAAGTTTCTTGAGCAGCAACTCATGTTGTAATGATTTCGAAAGATGTGACACTGGGAAAAGGGCAGAATGATCGCAGAAAATTCTGTTTTGCATCACAGGAAGTATATTAAATTTACAATATATTAAATAGAAATGTTTTATTGTGTTGTAAAATATTTCACAATATGCGTTTTGATCACATAAATGCAGTCTTGATGGACAGAAGAGATTTATTTTAAAACCATTAATAATTGTAACGGTTCTAAACTTCTGGCAAGCTTTTATACTTTTATTATATTATATTATAAATTATAATCATGATTTAAATGCTGCATTATATTTTTACAGGACAATATTAGCCTATTGTATGTATTAAGGGATAATGTACATCCAGCCAGTTGTTATCGCAGAATAACCCTCGACAGGTTGATCAGGTGATCTTGTATCACCCAGAAGGTGGTTATTCTACGATAACAACCGGCTGCATGTACATTATCCTGCTTATTACACGGCTACTTGCCACATAAGTAAATAATTAGACACAAAATATTGATTTGAGTAGAAATATTTGAACGCAAAGCTTCCGTGAACACAGCAGTTGCGAGCAAGCGGCAAGTTCAGGCTAGACGGACATTTAAGGGAAACGGTACAGTCATACACTCATTACACAACATTTCACCACATAAATAATTATAGCGATAAAAGATTTAAGAAAATGTTTTAAAATCTTACCAGTGTGTAAGTTATCTTATAATGCATTACAGCGTACAAAACAATTGTAGCAAAATGGCAGCAGCTGCGTATGAAACGAGAGAGCGAGTCTGCGATACCAGGATGACATAATCAAATAATTGAACACAATTTTGAATCGAGTTTTAATATTTCATTAGCTAAACAAACGCAAAGCTTAAACCAAGGGGGAAAAAAACAGTTCATAGCAAGATTATAACGCTGCCTTCAGTTACCCGGATGAGCCTCTGTTATTCGTTTTTACCGGTTGTTATCAAGGGATAACATACCTCAGAATGTCGCGACTGACCAATCAGAATCAAGTATTCCACAGAGCCGTGTAATAATACAATATAAGACATATATTTTAATGTGATAAAATACACACACCACACACACACACTATATATATATGTCATGGGGGTGTGGTCAGATTTTCCTGCTTCTTTTTTGTTCTATCGATCACAGGGCTGAGTCTGATTTAGAATTGCTGGTGGCAATTTGCTCTTGAAACCATTAATTCTGTTTACGGTATAGCGAAGATCAAGTTCTGCTGCGGGCGCGGCATTTAACATCTGTGAGAGCCCTTTGTCTATCCTTCCTTCCTGTGAACAACTGAAAGCAATAAGAAAAAAGCCTCAACCTGTGTTATATATAATCAAAATGCGTTAAATTCCTTCTGTGTAACTTTTGTTAGTTTCCTCTTCTTTATACATATAAGCATCCAGACCTGAGATGCTCCACGCACAGGGATTGTGAGGTTTTCCTTCTTGAATGTTCTAGAATGGAGTCATTTATTCATTTGGCTTCTATGTGAGGCATCACTGCATCATCAATACCTGTTCAAGATCTTTTTTGATCCACATCAAATCCTGTCAAAAAGCAAATGTCTGGAATAATCATCTGGACCTGTTTATTTTATTTCATTTAATTCTCCCCCTTTTGCATAGTGTGTGGCCTTTATTTACACAAATTGCATTAGATGATATCTATTCAGACATCCAGAAATGATCCTTTAAGTCTCTTCTGGTTATATTTCAATCATTTTAATATCACAAAGCTAATTATAATGTTGGATTTGTGATAGAACATCAGAATAAAACATCAGAATACTCAGAACATTCATGCAAGGCACTGTTTATCACACCATAATTATAGTCAGGAGTCTAAAATGAAAATTTTCGAGTTTCATTTAGTCACCTTTTTTTTTTTTTGACAAAATTACAACAAAGCATTTTGGCTCAAACAATATAATTTAAGATTTAATGAGAGTGATCTGTAATTAACAAATAAGTGTTATATGATTATGTAGCACATCCATAATTGCTGAGGCTGTTCTCGAGGTCAGTGATGCCGATGTATCGCTCCCTGTGTTCTGGAGTTTGGCTTTCCGCTCTTGTAGGCCAGTATTCAACCCAGGTATGCTCTCCAAAGATGTATTGCAGGCTAAAAACAACAGAAGAGTGAAGACAAAACAGACATAATGACCGGCTTAGCTGCACTGTATGCATTTATGACGCACATGCATAATTTTAGTTGTAAGGATCAATTTAAAAAAAAGGATGTTCAAGGTGAAAAAAAGGAAAACTCTTTTAAAAATATTTCTATTCATGTTGTTTTTTATATATTTTTGATAAACATTTAACACACATTCAGTTTAACTTGAGCAAAACATATATTTTAATAACAAGCTGTGATATATCATCATAAGTGTCTAATGGTTAATGGTCTTCTTCTTCTTGGCTCACGGTGGATCGCAGATTTATAAGTGCATTACCGCCACCTATCGCTCAAGTGGACCACTGACACTCCTAATTGAGATTGTAGATAGAGTGTCAATGCTCCATTTGAGTGATAGGTGGCGGTAATGCACTTATAAATCTGCGATCCATCGTAAAGCAAGAAGAAGAAGACGCCTCACGTGCCTGCTGTTGAGAACGCACTCAGGAGGACGTGCTCAGTACAGTTCAGACATTGCAGTGAATCAGAGGTAAAAAACTATATAAATACTGTTCAGTTTCTTGCACAGACCGATCGTTTTGTGTCTTTACACATCAATGTATCGTCACGAGCCGCAGGCTTTAATTTGGTTTTGTTTGTGTATGTTTTTTTTTACTTTATTATATGTTTTAGCCGTGATTCCCATCCACCTCCATTATAAGACTGACAGACTTGCAACGGTTTGTGTAAAAAAATCTTCGTTTGTGTTCTACTGAAGAAACAAAGTCACCTACATCTTGGATGCCCTGGGGGTAAGCAGATAAACATCACATTTTCATTTTTGGGTGAACTATTCCTTTAATCTCTGGACAATTACAGCACCTACACATTATTTACTTTAAACAACACAAAAATTATCGAAATTAACTTACTTTAAAATATGTTCATCATAGAGGATTTGTGTTGTGTATCTTATTGTGTTGTGTCTGTTCTTGGTTACTAAAAATGCATTATGCTAGAAAACAATTGTCACAACATTGAGCCACGAACAACACTCTACAGATTGTAGATGCATAGATCCTGCTATTTGCAGACACAGTGGACACCTACCGTCCCCCGAGCTTTGGCAGGTCAACAGATCTGCCCATGATGAGGTACGACTTGCCTTCTACCAATCCTAAATATTCTCTGCAACCGGGACGAGCCAGGAATTGTCTCACATTTCCCTCAACATTATCATCGGTGCCTACAGGACAGAACAGCGTTTAGGAAACAATTCTACCACAATGCAATTTAGCCTTCTGTAGAGCATTAATGGAGAAGGACAACTGCATGTAACAGGAATCAGACACATTTCAAATTAACTTCATGATCAATGGAGAAACATGGAGGGAATAATGAACCGTACCTTCTTTCAGTACCTGCTCCACCTTCATGTCATAGATGTCAGAGTCCTGTTTCAGATCCATCCCCACCACTGTGGCTTTATAAACTGTCAAACATATTATATTGTTATCACCATGTAGAACTATAAGGCTCAGGCCAAACGTTTTTTTTTTATTGCATTAGTACAAGGGTTAAAGAAACCAAACACAAACATTGTCATCATTTACTCATTCATGTTGTTCCAGACCTGTATGACTTACTTTCTTCTAAAGCACAAAAACTAAGATATTTCCCATAAAAAAGGACATTTCAAAACAAAATTAACTTAACAAAGTTGTGTGATTTCACCTCTAAAATCTAATTTGCTAATTGATAAAATAATACAAATGCATTGATACAAAAAATCTTAATGATATAAAAGATTTGTAAATATTTTAAGTTTATTAGCTATAAATACGTAGCAATTTTACATTTTAAACATTGTAACGCATCCAAATTGCACATTTCATCAAAAATGTATGTTTTGTGCTTGTAAACATTATGTACTAATACCTAGATATAAACAATGAGACCAGGCTGCTAATTCAGCTGCAGCGGTTCTTTAGTTAAAGGCAGGGCAAGTGATTTGTTTCAAAAAAATTTTTTGTTATGTTGGTTGAAAGTCTCTTCCCATCCCGATAGCAATCACTAAGTTAAAGGGTTAGTTCACCCAAAAATGAAAATTATGTCACTAATTACTCACCCTTGTGTTGTTCCAAACCCATAAGACCTTCGTCATCTTCGGAACACAATTTAAGATGCATAAGGAAAACAAAAATAACGAATTATTCCACATTTTCGTCTCAATGCGAGGCAATTGTGGACGCACTTCGCGGACCGTACCATTACGCCGGATCGGATCAGCGCGGCGCCCCACACGCTCGCTCATGGTAGTGGCATGAACCGCGTGTCACAAGGAAGCAGTAGAGACGGAAAGTGGAAAAGTCGTTTTTTTTGTTTTCTTTGCGCAAAAAAGTATTCGCGTAGCTTCGTAACTTTACAGTTGAAACACTGATGTCACACAGACTACTTTGTCGATCATCCTTGTACTTTTCTGGAACTGATTTGATAGTTACCTTGTGTCCAAGGGAGGGTCTGAGAGCTCTCAGATTGCATCAAAAATATCTTAAATTGTGTTTACGGGTATCGAACAAAGCGTCTTACGGGTTCGAACAACAGAAGGGTGAGTAACCGAATTTTAATTTTTGGGGGAACTAAACCATTTAAGTGGTCGAAATGTATTTATATGCATTTAGCGTGGAAGGCGTAGGACCATAAAATTGTCTAATCAATACTAGATCCGAGGGCTATGATAGGCTGCCCTATCTGCCGGTCAATATATTTGAACCTCCGCGCACCTTGTTTGTGCAGACATGATACGCATCCGCTGTTCTTTTTTCTTTTTTTTATGCAGCTATTGCAGACGAGGGAGATTGAGGCTTTTTTATTTGTCATAGTATGTGCTTTGTACTGCAATGTTTTCTCATTGGGAATGGATCTGAGGAATTACAATTGTTCATGTGGAAAACAAACAGCAGCATAAACAATTTGAGCGATTTGAAATTTCTTTTTTTTTTTTTTTTTTTTTTTTTCTAATTTAAGTGAAGTATGACAGTCATGAACTGAATGCCTTTACCATAATCCATGCCACCTTCACAGGCTTTATTTAAACGCTCCTCTTCTCTGGTTTTGTTTTTCCTCTGGAAAGTGCAGTTTTCTGTATTCAGACAAGTTAATGTCATACACACACGTAAACACTTGTAATCACACACACATTACCCCCCATTCAAACAAGAATAGAAACAACTAAACTTTTTTTCCATGTAAAGAGGCCATTATCATGAAACAGGTTCTTCAATGCTCTTTTGAAGCAAGAGTTTGATGAACTACGCAGACATACTCAAACTTTAACAAAGCAAAGCAGTAATAAGAAGGAAGTACTGTGAATCCTAAAGAGAAAATTATTATTCCAGTTAAGGCTGGGTGATTTTTCCAATTTTATCGATTAATTAAAATTGAATGTTTTGCCACAATTTTATTTTTTATAAACCGAGGAATCACAATTTTGAATAGAAATATTCCCAAACGTTAGAATTAGACACTTTGACAATATGCCAATGATAACAGTAAAGAGAAAAGAATGATCCAACTGCATGTCAGCTCGTGTGATTAACCGCTCACGTGTGACGTGCTCTGTGAATGACCAGAAGTAGAATATATCACTAGGTGCCATTCACACAGAATGCGCTTTTGTGCTGACAAAGATGCGACGCCGGCAGTGAAATAGGAAAAAATGCAGGAAGATGGAAGTTGAAGTTCTTTTAACTTGAGCGCCACATTTTTAGAAAGCCGCTTCATGCATGAGACACTGCAATAGATGTGCGCGCAACAGTCAAACTTTTTGCAAACCATGTTTACATAAAAACAATGGAAAAGCAGTGCAATCGAATAAAAACCTGTAAAGAACTACTAGTGTATGTCTGATATTCATGTTTGCATCATGGTGACAGGCTGAAAGCTGCTTTTCATTGTTTTTACAGAACATTTACAGTTAATAATAGTCTACCGAGGTTATACCTTCAGTCATTTTGCCTTGACTTTTTAGATTTTTTTTTTAAAGCATTGTCCTTGTATTATTTCTGAACATATAGGCTAATGTAGAATGTACATGTACAATGTAGTTGTAGTTCATGCATCTTTTTTGCAAAGAAGAAGTTTAACAAGTGATTTGTTTAACATACATCATGTTGACAACTTCATGTGTGGTGCACTTGGAATAGAATTTTATTTAACTAGAGGGTAAATAAAGAAAAAAAAGTTACTTGAACGTTGTGGTTACATTTTCAAGTTGACCAGGTAAAAATCATGAAAATCGAGAATCGGACAAACAAAAAATTTATTTAATTTTTTGGCCATATCGCCCAGCCCTAATTCCAGCTGGTATCTAGATGTGGTGATTTAAATAAAATACATCAACAGTACAAGAGATGGTCTCTTTACACTATTATTAGTTATGATACCTTCTGCACACTGGCACAGGTCTCCTTTACACAGTCTGTATATCGCACCATCTGTCCTTTCAGGGTGGTAGAATTTTGTACAGCGTGCATCTGAAAAAAAGGAGGGAGGTCAACTGATTAAAAATGCTACTGTAAATTATTTCATGATATGCAAGTGAATTAATTTCAACAAATATCACATTACAATATCTGTTGAGAAAAGCCCACAAATAAAGACAATTTGAAGACATGTTTTGTGGCAAATGAGTCAATCATTGAATGAACATTAAAAGAGTGTCTTTGTGAAGGACTAGGAACAAAAAAAAAAAAACCCAACAAATTGACTTTAATGAATCGATTCCAAGAAAGAAGAACTAAAAGTTATCCTCAAAACAGTATCAACATTGGCTATTAATTTGCTTTTTTTAATACATTTATACTTCCACAAAAGTAATGTTTAATAGAATTCCCCCCCCACTTTTTTCCCCCCCACCCCCCCCCCCCCCCCCCCCCCCCCCCCTTACAGGAATTATTAATTTCCTCATGATTCCCTTCCCTAGTAACCTGTAGCAGCAACTGCTGTGCTGATGGTACAGAGATCACTTATTACGTAAACAATCGCATATTAAACTTGTTGATTTTTTTTTTTTTTCCAAAGCATGAAATTTCATAATTAATAGCACTAAATTAACATGTTAATTTAAGAACTTAAATAGCTCACCTGGTGAGTAATATTCATATATTGTGACTGTTGCAGGTTGTAGTTGACCCACATTAAGCATCTGGTGCATTCTGAAAACAATTCTTTCTGTCTCTCTGTGAGAAACCTATTGAGACAGAACTCAAAGTAATTTTATTATATGATATTAATTATCATATTGCACACTAAAAACTGCCTACATTAACATTTGCACAAATAATAAGTGACAAATAATAACAAATACAGTAAAAAATACAATTTAAAACAATGTTTTAATTTGTTGGAAAAAAAATAATTTGTGATTGTTTGTCTTTTTTGCATTTCTTTAACAACCTGTATCTGGATTTATACTGCAAAAACAGTGTTCTCTTTTGCACAGCTGAAAGTCGTAGGCTAGATCTATATATTACATTTGCATTTTATTCTTTCCTCTTTAAAATGTCATGTGAAATATGATTCTGATATGCAGTCTGCAATGCACACAAAAAGTGAATATGCAATGATATATTGACATATGGAAGCACATGGTGTTTGCATTTGTTCTCCATCATAGATGTGTAGCGGTGTCAATCCATCATTTCTGTGTGTGTTATTCATTGTAGCTTTGTTCATTTTTATTTGACAATTAATGTAAGGGAGAGCCACTCGTGTCATCTTACTTTTTTCATTTCTTATGAGAGGGTTTTGTGGGTTTGGAGGGGGGGGGGTTATATAACAAAATCAATATTTTTCTAGTATTTCATTGATTTATGTGGGTGATTTTTCCCATTTATTTCAATGTGGGGTCTCCAGAGTTTGACTTTTTTTTTTTTCACATTAACATACAACCAGATATCATTCCAATGTATTTTTGTGTTTGTAGAGCTAGCAAGTGTTAACAAAATCACAAATAACTTATACTGTGATAGTAAGTAAAACACATGGTTTCCAGATCATATCATATCATATCATATAAAAAATTTAACTTTTTAAAATAAGGCACCACATTTTGCTGACATACAGTACCTTATTTAAGTAGAGGATGAGGGATCCTCGCTCTGAAAGAACTTTATTATTTTCATATTTCTGAATGTATCTCTCTTTCCCTGAAGACAACTGAGGACAAGAAAATAAGAAAACAAAAACCTCAATACATGACATGATCAAAATGCTTTATGTCCTGACTGCAGATGAGTGTTAGATTCCTCTTCTATATACAGAAACATAACTGCATCAGTTTATCATCACAATACCTGTTTAAGATCACTTTCTTCAACTTCAAATCCAGTCGGTAAGCCAATGTCCAGAATAGTCATGGTTGCATCAGTTTTATCATCTTTGTAGCTGTGAAGATGGAGAGCAAGAGCAGATTTTAATAACTGGTTTTGTAGTTTTGCTCCATCTTCTGTGTTTTTAAAGCTGTTTTCACACTAGAGCTTTTGGTTTGAACCCGAGTCCGTTTGACTTCAGAATTATTATACTGTAGTGACGCAGAGCTGCTCGTCTCTGAATAAACTCGTCTCTGTATTTGTAAAACAAGTGTCATCCGTGTTAGAGCGCAGTGAAACTGGAGTCTCTGTCAGAGTCATTATCTAATCACAATGGTAACCAGCTTTCACTAGTACTCACATGATGCATGATGCAAACATACCGCCAATGTGAGAAAAGTGAGGGGGAGGTCGAACTCGGGCTCCAACCAAGTAAACAAAGCAAGTTTAAAAACAGCCAACATGAGCACATGCTGATAAATTACAAATAAATGATTTAATGACAAAAAATATACTTATTAGGATATTGGTTCACATACAAGAAATCCATAGTGAAGTTGTAACTTGCAATGGCTCCTTGTTTTGCTAAAGGGAAACAAAATATATTATATACTATATTAAAATAAGGGGTTGGGTATAAATACAGTTTTTCACACTTAAAAATAACCCTGGGTCATTCTAAACCCCAAGGTTAACTGAATTCTATATTATGTTGCTTCACGTTCACACTGCTCATAATTTACCCAGGGTTAACAATTCATCTGTACGTATTTTAAAACTGATATTTCACATTTTACATTCCTAAACCCTGAGTTAACATTCTAATTTGCATATTTGCAGTGTCAGTGTCATTTGTTGCCTTTACCTGGGGTTAAATATGGGGTATAGAGCAACAATAACCTGGAGTTAATTGCAGTGTGAAAAACATCATGTATGGAAAGTGCCACAGAAAGGGCAGGAGCTCAGTCTTACCTTCATTGTCTTTCTCCATTTTAACAGTCAGATCAAAGAAAGTACAGTCAGATTTCTTCTCAACAGGTCTGGCGTAGTACAGCGTCAGAACCTGAAAACAGCAGCACGTCTCAGATTAGATGTTCAAACGCTTTAATCTTGCTGTTGACTGTATAAACGCTCATGAACACTCACTGAGAGAATGGCTTTTCCAGTTCCTTTAGCAGTTACATTGAAGTCCTGGTTTATGTTCACCTGTTGAGTGAATGCAGACGTACTCGAGTCATCAGAATAATCAAATCCATGATATAAAAGAGATACGTGAAGATTTTATTAAACATGATGGCGAACAACAAAATGTATATAATAAAACAATACGATTTCAATTGAAATATGGAGCTAGAACCATTTTGAATGATTTTATTTTGTTACTCCTCACCCTGTCTGATCGTGTAAGATGTGCATTCTCTCTTCTGATAGCCCATTTGACAGGTGTGCTTCTTCCTGCAACGGACAGCTCCACGTCCAGATTGAAGTTTTGACGGTCCTTCACCTGCGTGCGATACTCTGCCACGGCCTGGAACACCATGATGGTCGCCTAGAAAAGACAGAAAAGCATTCAAAGACAGGACTCCAGGCTGCAACTAAAATGTAATGATGTGAGAAACACAGCTTTCTGAAACTTTGAATAAACTGAATCAATTGCTTTGCAAAATGAATCACTGCTTTGAAGTGCTGGAAACACCACACTGGTCATGCCTGCTAGTCATTACAGTTTAAAAGCAATTAAAACTTGCATAAAAGCATCTTTTACAAATCAATAGCAAATGTTTTATTGAAAGTGTAGACTAAGAAATGCAATTAAGAAATCAGGAACTACCATTAAATATTATGTGTCTGCATAATGATATTTAATTAATTTGAAGTGCTTGTTTTGTTTGTTTTATGGAAATCTTGGTTAATCAGGCCAAGAATGTTTTTGTTATTATACAAATGGATTTAAAGGAGTAATGAAATATAACTACAGTATTTTTTTCTAGTAATTAAGCTATAGCAACTTATGTGTATTTGCATGTATTATAAATGTGTTTAGGCTATTGATTTTCATAACAAATACCATAGAAACCATATAGTTACTTTTTACAATGGTAGCTAGGTACAATGCATGGTAGTTAAAATGCATGGTTTACCTGCCATTAACATGGTTCAATTTAATAAGAGTAGAATTTTAACTCAGTCAGAATATTTAGTTCCCTTCTGATACTACACTTGTACGGCCCCCCATCACAGGCCATTCTTGAGATTCGCCTTCGAGGGAGTGGCTTATCAATACACAGGGCTTGGCTGTCCCTGCGGCTCTTTCCCCACTGAGACAGGCAGGAATCCGCATTCTCAACTACCTCGACGACTGGCTCATTCTGGCCCAGTCGGAGTCACTATCTCACAAAGCTCTTCTCCTCAGCCATTTGGAATGCCTGGGGGTCAGGGTGAACTTTGCCAAGAGCGCACTGTTTCCCAGCCAGCGAGTCTCATTCCTGGGAACAGTATTTGACTCGGCTCAAATGAAAGCGAAGGTCACAACAGAGCGTGCCCTGAACATACGGCGGCTCGCAGCCTCCTTCAAGGCTGGTGCCTCTCACCCCCTCAAGAGGTTTCAGAAAGTGCTAGACTTCATGGCTGCAGCATCTCCAGTGCTACAGTTGGGCCTCATGCGAATGCGCCCCATCCAGCACTGACTGAAACCGCAGATCCCATCCCATGGGTGGCGTCATGGACGCCTGATTATCAGGGTAAACCAGGCCTGTGTAACGGCCCTGACCCCCTGGATGAACACTCAATGGATGGAACAGGGAGTTCCCCTGGGAATGGCCTACAGGAGGAAGGTGGTTTCGACAGATGCTTCCAACACAGGTTGGGGAGCTCTGTGCGAAGGGAAACCAATGTTCGGCCACTGGTCGATACCGGAAAGCAGTCTGCACATCAACTGCCTCAAAATGTTGGCGGTATGGCGGGCCTGTCGAACCTTCCTACTAGACCTCAGGGGCCATCATGTCTTGGTCCATTCGGAGAGCAAGACGGTGGTGTCCTACATAAATCTCCACGGGGGACTATCCTCGAAGCGACTTCTTGTACTAGTAGAGTGCCTCTTGGAATGGGCCCAGCTAAACCTACGTTCACTGAGAACAGCACACGTTCTGGGCATATTGAACCGAGGAGCTGATAAGTTGTCACGAAGCAAGGTCCTCTCAGAGGAGTGGATGCTTCATCCGCAGACAGTTCAGAAAATTTGGGAAGTCTTCGGCAGAGCGGAAGTAGACCTCTACGCCTCAGAAGACAATTCTCACTGCCCAATCTATTTTTCCAGGGACAAGGATGCGTTGGCCCACAAAAATGGCCTAACACCGTTCCCACGCTTGCCCAGTTACCCTGATTCCACAGGTAATCAGGCAGATCAGGGAACAGAAACGCAAAGTGCTCCTGGTGGCCCCGCTCTGGAGAAACCAACATTGGTTGGCAGAGCTGTCGCAGCTGCTAATAGCATCCCCGTGGCCTATTCCTCTGAGGCGAGATCTCCTCTCCCAGGCGAAAAGGATGATATGGCACCCCAGGCCAGAGCTGTGGGCCTTGCACCTGTGGCCATTCGACGGGAGCCTGTTAGTCTCCCAAATTGTGTGTTGAACACCATTTCTCAGGCTAGAGCTCTGACGACAAGACGCCTCTATGCCCTTAAATGGTCAGCGTTATCTGGACGCACTCACTTGCGACGTATCGGTGATACTGTCCTTCCTGCAGGAGCTGTTGGACAAGGGATGCTCCCTCACCACGCTCAAGGTCTATGTGGCGGCAATAGTGGCTTCTCATGCCACTATAACGGGCCAATCGATCGTCAAGAACAACCTTGTTGATAATTTTTGAGGGGAGCCAGGAGGTTAAATCCACCATGACCTCTCACTGTCCCTATGTGAGAACTGCCCACTGTTCTGAGGGCCCTGAAGGGTCCTCCCTTCGTGCCGCTGCAGTTAGTCGATCTTCGGTCCCTGACGTTTAAAACCGCCTACTCTTCCACGGGCCTACAATGCCCTGTTGGAGTACGAGCCACTCAACTAGAGGCATCGCCTCTTCGTGGGCATGGTCTGGCGGCGTGAACATTGCAGAAATTTGTGCGGAGGCCGGCTGGGCCTCGCCATCCACTTTTGCTAGGTTCTATAACCTTGATGTCCCTGCCTTGCAGGCAAGGGTTCTTTCTGCTTATCTGGTACGTAGTTCGCTCTGAGTGCAGTTTGTATGTAATATGCCCAGACCTATCAGAGAGCTTACTTGTGCGCTCTCGGCCCCCATGGGTGTTGAAGCTGCGCAAGTCTTCTGGAATGATCACTCGGCTGGGTGAGGCCTTCGTGAGGCTTAGCTCGTTAGCCTGGAGGGATTTATTGTCCTTGTTCTCTTGGGCCCTGAGGTGCTAAAGACAAGGATTACCATTGTTGTTCCTCTTCCACGGCACGGCGTGATTGTACTGTTCTCATAGCGTCTAGCAAGACCCAGTACGAGTGTAGTATCGAAAGGGAACCGAGGTTATGTTGTTTGTAACCGAGTACAATTTCACCCTATAACAATGAGGTAGTAACAATATTTACAGATGCTATTGTTCTCATTAATGAAAGCTCAAGCTGCACCTACTGTCAAATGCTGGCTCCACCATCTGTACAGCTATTATCACAGTCAAATGATGAGGTGTTAGTGTACCTGTGTGGTGCCATAAGCACCATAGTGAGTCTGTTGTCTGTTCAGCCAGTGCACTGCTTCTCCTGCTTTATCAAAGTCTTTGTCCTTCACAAGCGCCAGCACAGCATAAGCCGTCGCCTCTAGTGAGTGATGATGTTGTCCAGGGACAGTCCAGGACCGACCGGCTGTTTCAAACACAACACAAGATTATTAAAAGATGTGGAGATGAAGCACCATTCGCATATGCTGATCCCGACCATTGAGCTTGATGCTTTGGCTTCTTTATGAGCTATTTGTGCTGCTGGTATGCCACCAACAAGCAGCTGTAATTACAAGCTACAATTCATAATTTTCCACTCTTATTGTATTGTTTATTTTATTGTTCTATGTTGTATGAATATCAACACATTTTTGATGTTGGTGTGACTGACCTTCTTTTTGGGTGGAGTGTCTCATCAAGATGCCTTTATTGAGTTTGTTGGCATTGGCCATGGCGTAGGATGTCATCGCAACAGCGTAAGGATTGGTCAGTTGTGGAAATCGACCTTCCAAGAAGACAACAGCCTTCCTGATACTTTCAGGCAGACTCTATAAAAATGTGGGTACGGTGTTAAATCCAAGACGAAGAGTGTAAAAGAAGCAACTGTCAATTATTAGTAGTTCTGGGCTGGTGCTGGGTGATATGCTTCATAGTCATGTATTGTCCTATATTCTATCACGTGCAATAGTTTACTTATTTGATTAACTTATTTATTCACTTATTTACTCATTCATTTATTTATTTACTTCATTTTGAGGATCAAATGAGGATCGTTTCCTATAATTTTGCAAGCAAAGTGAAAAAAAGTTTTTTTACTATCATTCCACAATTTGCCACACCACAAACTGTCAAACACATCTTACCAGCAAACATATACTCATTTTCATCCTTCTCTCCACTCTCTGAGGCAGAAGTCTCTAAACTCATCCTTTCCAATCATCCTAATACTTGTCCGTTTGATCCTATTCCATCTCATCTCCTTCAAGCCATTTCTCCTGCCGTTGTACCTGCACTCACTCACATCGTTAACACATCCCTTCACACTGGTGTTTTTTCCTCAACATTTAAACAGGCTCGTATAACCCCACTTCTTAAGAAACCCACTCTTAATCCAACTCATTTAGCGAACTACAGACCGGATTCCCTTCTACCTTTCATTGCATAAACACTTGAACGAGCTGTGTTCAACCAAGTCTCAGCCTTTCTCACACAGAACAACCTCCTGGACAGCAACCGATCTGGCTTCAGAAGTGGACATTCAACCGAGACTGCCTTGCTTTCAGTTGTTGAAGCCCTAAGACTGGCAAGAGCGGATTCCAAATCTTCATACTATTTGCTGGATCTGTCTCTGCTGTTGATACAATGAACCACCAATTAGACTGTCAACCCTATGTAGTACTGGAAAAAGGCCATCTCAGGAACTGCACTCCAGTGGTTTGAGTCTTACTTCTCAGATAGGTCCTTCAAAGTATCTTGGAGAGGTGAGGTGTCCAAGTTGCAACAGCTAGCTACTGGGGTGCCTCAGGGCTCAATACTTGGACCACTTCCCTTCTCTGTCTACATGGCATCACTAGACTCTGTCATTCAGAAACATGGCTTTTCATATCACTGCTATCCTGATGAGCCGACGATAGCTGCTCGCATCTCAGCATGACAGACATTTCTTGTTGGATGATGGATCATCACCTTCAACTCAACCTGGCTAAAATATAACTGCTTTTGGTTTCAACAAACCCATCACTTTATCAAAATTCCACCATCCAATTAGGCTCATCAACCATAACTCCTTCAAAATCAGCTATAAACCTTGGAGTTGTGATGGATGATAAGCTGAATTTCTCAGACCACATTGCTAAAAACTGCCCAGTCCTGCAGATTTGCCTTATAAAAAATTAGGAATATTAGACCCTTCCTGTCAGAGCAAGTCACAAAACTTCTTGTCCAAGCTCTTGTTCTCTCCAAACTGGACTATTGTAATGCTCTCTTGGCAGGTCTTCCAGACACTTCTATCAAACCTATACAATTAATCCAAAATGCCGCTGCAAGATTCATCTTTAAAAAGATTAGAATGCATGTCACACCTCTGTTCATCAATTTGCAACGGCTACCAGTAGCTGCTCGCATTAAATTCAAGGCACTTAATGTTTGCAACAAAACCACCACGGGCTCTGCCCCCATTTACCTAAATTCAGTACTTCAGAGTTATGTGCCCTCTAGAAACTTGCGTTCTCTGCAAGTGAACGTCGGTTTATTGTGCCATCCCAAAGAAACACAAAATCACTTTCACAGACTTTTACATGAAATGTTCCCTCCTGGTGGAATGACATGACCAATCCCGCAGCAGGAGTCTTAAACATCTTCTTCAAGATAGATAAAGAAACGACTAAAAATTAATCTGTTCCACCTTATTTGACCCTCTACTCTGCACTGTCTATTATATTTAATTCTCTTACGATATTTATCTTATTTTTATTTAAAAAAAAACATACACAAAAACTAGCTTTATATTTTTTTCTATTCTATCTACGGGTTTTCTGTGTGTGTTGTTCTGTGTGTGTGTGTGTGTGTGTGTGTGTGTATATATATTTATATATATATATACAGGTGCATCTCGATAAATTAGAATGTCGTGGAAAAATTAGTTTATTTCAGTAATTCAACTGAAATTGTGAAACTTGTGTATTAAATAAATTCAGTGCAGACAGACTGAAGTAGTTTAAGTGTTTGGTTATTTTAATGGTGATGATTTTGGCTCACATTTAACAAAAAAACCACCAATTCACTATCTCAACAAAATAGAATACTTCACAAGACCAATAAAAAAAACATTTTTAATGAATTGTTGGCCTTCTGGAAAGCATGTTAATTTACTGTACATGTTACTCAATAGTTGGTAGGGGCTCCTTTTGCTTTAATACTGCCTCAATTCGGCGTGGCATGGAGGTGATCCGTTTGTGGCACTGCTGCGGTGGTATGGAAGCCCAGGTTTCTTTGACAGTGGCCTGCAGCTCATCTGCATTTTTTGGTCTCTAAAAATGTTTCTCATTTTCCTCTTGACAATACACCATAGATTCTCTATGGGGTTCAAGTCTGGTGAGTTTGCGGCCAGTCGAGCACACCAACACCATGCTCATTTAACAAACTTTTGGTGCTTTTGGCAGTGTGGATAGGTGACAAATCCTGCTGGAAAATGAAATCAGCATCTTCAAAAAGATGACAACTGTTGCCAAATTCCTTGACACGTCTGTGTGTGGTGGCTCTTGATGCCTTGACCCCAGCCTTAGTCCATTCCTTATGAAGTTCACTCAAATTCTTGAATTGATTTTGTTTGACAATCTATAAGGGTTTTGAGTTGATTAGCTGATTGGCATGACACCATATTCTAATTAGTTGAGATAGTGAATTTGTGGGTTTTTTGTTAAATGTGAGCCAAAATCATCCCAATTAAAAGAACCAAAGACTTAAATACTTCAGTCTGTGTGCATTGAATTTATTTAATACACAGTTTCACAATTTGAGTTGAATTACTAAAATGAACTTTTCCACGACATTCTAATTATTGAGAGGCCATGTATTATATATATATAATATATATATATATTATATATATATATATATATATATATATATGTATCTCACACACACATTGCCTACCTGTACCACGTTAGGCTAACCCCTTTTGTTAGTTTGACTGCTTTTATTGTCCTCATTTGTAAGCCGCTTTGGAAAAAAAGCATCTGCTAAATTCATAAATGTAAATTAAATGTAAGCAAAGATGGAGGGGATGATGAAGAACAATGTCACGCAGGGCTGGGTGTTGACACAAATTCACATCAATTGATACCATCACAAGCTCACAATTCGATTCGATACCAATTAAATTCGATTAGATCAATATTGATTTTGGATACAATCAGTAAGTACTGCCCGAATTTCTCAAGGAAAACAAAAAATCTCTCAACTTATACTGTAAAATATACATGAGAGAAGTTTGGTACTACTTACTATAATATGCAGGTTAAAATGACAGATTTGTTAAAAATACACTTAAGGAAGTTTTTTTAAATAAAAAGTTACAATTAAATAAGAATATTCTACTTCAATATTGTATTTATTTTTAAAAAATATAACAGAATGGTGGCTGTAATAAAAAATTATGGATTTTTTTTCAAAATAAATTAAACATTGAAACGATAACTGTATAATGAATAGGTTATATGGCGCATATATTAGCAAAATGCACCTCTACACAGTTTATTGTTCTATCTGACTAATGAGTTAGGGTCACCGAATATGTTTTTTCGAGGAAAATGGGACATTACGTGACATTGTTTACATACTTATATATTGAATCTTGCGCGGTCTGACTGAAACACTGAGTGAGGATTAGCCGATGCAATCCGAAGGGACCCGGGCAGAAATCATGTTTATTGATGAGCTAATCATTTTTTAATGTAGTAGAATGAAGCAGGGTGATGCTGAAAGCTGTCGAAGCGAAACGAGGCTGCTGAACGACCGTGACACACGGCTCGAAAGCAGCGGAGCTTTTATTATGCCAAAGTCGACCGCTTCCACTCCTTCCGGTCGTGCATATGTGGGGGTAAAGCAGGGAGCTTCTATATGCCACAGTCGAGCGCGTCCGCTCTTCGAGTCGTGCGTATGTGGGGTAAAGCAGCGCTGTTTTATCATACTAGATACATTTGAACGTTCTGTTATAATGCTACTCTGTGCGGTCGTCACCGGTCTATTAAAACGGACAACATTTTAAAG
The DNA here is from genome assembly GCA_018155175.1 of Sinocyclocheilus anophthalmus. Taxonomy (NCBI): domain Eukaryota; kingdom Metazoa; phylum Chordata; class Actinopteri; order Cypriniformes; family Cyprinidae; genus Sinocyclocheilus; species Sinocyclocheilus anophthalmus. The sequence goes on along the minus strand of JADLZN010009445.1, from coordinate 383,844 downwards.
CGTCTTTGGTGTTTTTCCATGTTTTCTACAAAACAAAACTTATGATGTAATTGGTAGGTGACACAATGACGCTATGGACACGGTCCGTATCACTAGTTAAAATAGCTTATTTCTCCTGATTTAAACATTCTTCGAAACAGTTGAGAGAATGCAAGTACACAAGTCAGCAAAATATATAACACTGTTCTAGTGGTTTTTGGATATTTTAATAAAAAAAATCTTACATATTGTGCCTTTAACGGCACATAAATTCTCAGACACAATGAGAGCAGAATCTGCAATGCTGATAACAGTATAGCAATGGTATATCAATCTAAATGTATTAGTATTTAGTATTTTTCTTGTGGATCACATATTAATGATAGTGAAAAAATTAGAATAATCAATATTTCTTGTTAAACATTTCTTACTTTTTTAAAGTCGCTGTTTGAATATACTTTTGATTTTGATCAATAATTGATTATTGTGCTGTGTTCGGACCTAAAGACTATTATTAGGCCTATATAATTCAATTAATAATACTACCACTACTACTAATAATAATAATTTGTAATTGTTATTAGTGTTATTAGCATCATAAAAATGTTTTTAAATCTATTATTGATCCACGACACTATCATCTATCGGTACCACTCTTGTTCTGATAAACACAATGATGGAAGAAGTTCACTTACTCCAACTGATTCAGCACAGATCCCGCTGGCCTCTTGCATGGCAATCACAACAAAAGCCGTCAGAGAGGCATCAGCATCATTGCCCTGTACGCCACCCTGGAATAAAGCACAAATAAACTGAAACATTTAAAATTGTTTGTTGCCATCAGCAAATGTGACGCTTTTTACTAGAGTTATTAATCAATGGACAAAACCTGAATCCATGCAGGACTTTAAAGTATAGTAGTACCTGAAGATAGAGACATGACAGGCATTACTAATGTATCTTGCTATGGTTCAAAAGTATATAACTGGGCCTGAAAGATATGTAGTAATACAGCAATTAAAACATAAGCAAAGTTTTATAATGAATTATAATATTCATTATAGGGACAGTAGTGGCCTAATGGTTAGAGCAGTGTTTTTTTGTTGTTGTTTTTTAGCCACAGCAGGGTTTTGATCAGTAAAAAATCCCACGGCACACCACTAAGCACTGAAATATAGTAACATTGTACAAACTAGCATTGATTCAATTACAGGTTATAAAGTTTATTGTAGCTATGTAAGTGCTCAGTTTTTTTGTTGTTTAATACACTTGGCCAAAATATCATGATATAAAAGATGAAGCACTATGCACAGGATATATAAAACAGTAAATTATTATTAGTATTATTATATTATTATTACATAATAACAAAATACAATAAATAAAATAATAAAAATACAAAAAACTGATACAGTCTGCAACATAAACTCAGGATAAGTAGAGTTAGATTCGACCATCTTGAAGCCTTTCTGTCAAGCCATCTGCAACAGCTTTCCATGCCTCAAGGGTTGAGGCTCTAGCTTTGTTTATTCTGGCTGTTGAGAGTTAATAGTAAATATCATGGGAGAGGGAGCCATCTTTGCGCAATTATCTTTTTTGGCAGATGTTAGTCCTTCCAGCCAGATCTTTCGTTGTAGCTCTGTGAATCCTTACCTGGAATCATCATTTAGAGGGACATAGTGTATTTTTTTTGAGTAAAGAAAACACTACTTATTCAAACATCAGTCCTTTATTTACCCTTGCATTGTGAATAAGCAGAGATCTGTCTCCAGTCTGCGCGCGGTGCTTCAATCTGAATGGAGGCGGGTGGAGTTATCAGGTTTCGCTGACAGTTTGAGGATCCAATGGCATTATGAGGTTTAGTCACAAGCTCTTTTGAATGTTTTTCATTTGTTTAATATTTGTAAAACCCACAAACAAACAAAAAAAAGATGTAAAGTAAAGATGACCAATAGCGTTGATTTAAAATAATAATAATAACGACTTATAATAGAGATAGAACGTTCTGATAATTTTCCACAGTACACCTGACAACCTGTCATGGCACAGTGGTTGGGAAACACTGGGTTAGAGAGACAGACTTGTAACCCAAAGGTCGCAGGTTCGAGTCTCACTACCAGCAGGGATTGTCGGTGGGGGGAGTGAAAGACCAGCACTCTATTCCACCTTCAATATCGCGACTGAGGTGAGACACAACAAATGCAAAAAAAAAAGAACGGCTGCCAGCTGCTACGTCAGTCATAGTAACATTCAGCTTACCACCATCCCTCTTGAAATTACAGCTGAATCCTCTTTAAAGGAGCCGTCTGGCAATTGTTTTTGCAGAACCAGCCACTTGAGAGCGCTGCAGATCACATTCTCCTCTATAGAAACAAGGTTATTGGCCATGGCAAAGACTTTAGCCACATATGCTGTCAACCTTTAACAGACAGAAACAAAAGCAAACTAATAACAAGTAATACTTTGCTACTTTTAATCATAATAATATTGAAAAAATAAAATTTTACCATGTGCTGCTTGCCGTTTCTATGTAGATAGCGTAAGATCCATCTGTTTTGCGGTATTTCAGCTGACCTTGATAACCTTAATAAAGAAAGAATATTTACTTTACTATCCATGTATATATTTCAGATTTTGAGTGAAAAAAAATTTATTGTAATGTCCATTTCAAAGTCCGGGTATTAGAGATCATCTGGGTTTGTTTCTGTTTTTGGAAGGTTCTGTCACATGCTTTAGTTCTGTGTTTTCAGTTCGTTGCTGTGGTTTTTCATTGTTTGATTAATTTGCACACCTGCTGTTCTGTGCTGGCCAGTCAACAAACATTTCAGTTGTCCGTTCATGTCACATTTTGCTTTAAGTTGTTCTGTTTTTTGTGTATCTGGAGTTCTTTTAAATATAGTTCCTCCTTTATTGCAAACAAGCCGTGACCACAGGAGAGCATTGTTGAGAGTGCTTTATGATTTTATTTCAAATCAGAGTCAGATTCTTTATATCTGTCTTGTTCTGCTGACCTGTGCTGATATGGTTGACGGCTTCATTACGGCGCTCCATGCCAACAGTGTCCCACTGATTGGTGCTGTCCAGATAATGAGTGGCAATGAGAGGTAGAGTCATACGGTACATGTTCTGCTCTCCACATCCAGTGGGCTTGAAAATAAGGCGACCCATGAAGCTTCCACTGATGGCCTGCTCGACTGTCTGAGCGATCTCTTCAGCTGGAGGAATCAAAGAAGGAACACAGGCTGAGAATTCAGTCTATTACTTATATTTCTCACGAGGAGCTGTCATTTATGGCACACTTTCAACACTATTATGTGTCTATTACGTGCCTTTTTTTTTTCAACTGACAGCTAGTCAACAGTCAGTAATCTTTTCACATTTAACATCCCCTGTAAATAGTCCAGATATTATAGATCTATAATAAATTTGAATTCTGTGACCTATTTTCCTCGCCAAGTAAATGTTACTTTTTTAAAATACTATCATTTTTCTAGGTAAACTGATGTCAGTAAACTAAATGAAATCTCGAGTGAAATTTAAAAACATGAAAACATGATCTGACTACATTCAGTTTCATGTGTCATATGCAAATAAAGAAGAAAAAAACAATGTCAACCATGATCGAAGACTGCAAATACACATTAGAGTTTCCACACATCGAAAGCATTTTACTTCACTAGTGGTTGCACTGTTGCATGAAAGATCTAACAGTGGTCAGCAGTGCTATTGTGAGAGAGCTGTTCATGTCATACCCAGTGGTCATCTTAAGAGAGATCAGACATGAGGAGATCAGAAGAAAAAGTTCTGAAGAGAGTTATGGAAGGAATACAGAGCTGGGTGCAATCCTGATAAGGAGCACAGTGCGTGTCTAAAGTAGAGTTGTGAGGGTGCTCATCCCGAAATGCGCTTTAGGACAATGTCTCAGATAATTTGTATATAACTAATTTAATTTTCATTTATTATTATTCTTACAACTTGTGGTCCTCTAATCTGATTGGCTGAGAGGACAGTTCACCATTTGTCTGCAGGCTGTCGGAGAGGGTTATTCAGAAACCTCTGCATGTTACATTGTTATGCCAGTTGGTGGCAGCAAGTACATAATCGTCTTTATGTGAGTCAAACAAGCAGTGGTAGACAGTAATGGAGTATTTTTACTTTGTTATTGTAGGCCTACTTCAGTATTTTTCAAGTATCTGCACTTTATCAGAGTGTTTATTTTGAGAAACGTTTACTTTTACTTCACTACATTCCAAAGCATAATATCATACCTTTTACTCCACTACAAAAATATGTCGTCCCTCGTTATTTTGAACTGAAGAAATTAGGAGTGCAAAACGTTCCTCGGTCAAAAAATCGAACCATACTGTTCTCCACCTATGGATCGGCACACACTTGCACCGCGGTTCATCTTAAATCTGACAGCATCTGTAATATGGCTTGTTAAAAATAACAACACTTAAAGCAGACAGAGTTCGGCTAATGTAGGCCTATGTTTCTGTCGATAGATACGCTTTCTGGCTTCCCAATACAATACAACAACAGCGATGAACAAAAAAAAAAACCGTGGACAAACCAGTCCCTCTTTGTAAACTTTGTTCAATGCGAGTGCCGTATGCTGGAATATGACCAGTCATTGATGCCGTTGTCGTGCCGAAAATTGATCGTCTGCCGAAAACTGATTCCCGTCTGCGTCCGTCCGTTTTACACTTGCCAAAAAATTATTACAGACTCTACTTATTGAGTGAACTGTTCTTTCTGCCTCAAAATGACTTGATTTCATTAAGTAGAGTCTGTAATAATTTTTTGGCAAGTGTAAAACGGACGGACGAGGACGGCAATCAGTTTTCGGCAGACGATCAATTTTCGGCACCGACACTGCGTCACCCGGGTGTTTGATAATTCACGTGCCACAGGTGAGACAGGAACAGAACACACTGCTATCTGGTTTAACTAAAACTATTTAAGCTTGCCAGTTTAAACATTCAAGTATGATGCCAAACTTGACAAAAATCTAAATAAATAATATACAAAGAAATTACAAAGAAATGTAAAATTAAAAACAAAAAATAACTATATAAGTAAATATACAAAGAAAAACGAAAACAAACAAAAAAAACAAACCAAAAAAAAATATTATACTGTTATTTACGTGTATGTATATAGACATATATATTTTTTTTTATTTTTTTCCCCCCAACATTTTTTATCTTCTTTTATTTAATTATAAATGTATTATTTCCAGTTGCTTTATTTCCATATGTATGTATTTGTTTACGTATTTATTTCTATATTTATTTATTTCCACATTTATTTATTTCTACATTTCTTTGTCCGTAGGGTAATGTGTAGGGCGTGTTTTACCTCAGGAATAGTAATCGAGCCAGAGTAGGCGAGTTGTAAGCTTTGAGGCCACAGTGACAACTTCTGGTCCCAAACCAAATACAAGAAGCCTACATGAAGTGCCTGTTGATAGTGGGATGGATGACTTAGATGGGCAATATGACCAAATTCTTAAATCAGGGGTTTAGCCATTTAATATCACCCTAACTGTAGGTATACTACAGAACCCTTAAAGGGACATGTTGGTGAGAAAAAATACGATGTGGGAGGAAAAAATATTTTTCAAATCTTTTGCGTTCCCAGAGAAACATTGCGTTCGCTTGCAAAGATATTTGCGTTCTCTCGCAAAACCTGTTGAGTTCGGACAAACACTTCCTGTTTACTTTACAGGTTGCTGTGGTCCATAGCTCCATACGTTCACAGTGGAGCGGTTCATAGAGTTGTATTTTGAACTTGGACTCAAGTATAAAGAAATACAGTCGGTAGGTGAAGGCACGCTTTTGGGACATTCTGAAACGCTTAATCAGAATCAGAAAGAGCTTTATTGCCAAGTGTGCTTACACACACACATGGAATTTGTCTTGGTGACAGAAGCTTTCAGTACACAGAGAGATTGACAAGTGACAAGACACAGATAACAAAGTAAAAATAAATATGTAAAAAAACAATACACAATAAACAAAGACAGTAAACAGTATATTGTATGTACAGACGTGCTATTATGCACAAGACAAATTATGCAAGGGAATGTGGATAGAAGAAATATATATTAAATCAATAACATACATATAATAAATATAAGTATAGATACTTGGGTATTGCCAACCCTCTACATTGCGAGTAAATCACTCGCATATGTGACTCAATCTTCACTCTGGGCGACTAAATTATGTCTAATATTAGCCAATGGCTAAAAAATTCTCAGATTTTACTCGCCAGTTTGTGAGTTGGAGGCTAAGTATAATTTAAGGAAGTCATGGCCTAATGGTTAGAGAGTCGGACTCATAACCCAAAGGTTGCGTGTTCGAGTCTCATACCGGCAGGGATTGTAGGTGGAGGGACAGTGCTCTCTCCCACCTTCAATACCATAACTGAGGTGCCCTTGAGCAAGGCACTGAACCCCCAACTGCTCCCCGGGGGCCGCAGCAATAAATGGCTGCCCACTGCTCTGTGTGTGTGTGTGTGGATGGGATAAATGCAAGAGCACTAATTCCAAGTATGGGTCACCATACTTGGCCACATGTCACTTCACTTTCACACCTATTTTCACTAGCGAAACACTGACTGAGTGCTTCAGAGTTTCACTCTCCATCAACCGATCTGTGATATTTTTCAGTTAATCTTAATGGATGTGCAGCGCACCTGTGTTTGACATACCATACACTCTAGTGTGAAGGCAAACAACTCACCGTCTCTTTGTCTCACACACACACGCAGAGAGAGAGAGAGAGAGAGAGAGAGAGAGAGAGAGAGAGGTATGGGAGAGACGTAGGAGACGAGAGAGAGAGACATGAGAGAGAGAGAATTGATGCACTACATGTAAATTATATTCTTTGTTTTATTTTCCTGTCAAAATAACAGCATTCCTTTGGAATTATTCAGCTTTTAAGAACTGCCGCTTTCTCCGGTAGTGGGCGTATTTGTTAGTTTTTTTTTTTTTTTTGTCATCCCAACTTTTTTTTATTTAGATGCAATTAATCGCGAGACAGCACTAATATATATATATATATCAGTCTGGCGAGGAAACAAAAAAATTTACTAGCCAATGGCAATTCAATTGCCAAGGTGTCTGTAGAGGCTTGATTGCACATATTTTATTGCACAGTGGGAGAAAATTTAACTTTCATGAGATGGATGGCCTGAGGGAAGAAACTTCCTGTGTCTGGCCGTGTGGTTATCCAGGTTCTGTCGGATGAAGTGCCGGCCAGACGGCAACAGTTCAAAGATGAAGTGTGCTGGGTGTGAGGGGTCCAGAGTGATTTTGCCAGCTCTTTTGCTCACTCTGAGTGCAGTTCTTGGAGAGTGGGGATGTTTTGTCACAAATAATTTACCCAGCAGTCCGGACTATCCGGTCAGATTTGGTAGCTGAGCTGAACCAGACAGTTATAAAAGTGCAGAGGACAGATTCAATGATGACGGAGTAGAACTGTTTCAGCAGCTCCTGTGACAGGTGGAACTTCCTCAGCTGGCGAAGGAAGTACAACCTCTGCTGGGCCTTTTTAACAATGGAGTCAATGTGAGTGTCCCACTTCAGATCCTGAGAGATGGTGGTGCCCAGGAACCTGAATGACTCCACTGTTGCTACAGCGCTTAATGTGTAAAACGGTGACATTGGAGGACCAAATTCAGTATTAATAATTACTATTAATACTACTAACACTATTAATATTAATAACCTTAATAATAATTTTACTATTAGTAAAATACTATTTACAGACAAGCAGAATAGCCGAGAATATGAATGCAACACGTTAATGCACGTTAAGCTTTTTCTCCCCCATAGAAAACAGTTATGGACGAATGGAGAAAACACTAAAAAGGCTAATGGACAAAGAGAGTGATATAAAAAGACCAAATGTGGTACACAGTTTATTAATAAAATATATTACGCACAGGAAAGCAGATGAGCTCAGAATATGAACGCAATGCGCAAAGTTTCACATGTTTTCTTCCCCGTAGAAAAAATAAAACATTATAAAGAAAACTCTTAACGTGGCTTTTCTATGGGGGAGAAAACGTTTAACGTGTAGTTCAGCTCATATTCTGGGCTCATCTGCCTGCATGTTCACAGTAGCCTATATACATATATACTGTATATAATGTCTGTAGCATAGCCTATTTGGTCTTTTTCATCACCGTCTTCATTAAGCCACATTAAGTGTTTTCTTTAGAATGGCTTCTATGGGAGGAAAACGCTTAACGTGCAAATTAGCACTTTCTCTTCATATTCTGGGCTCGTCTGCTTTCCCGTATTACTAAACTGTATAGCTTACCAAATTCTGCCTTTTTATACCACTGTCTTAGTATTAATTAAGCATCTTTCTATGGGGGAGCATGCAATTTAGCACGTTACGTTCATATTCTGGCTCATATTCTGCTTGTCTGTTAATAGTATGGTCTATTAATACTGGATTTGGTCCTCTACTGTCACTGTTTTAGTACATGAAGCCACATTAAGCGTTTCAGAATGTCCCAAAACCACGCCTTGAACTAAGCACTGATTTTATTTCTTTATACTTGAGTCCAAGTTCAAAATAAAACTTTATGAACCGCTCCATTGTGAATATACGGAGCTGTATGAACCACTGCAAGCTGTAAAGTAAACAGGAAGTGTTTGTCCGAACTCAACAGGTTTTGCGAGAGAACGCAAATATCTTTGCAAGCGAACGCAATGTTTCTCGGGGGAACACAAGAGATTTGAAAAATATTTTTACTCCCACATCAATTTTTTATCAACAAAAATGTCCTTTAAGGGTTTGTAGTATACTACAGTTAGGGTGATAGAAATGGTGTAACCCGGATTTAAGATTTTAAGGCAATATTGCCATCTAAATCATTCTCCACTGTCAACAGGCACTTCATGTAGGGCTTCTTGTATTGGTTGAGACCAGAAGGTGTCACTGTGGCCTCAAAGCTTACAACTCACCTAGTCTGGCTCAATTACTATTCCTGAGTATAGCACGCCCTACACATTACCCTACGGACAAAGAAATGTAGAATAAAGAAGAAATTACAATAAATATTGTAGAAATAAAAATAAAGACAGAAGAAACAATCCATGTGAAATAAATAATAGTGAAATAAATAGTAATAAATACATAAAATGGGAAATAAAAATGTAAAATACAATAAAATAAAAAATGTGGGGGGAAAACTACACATAAATAGGGAAACGAAAAAAATATTATATATATATATATATATATACTATATTTATATGATATATATTTTTTACATTTCCTTGTATATTTATTATATGTGTATTTATTTCTCATTTTGTCAGGTTTGGCATTCCATAGGTGAGTATCCTAGCAGAGGATACACGTTGGCCACATGTCACGTCAATTCACTTCACTGAATGATTCATGAATTGTCTGAGGGAGGCAGCTGTTCTCAAGTACACAACTCACTGATTCAAAATTAGCAGACAGAGTGAGTCAATTCAGTGAATTCACAAGTCTGCCTCAAAATGAGCCAAGAACAGGCACGCGACTGATGGCGCGAAAAGTAAAATAAGTCAAATGTTTTTAGACCTTGGAGCATTTTTTTTTTGCATTCATATTTGACCTCAACATGTATAAATACACTGTTAGGAAACCACTGATTTAGTCTATGATGCCCAGTTTTTGTCTGTAACCATTAACTAAGTCGGCAAGTGTGACGCCTTGTGTTTAAGAATCTGTTCAGATTTTAAAAGTCGGATAGTGTATTTCAGACTTTTAACACTGCGTCTACACTGGACGGGACTGCCACAATTTGAGGCTTTCTATGCTGAATGCATCAAATGAAAGTTCAGAATACATTTGTATATTTCGCTGAATGTGGTTTATCCATCCTTGAAATATGGTTTCGGTGATCACAATGTGTCCTGTGTTCATTTAAATCTGTTTTAATGTGATCAATTGCTATCTGATTGTGACCCACTCAATGAAAACACACGTTAATGTAAAAAAAAAGTGTAAATAAAAGTGACTGCAATTATTACAAACCATCCCCCAACACTAAGTACTGCAGTATAGTCATTGTACAAGTACCACAAAAATGGTTGTGGACATAGAGGAATAGACAGATGAGATGATTGTGAGATGATTGTGGACTGTTAAACAAAACATGTATACAACTTTAAAGAAATACAAATGTATTTTCCTTACCAGTAATTGAGATGAATGTGTTAGCAGGTGTGTCTGGAACCCGATCAGCTGGTATGTCACCTTTAAGAAGTACAGGTTTGTCCTCTGATCGAGAAATGAAGAAGAACATGAAAATGAAGAAAGAGTCATGAGTCATAAGCTGATCACATTTTGTACAGCAACAATGCACAAGTGAGCAATAATGCATAATTTGCTGAAAGTATAATGTGTGTAATGTTGTATAGTGGAAGTGTAACAGAGTGATGTTATTGTGTGCTTCACAGTAAATCTCACCATTCTTAGCAGGATTGAGCTGCACATTTTTTCTGTGTAATGGAATCAGCACACCCTCAGACTGAAAGAGAGAGAGAGACTGTTAACTACCCATGATGCTCTAGTTTATCTATTTAAACTATGACAAACATCTGTTGATCATTACATTAACAAATAACCAAATCAAATGAAACAAATGCAACAAGTGACAATCACTGATTCCCATCAGACGTACCACCACCTTCAGCGGCTTTCTCACTCCATCAGAGAAATCAAATGCTGCAGCTTTCACCTCAATATCATGATTTCCCAGCGTCATGGGAATAATCACATATGAAACAGCTATGCTGGAGCCTTTGTCAACAGATACTGTTGTTCTGTATTTGCCTTTCTTACTGGCAGAGCTGCAAACATCTTCTGTCTCCATGAACTCCACACGCACCTGGTGAAAACAGGAGAATGAGACTCAAACTGCTTCAATATCCAGAGGAAACTTCCTCCCAAGTAAAAAGCATTTGATTTGAATATGAAATGCGCAATGATGGAGGATATTTGTGTTTTAGCACTGGACAATATACTACACTTTTCTTCAGTTTTAGTCACAATCAGAATCCATATATGTTGTCATTAGCAAATTATTTGACTCAAGCATTAATGGTTACTATGATGCAAATGGTTGTAATGTATACTAACATTTCTGAATGCATTTTTTAAATATTAAATCAGATCTACCTTCTTCAGATTCATTGGGGTGTAGTTGTGAATAATGGCCTTGATTTCCAGTTGTTCGCCTCGCACAGCTGAGTAAGGCATCTTTAGGTCAATGAAAAAGCTCTTAAAAACGACCATCTCCTCAGGTTCTGCCACACAGATGCCTTTGAGGAGGAACACAGACACACAGAAGGATTTAAAGCAGCAGCTCCTGGATGATAATAATACTAATAATAAGTTTAATTTCCCAAGCTCAAGGACACTGCACAATGACAGAAGCAATACATTCCTACATACATGGACAATACATTTTCCAAGTCCAGAACATGTGGTTGCAGTTGCATACCACAGTAATAATACAGTATTATAGAGAGGGGAAAAAAAACATTATACCAGGTAACATTAACATGACATTATAACAGGTAATATTGGTGGAACATATAGGTTTTGAGTTTAGACTTAAATTCGTGGAGTGTGGTTATTGTCCGGAGAGCCAGGGGCAATGTGTTCCAAAGTTTGGGAGCCATAGCAGAGAAAGATCTACCTCCCATAGATAATAGGCGAAATCTCGGAACACAAAGAAGTTCAACTCCAGATGATCGAAGTGGACGAGAGGGAATATAAGGAGAAAGCAGGTCAGAGAGATAGGTAGGTGCAAGACCATGGAGTGACTTAAAGGTAAGCAGAAGAATTTTATAAATGATACGAGAGGACACAGGTAGCCAGTGGAGGTTGAATAGAATAGGAATGATATGTGCAGACCGTTTAGTGTAAGTTAGCATTCTCGCTGCAGAATTTTGAATATATTGCAATCGAGAGATGGAGCGTACTGGTAATCCGGAAAAAAGAGCATTGCAGTAATCAAGGTGAGATGTGATTAAAGCTAGTAATTCAGCATCTTTTGGACTGATGAAGGAACAGAGTTTGGCATGATGATGATGATGATGTTTTTCAGAGCATGTATTGTGGGTTTGCAGCTTCTCCTTACCAAGTGTTGGTGACAGACTGACAGCCAAGATCTGCCAGGTAGTGATAGAGTCTTTCAGGTACATCACTTTTTCTTTGTCTGTACTGTAAAAAAAAATAAAAAAAAAACTTTTTGAGTTTTATTTTACATTGACTCAGTTAAGTTGTAATATACTTAGAATATTAAGTATTTTCAACATGACAAATTTAAAGTTAATCAAACTTTTAAATTTATGAAAGTAAAGTGAACTTGATTTTTTAAGTGACAGTTTTTTAAGTGTCAAATTCACCTAATTTGGCATATGTTTCTTAGGTCAGCCAATAAATAGTTATTTAATTTAATTTATTATTTTATTTCAATTGTAAATAATTATTTTATTTCAAATGCTTCAGTCATGTTTTGGTTGACAGCCTCTTCCATTCACATTTAAATTAATTTCTGCTGCAAATAATAACTGATCTGATGTCAGCTATTGACACAAGAAATAAGCCAAATAATGCTGTTCATTTGCTGCGAGTCACTAGGGGTGTGAATGGGACGCAACTCATGTCTAAAAGTCTCCTACTCACCATGTGTCACATAGCTCAAACTCATCCCAAAACCAACTCTCAGGGAACTGTGTGCGTGACACGATCTCATCAGAGTCTGTTATAATACATTTCACATCACTTGCCCGTTATAAAATAAAAATAAAAAAAAATGTGAGAGAATAGACCTTTTAGTGCAAGGGTGTCAAACTCAATTCCTGGAGGGCCGGAGTCCTGCAGAGTTTAGATTAAACCCTAATTAAAACACCTGGACCTGTTTAATAAGAAGGTTCAACCAACTATGAATTAAAACTTGAAATCGATTGACTATAAAGCCGGGCTCACACTGTACGATTTTTTAAAAGTCCTTTAGGATTGTACTTGTCAGACTGTAAGAACATGATGATCATGTCACACTGTGGGATCTCAGTTGTCATTAATGTCAGACTGTACGACAGTCAAGAAGAGTTAAAAAACGGGTGCGCGCAAGAGAACTTGTCCGGAGTTCTACATTATCAACCCATACACGTTCAGTGACTGCGAGCTGCATTGCACCCGGGGCTGTAATGTTGGCTATCATTAAAAGTATATGAATGGCGGCAATACCGGCGTATTTAAGAAGAATAGAGTAAGCAGCACTACACACCCACATGAAAACAACAGCGCAACTGGTGTTTATCATAATAAAGGCAAAGTATAATTTGAATTCCGTGAGCGGAGGACGAGAGCGCCGGAGTTTATGCGGTTGGAAGAAATCTCTAGCATTAATTCTGATCATGGCTTGTCTTGAAAAACGAAGCCAGATTGACGTTCGTCGTAGGAAAAGTCACACTGCAGGACTGTGCGCCAAATCTTCTGACACTGCCAGAAGTTCGTCGGAAGTAAAATTTGATCGCAACGGCCATTAACCGGCTGTCGGTGAACATGTCAAACTAACGATCAAAGACTACAGATTTTAGACGAGGATTATAGGAATATTTTAGGATTTTCAAAATGTGTCTCAGATGACCAAACTGTGGCCAAAATCGCACAGTGTGAGCCGGGCTTTACCCTGAGATGGGAAACTCTGAGTTGTCGGGTTCAGACACAGTGAAACTGAGTCTAAAGCCCGGCTCACACTGTGCGATTTTGGCCACGATTTGGTTGTCAGCTGAATCAATGCAAAGTCCAAACATGATACACATAGACAACAGGATTTTCTGAGGACACACGCTAAGTTGAGTCAAATTCCAGCCACAGAGGTCGCTAAAACTGAGAAAAAAATCAAATAAATAACATTTAAACTGCACAGCTATGTCATCAATCAAATTTATATTCATAATAAAACATTTGATTCATCTTCATTATCCAATGCCTAGCCTATCTACTTTTACTATAACCACAGTTACTACTTTAGTAATTATGGCTCTGTGCCAGTCAAAGATAGAAAGCAGCTCTACTACTGGGAACAACTATACTCTGAATTTTGGTTTTAGAGGGTATAAAGTAGTTCCATGTCAGCGGGCTCAAGTCAAGTCATGAGTCGTTTTTGTCAAAGTCTAAGTCAAGTCACAAATCTTCTTCAATTGTGTCGAGTCACAAATCATCAAATTTGGGACTCAAGTCCAAGTCATGCGACTTGAGTCTTCAACCCTGTTCACCCAGTGCTGTATTAGAGGCCATTTACTTAGGATGTGAGACAAAGAGCAACATGGTGAAATAGAACCTCTGAAATCTCTTCATCAGACGGAATCTTAAAATGTAAAACACATGCCACCTATGGAATAGAACAACGGCTACTGTCCCATAATGGACATAAAAAACAAACTGCAAAAGCAGCTCCCTGATGGACTGAGTTCAGTGGTCTGGGTGTCGTCGTCCTGCTATTCTACCATGTGATATAATTAAGATATTTTGACAATATATTTACTCCGAGCCAGAATCATCTCCTCCTCTTCGGTCTTCAAGTTCTTGCTGGTTTTCATTTTGTTGCAGCAGTCCAGGAAGGCCTTGACACACTCTGCCCCATCGATGATGTATGTGGCTCTTCGTTCACAGGTGTAGCCGAGTTTATTATTCCTCATTCCATCAAAACAGCACTGCTTCAGTTCACCAGAGTATTGACCAGCTGAGAAGACAATGAGGGAAGTAAGAGAATGTGGTGAGAATTACTGGCGGAAAAGATACAATTCCCTAAAACGTGAACAGTGACTTAAAAAGAGACAAAGGAGCTTTAACACAGCAAAAAGTGTTAAACTTTTTTTAACACAAAAAAAGGTTTGAATGGTAAGAGTAATTTGAATGGTAATCTGATTTGAATTGTAAGAGTACAATTGGAGTAAAGTCCAGCTTCTCACCCAGTGTACTAGTGATCTGCAGGAGACTCTCAGATCTTCGTTTTCTCTTTGCAGGGACGGGACATTCAGGCACTAGAGGACAATTCATTTGAATAAATTAGCATACTGTAAAACTCACTCAGAGATGTTAAATTACACAAGATTCACAAATGTTCCAAAAAAGTAGACAAAAAATTGTAAAGTTGATTGCTTGACCATTTTTAATTTTTGAGTGCTCCATGTATTGGTATAAAATAAAATAAATAAAATAAAATGAAATAAATTAAACATAGTCAAACAAAATAGAAAAAAAAAAAATCAAAATTAAAATAAGTTTCTCAGGTACAGTGGCTAGGTTATTTAAAATGTTTTAAGAAATACTACAGAACGAATAACCAAATGTAAAAAAAAACCACTCTATAGTCGTCATGACGAATTACATATAAAATGACACATAATAAAGATACAAAGTGATTGGTTGATTTATACATTGAGTAACAGATGGCAACAGTTTATTAGGCTGCTTACGAACGGAGATGCGATGGATCGAACATTTACATTTATTCATTTAACAGATGCTTTTATCCAAAGAGACTTACAAAAGAGGAACAAATGCAATTCGTCAAAATAACAAAAGAGCAAACAGTAGATAAGTACACATGACAAGTCTTGGGTAGCCTAACGCAGTACACTAGCAAGGTGTATATATATATAATATAGATATATATATATCTTATATATATATAATAGATTATATTATAGATATATATTACATACATATACATAATACAGTGGGGGCAAAAAGTATTTAGTCAGCCACCAATTATGCAAGTTCTCCCAATTAAAAAGATGAGAGAGGCCTGTAATTTTCATCATAGGTATACCTCAACTATGATAGACAAAATGAGAAAAGAAAATCCAGAATATCACATTGTAGGATTTTTTTAAGAATTAATTGGTAAATTCCTCGGTGAATTAAGTATTTGGTCACCTACAAACAAGCTAGATTTTTGGCTCTCACAGACCTGTAACTTCTTTTTTTAAGAGGCTCCTCTGTCCTCCACTGGTTACCTGTATTTATGGCATCTGTTTGAACTTGTTATCATTATAAAAGACACCTGTCCACAACCTCCAAACAGTCACACTCCAAACTCCACCAGGGCCAAGACCAAAGAGCTGTCAAAGGAACACCAGAAACAAAATTGTAGACCTGCACCAGGCTGGGAAGACTGAATCTGCAATAGGTAAGCAGCTTGGTGTGAAGAAATCAACTGTGGGAGCAATTATTAGAAAATGGAAGAAATACAAGACCACTGATAATCTACCTCGATCTGGAGCTCCACGCAAGATCTCACACCGTGGGGTCAAAATAATCACAAGAACTGTGAGCAAAAATCCCAGAACCACACGGGGGGAAACTAGTGAATGACCTGCAGAGAGCTGGGACCAAAGTAACAAAGGCTACCTTCTGTAACACACTGCGCCGCCAGGGACTCTAATCCTGCAGTGCCAGACGTGTCCCCTTGTTTAAGCCAGTACATGTCCAGGCCCGTCTGAAGTTTGCTAGAGAGCATTTGGATGATCCAGAAGAGGATTGGGAGAATGTCATACTTGGTAAAAAGGTAAAAACTCAACTTGTCGTGTTTGGAGGAGAAATAATGCTGAGTTGCATCCAAAGAACACATACCTACTGTGAAGCATGGGGGTGAAAACATCATGCTTTCGGGCTGTTTTTCTGCAAAGGGACCAGAACAACTGATCCGTGTAAACGAAAGAATAAATGGGGCCATGTATCGTGAGATTTTGAGTGAAAAACTCCTTCCATCAGCAAGGGCATTGAAGATGTGGCTGGGTCTTTCAGCATGACAATGATCCCAAACACACGCCCGGGCAACGAAGGAGTGGCTTCAAAAGAAGCATTTCAAGGTCCTGGAGCGGCCTAGCCAGTCTCCAAATCTCAACCCCATAAAAAATCTTTGGAGGGATTTGAAAATCCATGTTGCCCAGCGACAGCCCCAAAAAAATTACTGCTCTAGAGGAGATCTGCATGGAAGAATGGGTCAAAATACAAGCAACAGTGTGTGAAAACCTTGTGAATACTTACAGAAAACGTTTGACCTCTGTTATTGCCAACAAAGTGTATATAACAAATTATTGAGATGAAATTTTGTTATTGACCCAATACTTATTTTCCACCATAATTTGCAAAAAAATTCTTTAAAAATCCTACAATGTGAATTTTTTTTTTCTCATTTTGTCTCTCAAAGTTGAGGTATACCTATGATGAAAATTTACAGGCTCTCCAATTTTTAAGTGGGAGAACTTGACACAAGTGGTGGCTGACTAATAATTTTTCCCCAATGTATAACATTTATATATATATAGATATATATATATAGATATATATATATACACACACACACACACCACACCACAAAGAAAACAAGTAGATATAGAAAATAGAAGCTGTGTTTTTAATAAAAACAATAAGATAAATATAGATAAAGTGGATTTAAAATAGAATAGAAAGTGCTAGAGTTAGAGGGTAAAATAAAGGTGGAACAGATGTGTTTTTATTCGCTTCTTGAAGATGGTTAAGGACTCAGCTGCTCGGATTGAGTTGGGCAGGTCATTCCACCAGGAGGGAACAGTTAATGAAAAAGTCAGTGAAAGGGATTTTGAGCCTCTTTGAGATAACACACAGAATACGCCGTTCACAACCTTGCAGAACGCCAGCTTCTAGAGGGCACATAACTCTGAAATAATGAATTTAGGTAAAGGGTTGCAGAGCCAGTGTGGTTTTGTAGGCAAACATTAATGCCTGGAATTTAATGCGAGCAGCTACTGGTAGCCGTTGCAAATTGATGAACAGAGGTGTGAACTACGTTCTTTGCGGCTCATTAAAGATTAATCTTGCAGCGGCATTTTGGATTCATTGTAGAGGTTTGATAGAAGTGCCTGGAAGACCTTCCAATAGTCCAGCCTGGATAGAACAAGAGCTTGAACAAGGAGTTGTGTTGCATGTTCTGAAAGAAAGGGCCTGATCTTCCTAATGTTGTATAAAGCAAATCGGCAGCACCGGGCAGTTTTAGCAATGTGGTCTGAGAAATTCAGCTTATCATCAATCACAACTCCAAGGTTTCTAGCTGTTTTTGAAGGAGTTATGGTTGATGAGCCTAACTGGATGGTGAAATTTTGATAAAGTGATGGGTTTGTTGAAACCACAAGCAGTTCTGTCTTAGCCAGGTTGAGTTGAAGGTGATGGTCCGTCATCCAACAAGAAATGTCTGTTAGACAAGCTGAGATGCGAGCAGCTATCGTCGGATCATCAGGATGGAATGAGAGGTAGAGTTGAGTGTCATCAGAATAGCAGTGATATGAAAAGCCATGTTTCTGAATGACAGAACCTAGTGATGCCATGTAGACAGAGAAGAGAAGTGGTCCAAGAACTGAGCCCTGAGGCACCCCAGTAGCTAGATGTTGCGACTTGGACACCTCACCTCTCCAAGATACCTTGAAGGAACTATCTGAGAGGTAAGACTCAAACCACTGGTGTGCAGTTCCTGAGATGCCATTTTCCAATAGGGTTGACAGGAGAATCTGGTGGTTCACCGTATCAAAAGCAGCAGACAGATCCAGCAAAATAAGTATAGAAGATTTGGAAGCCGCTCTTGCCAGTCTTAGGGCTTCAACAACTGAAAGAAAGGCAGTCTCAGTCGAATGTCCACTTCTGAAGCCAGATTGGTTGATGTCCAGGAGGTTGTCACAAAATAAATTTTTTACATGTTTGTTTCTACTTTTAAACAAGTGAAAAATCATGCCAAATTTTTTTTTGTCAATATATTATATTTTGAGGGAGTTACATATCTGTCTACTGTAGTGGACACCATGAATCAAACATATAAATAGTAAATCAATATAACTTAATGGGGGGTCTTGAAAAACACGTCTTTAAAATATTTACTACGTGAAAATGGTATGAATATACATAAGAACATTCAATAACAACAAGCTAAGTCATGACGGCACAGAAATGTGAAGTGTAACAAACAAAACGTAAGAGTGTGTGTCTATGGACCAGGGGTATGGACCAGGGGGGCTATTCATACACATGTGAGCACAAATACAAACACACACAAGCACACAACCTCCCACCACACACTCGAACGCAATCACACACACATATATATGCACTCATACAGTATACATGTACACATGCCTACCGTTTTATATAACCTAATAAATAAATATAGATTGTAAGCATTGAAATAAATGATCAAATCTGAAGACTATTTAATACTCCTATTCAATAAAACCATTCAAGTGTAAATTATATCATAATTTTAATAAAACATACAAAATAAGGCACAACCTATATATAGGCCCTTAGGCAGAATTACAGTGGGTACGGAAAGTATTCAGACCCCCTTAAATTTTTCACTCTTTGTTATATTGCAGCCATTTGCTAAAATCATTTAAGTTCATTTTTTTCCTCATTAATGTACACACAGCACCCTATATTGACAGAAAAAAACAGAATTGTTGACATTTTTGAAGATTTATTAAAAAAGAAAAAACTGAAATATCACATGGTCCTAAGTATACAGACCCTTACAGAGTATTTAGTAGAAGCACCCTTTTGAACTAATACAGCCATGAATCTTTTTGGGAAAGATGCAACAAGTTTTTCACACCTGGATTTGGGGATCCTCTGCCATTCCTCCTTGCAGATCCTCTCCAGTTCTGTCAGGTTGGATGGTAAACGGTGGACAGCCATTTTTAGGTCTCTCAATTGGGTTTAAGTCAGGGCTCTGGCGGGGCCATTCAAGAACAGTCACAGAGTGTTTGTGAAGCCACTCCTTCGTTATTTTAAATGTGTGCTTATGGTCATTGTCTTGTTGAAAGGTAAACCTTCAGCCCAGTCTGAGTTCCTGAGCACTCTGGAGAAGGTTTTCGTCCAGGATATCCCTGTACTTGGCGCATTCATCTTTCCCTCTATTGCAACCAGTCATCCTGTCCCTGCAGCTAAAAAACACCCCAACAGCATGATGCTGCCACCACCATACTATTGGACAGGTGATGAGCAGTGCCTAATTTTCTCCACACATACCGCTTAGAATAAAGGCCAAAAAGTTCTATCTTGGTCTCATCAGACCAGGAATCTTATTTCTCACCATCTTGGAGACCTTCAGGTGTTTTTAGCAAACTCCATGCGGGCTTTATCGTGTCTTACACACTCTGCCATAAAGCCCCGACTGGTGGAGGGCTGCAGTGATGGTTGACTTTCTACAACTTTCTCCCATCTCCCGATTGCATCTCTGGAGCTCAGCCACAGTGATCTTTGGGTTCTTCTTTACCTCTCTCACCAAGGCCTTTCTCCCCCGATAGCTCAGTTTGGCCGGACAGCAAGCTCTAGGAAGGGTTCTGGTCGTCCCAAACGTCTTCCATTAAGGATTATGGAGGCCACTGTGCTACTAGGAACCTTAAGTGCAGCAGAAATTATTTTTGTAACCTTGGCCAGATCTGTGACTTGCCACAATTCTGTCTCTGAGCTCTTCAGGCAGTCCTTTGACCTCATGATTCTCATTTGCAGGACATGCACTGTGAGCTGTAGGTTTATAGGAACAGGTGTGTGGCTTCCTAATCAAGTACACCAATCAGTAAATCAAACACAGCTGGAATCAAAATTAAGTTGTAGAAACATCTCAAGGATGATCAGAAGAAATGGACAGCACCTGAGTTAAATATATGAGTGTCACAGAAAAGGGTCTG
Organism: Sinocyclocheilus anophthalmus; assembly: GCA_018155175.1. Classification (NCBI taxonomy): domain Eukaryota; kingdom Metazoa; phylum Chordata; class Actinopteri; order Cypriniformes; family Cyprinidae; genus Sinocyclocheilus; species Sinocyclocheilus anophthalmus. Next base: position 363,110 of record JADLZN010009445.1, on the reverse strand, counting down.
AATACTTAGGACCATGTGATATTTCAGTTTTCTTTTTTAATAAATTGCAAAAATGTCAACAATTCTGTGTATTTCTGTCAATATGGTGTGCTGTGTGGACATTAATGAGGAAAAAAATTAACTTAAATTATTTTAGCAAATTGCTGCAATATAACAAAGCGTGAAAAATGTAAGGGGGTCTGAATAAATTCCGTACCCACTGTATCACCTTTGGTGCATGACATTCCTGTAGTGGACATGGTATATGTTCTGTCACAGAAAAAAAGGTACAAGAACATATTGTTAAAATCTGGATGAAAATATTTCTGACTCTTTTGACTTGGAAAACTTATTTTTTGACTGTCTGGTTTCTGAGAATAAATGATTAAAACTTATTGCCGAGGTACATGCATGGGGCATCCCCATTTACTGCCGCCCTTTTTGAATATATTATGCATATATCTAAAGCAAAAAAATTGTAAAAAAGGCAACAATTCAATGGAATCGTAGACAACACTTTTAGGGTTTGCCAGTTGGATGAGTGGGATGCTACATCCTAAAATGGTTCAAATGCTTAAATTAGCTGGCCACGTAGTGACCACGAGCATCAGAGGGTACCGGGTCGGCACCCAAAAAATTAAAATTAGCCCATAAATTACTCACCTTCAAGTCTTCCTAGGTGTATATGACTTTCTTTTTCAGACGAATCCAGTCGGAGTTATATAAAAATGTCTTTGATCTTTCAAGCTGTGTCATGGCACTCAGCGGGTGTTGCATGCATCAGTCCAAAAGAAGTTAAATAAAAAGCCCCCATCCTTAATGAAAAGTGTCTCACACAGCTCCGGGGGTGAACAAAGTCATCCTGTAGCGAATCAATGCGTTTTTGTAAGAAAAATAACCATATTTAAAACATAATAATCACGTGAATCTAGCTTGCGCTCACTGTTGTAAAGGGAAGCAATTCCGGGCGGATGACGTACGAGTTCAGCTTTGCGCATGCGCCGCTCAGAAATGACGCACGCGGAAACGCAGGGGAGAGATCAAAACAAAACAAGGTCACGAATTAGAAGTACAAAACCAGGATTTGTAAAGAAGAATGTCAGAGGATTTCGATATAAGCCAAGAGGAGACTGGTTTTCCTTTGCTAAAGTAAGGAAACTTTGCTTCCTTTGACCCTGTAAACAAACGTTGGTTTTCACAAGACTCACCAGAGCATGCGCAAAGCTGACCTCATACGTCATCCTCCTGGAGCTGCTTCTATGTACAACTGTTGGCGCAATCTACATTAAAGTGATTATTCCATTTTGAATATGGATATTTTTCTTACAAAAATGCATCGATTCGCTACAGGAGGCCTTTGTTCACCCCACGGAGCCATGTGAGACACTTTTTTTAATGGATGGGCACATTTTTTTTTACTTCTTTTGGACTGATGCACTGCAACACCCACTGAGTGCTATTAAACAGCTTGAAAGATCAAAGACAATTTTTAATATAACTCCGACTGGATTCGTCTGAAAGAAGAAAGTCATATACACCTAGGATGACTTGAGGGTGAGCAATTTATGGACTAATTGTACACTTTTTGAGTATCTGTAAAGTTTTTTTTTTTTTTTTTGTCAACTAGCGTGTTTCAGTTTATAGGTTTTAAACTCTAAAAGATCTTTATTCCAAAGATACTACAATCTAGTCAGTGTTTTCAGTAGGTGTAATGTATTGTAAGTTGCTTCAGAGGCATAAGGTACTGAAATTATTACATACAACAATAATAGAACAATAATAAAACAGTCCATTGACATAAAAAAGGAAATTTGGTACTTAAGTACTTTTAAAATCAAATACTTCTGTACTTTTACTTAAGTAAAAATCTGTCTTTGCAAATTTCACTTGTAATAGAGCAATATTTGATCAGCAGTATCTGTAATTTTACTCAAGTAATGGATTTGTCCACCTCTGAGTCTGAGTTGTAACTTTCATTTGGGAACAATGTGCACCATTCTATCAGATTTATAAGGTAAATCATTTATAAAACCTATGCCAACACAGGAGAATGCATAATTATCTTTCTAAATATTCTAAATGTTAATCACGACTTCAAAATAAAACTCGCTCTGAGTTTACATATTTTGATATCCATATGTTCTTGTTCAAGAAATGACAGTGGCTGTATAATTTCTATAATTAATAAGTGGCCAAATATTAAAGATTAAGTGGACATTTGAATTAAGTTTTGTTTAGTCAATATTAAACAAGGATTAAATTGCGCTATAAAGTGTAAAAACAATTGTTATGACGTTGCCACACTCTGCAGGCATTTGATATAATACATAATCTACATAAGTTAAGACTGTACATTAGAGGGGTGTCTGAGTCACATCAGCTAATCACTGGGGTGCCTCAAGGTTAAGTGCTTACTTTACTTTTCTTCATTTACACAACTTTACTGGAAATGATCAAAAGGCACACAGCTTCTCCTACCACTACAATGCAGACAATAAGCAGCTCTATCTGTCATTTCAACCTGATGATCCCAGTCTCAGTTTTTATCACAGCTTGCCATTGTAGCGTCTCGACCAATCTGACACACTAATTTTTATTTGATTTAACAAATCAATTAATCATTAGATTAACAAATCGTCACAGTCCCCTCAATCAATATACTGGATGCCAGGATTTCGGCTGAACACCATCCCCCACCTTGGTCACCCCCACAGGTTTTATGGCCTAAAAGGAATGCAGGGGAGAAACTCCCTCATTTTACTCATAAGAAAGACACACAATGCCCAGAGAAATGGAATGTTCTCTAATTAATTCATAGGAAAACCTTTCTATGATTGAACACACATATCCTCAGGTCATTGTTTATACCATTACTGTTCTTGTATATTTTCTGTTGTAGTGTATGCTGTTTTATTCATGTTATCATAGACCACTAGTTAATATAACCTCACCTATTTCATGTCTAGTATCTATGACTTCGCCTTCTTATGATCGAAACAAGCGTTTATATTATATGCTGATTACCTAGGCAACATATTGATGTTCTAATAATCTTTACTAATTTGTGCATCAACACTCAAGCGAATTACATATGCAAAATACCAAGCTTACAGACAAAGAGTCATAAAACTCCCCAGTATTTCAAACTCCCGCTTGGGATTTCAGCCTTCCTCAATGGACGAACCCATCTTGAGAGGCGTGAATCTCTGCAGGCTTTAAAAGGCCACACTCCATGTGACCCGCCCTGTCGGTGGTTCGGTCAGAAGCAAAGATGAAGATGTGAGAAAAACGCTTCAGGATACCAAAGCATCTGTGCCAGGCCTTTTCTTCGGCCTAGTCCTTTCCATTCATCAAGTGACACTGACTCAAACTGGTTCTTTTCATCAACAAATTTCAGCAAGATCTTGGGCCTTAAGATTTGCATCAGGAATCTCTTTCAGACAGACGAGACTTGCAAGTATTCAAACTTAGTCTTATTTAATTGATACATTAAGTATCAGTTACACCTTTTTACAAAGGTGTGTTTGAACTCAGAATCTGACGTATCCCTGAAGGCTTTGATCTGTTGAATATACATGCAAAGTGTTCCATAAAATCCATTCTTTATGCCTCTTTCTATGCTGAGTTAAACTTTAACCCTTTCCTATACCAACTGTATGTGTGTGTGTGTGTGTGTGTATGTGTATGTTAGACCGGCTTAATGTGTTTATGTAGTATGTTAGACTAGTTTAAGTGTTTATGTAGTTAATAAAACCTTACTTGCATCACACTTGACATGTTCATTGTTTGCTCATAACAGGAGTCACTAATCATGCAGATTTACGCTACAAACTTATAGAATTGTACAGTAAGAAGTTATTTCCCTTAACCAGGAGGAAATTAACGTTCTTAGAATTGACAAGACAGTTGACCCTGAGTGGTCAGATAAATATCTACAGCGGATCTAAAATATTAATAATTAATTATAACTAGTTATGGTTAATTATTCATATTTCCTGTTGTGAGCTAAATTCGCTACACCATTCAGACATCTTGTTTTGGATAAAGGAGCTTCATCGCCAGTGCAAAAGTGTGAAGACAGAGCTCTTTGTAGTCCCTGCCCGCCCATCAGTTAACCACAACTTCACTGTGCAACTGGGTTCTACAACACTTATAACAATCAGGAAAGCAAGGGAACTGGGGGTCAGTGGTTGGCAACCAACAGAGCTTTTCCACCCACATTTCAACAGCAGCCTGGTCTTGTAGGTTTGCACTTCACAATATCAGGAAGATCAGACCATTCCTGTCAGAGTCTGTGGTGCAGCTCCTCATCCATGCTCTTTGTCATTTCAAGACTGCACTACTGCTGTGCTCTACTAGCGGGCCTTCATGACTATGCTTCTGCAGATGGTCTAGAAAGTGGCAACAAGTCTGGTCTTCAATCAGCCAAAGAGCACCCATGCCACAGTCCTCCTGATCTCACTCCACTTGCTACAAGTGGCAGCTAAAATCATATGTAAAGTTTGGCATTGACTTTCAAGACTGCACAGCAAAAAGCCCAGTGTTAAATTAACTCTCCTGGGAGTTTATTTGAGTCCACACTCAAGAGTGTTAAACGTAACACTGAATCAGTGTTAAAGTTAATGAGAAAATGTGCTGATTAGTTAAGTGATGATTGATCATTATTGAAGACACCTGATGGTAACAGGAGAATCACCAAAGGAGAAAATCACAATGTTTAAGTCACCATTATGTGATCAGTGTTTATATTAGTTGGTCTCTTGACCCTTAAATTTCTAACATTAGATTTAGCTTGGCTGTTATAACAGAGTTATAACAACCCGAGGAAAGGTGCTCGTGTAGCATTGATTATGTTTTGACATAATCATCATTTAGGGACCTGAATAAGTGAGTTAGGTTTTCTTTATTGGTTACTTCAACCCTGTGAACAATGTAGGATCTGGCAAACTTATGTTGATCAAAAACTGAAAAGAAAACAAAAAAACATTAATTTAGACACACAGACATCAAGAATCACAACTAAGGTGACCATCAAAAAAGCATGTTGTAGCCAATCAAAACTCATCCATGGCTCCCATCATGCATTGCGGCATGAAAAAAGTATTAGCAGAATTGTCTTCGTAATTTGTTTTATTCTTATTCTTACTTTTGATTTTATTTTTGCTGTCTTTATGTGACTTTTTAGTAGCTTGTTTTGTGATGGTGAGAGTTTATCTGTTTATCTGAATATGCTGTTTGTCACCGATTCTTGATGTATTTGTGCCTAAAAGAAAGGCTTTTTCAGAGTTTTTTTTTCTTATCAGAACAGCTTGTAAGAAATCCTTCCAAAATGTATAGAATATACAGAATATTTTACAGTGGAATCAAAAGGTTGTCGTAATCAATAAATGAAATATAACTCAGAGAAAATAAAACTGACTCTAAATAAATTCAGTGATTCAGCTTAAATAATGATTACATTAAAACATCATCATCATTACCTGATTAAATTTAAGGGTCAAGAGCCCTGCAAACACTGACCACTATAATGGTGACTTAGGGTGTATTCACACCAGGAAAGTCTGCTAGTTCACTTGCTTTGGTCCAGACCAAATAAAATGTTGATTTTTTTTTTTTGATTTGGTGGTTCACTTTCACACTGCCTTTTTTTGCAAGTGAACCAGAAATTGTAAACAAAACCACACGTGTGCTAAGGTCATCCATTCATTAGACAGAAATGATCAAGCAGGGGAAAACAGGAAGTGCAAAAACAGGCTAATCATGGAGATTTTTCATAGTGCAATTTTTATTCTTTTAATGATTTGGTGTTATCAGATACTAACGCAATATGAAGAAACGTATAGCATCATATGAGACAATGTCATACGATGCTGTAATTATGACTTGCCGAAAATAAAATCTACAGACATAAAATACTTAAAGCATATCACAATGTTAGTTTAAATGTTTAACCTATATAAATGTGTGCTATTAGGTGCATATCTAATCATTTGTGCGGAGAGTGGAAGCTGAAGCACGCTTCAGGACATCAGTTGAAACAAATTAAATACGCCGTCATTTTTGCTCATAAAGGTAAGAATAATACATTGTTCGGAACTGTAAAGGGTCTATTTTTATTTGTGTGCACTCACAATATCATGAAAGCGTGGTGCTTTTGTAAATAAAGAAAACAAATAGGATGCGTCTTGAACAGGAGTGCTTCACAAAAATGCACCGAAACTCAGCAAATATTTTCCTTACAGACATTATGAATACATCTATAGAAAGCTTTAAATAACTACTTAACGAAATAATTCAATCCAAAACCTCGTATATTATATAATCCGAAAAGATGCATTTCTTTCTAAAGGCGTGTCCAATGATGAGATGGCGAGTCAGGATCATCAATTTCATAGTGACACTGACTCAGAAAACACTAGTTTATTAATAAATAATTAAAATATCTCCTTACTATTTCCCCCCAACATAGTCATGTTAATGTTTGCGGCAAGCTTTAGCCTATATAGCACGCTTACGTCATGTTGCTGTGCGCCATGGTCACAAAAACTCATCATTTGCATGTGTTTTTAAGCATTGTGGTTTAAAAACAAGTTATTTAAGCCATTGAAATGCAAATAACAGCACTATATGCGAGAGCTGTCTGTTTCTGAGCGTGATTTCTGCAATTGGATCGGATCGAGGTTGGGTCATATTCACACCTTAAACGAACCATACCACAGTTCATTTGGAATTTGACCGAGACCACCTCTTCAGCTGGGTCACGGTGCGGTTGTTTGGTCCGCACCAGAGTGCAATTGCTGTATTCACACGTGCCAAAAAGGTCCGCACCAAGAGAGAAAACGAACTTGAGTTCGATTCAATCGAACCAAACAAGACAGGTGTGAATACACCCTTAAAAATTGTGTTTTTCTCCTTTGGTGATTCTGCTGTTACTATCAGGTGTCTTCAATAATGGTCAATCATCACTCAATTAATCACCTCATTATCTCATTAACTTTAACACTGCTTCAGTGTTACGTTTAACACTCTTGAGTGTGGACTCAAATACACTCCCAGGAGAGTTCATTTAACACTGGGCTTTTTTTCTGTTTGGAACTGCACCTCCCTACCTCAATTCACTCATAAGAGTATATGCTCCCTCCCACCAGCTACAGTCACTGAATGAGCTGCACCTTCTTATCCCCAGTGTTGGGAAGGTTACTTTGGAAATGTAATAGGTAACAGATTACAAGTTACCCTAGTTAAAATTTAATAGTAGTGTAACTTTTTCAATTACTTTATTAGAGTAATGTAACTGATTACTTTTGATTACTTTTTGATTACTTTTCTAAATTTCTAATGAATGTTTATTTGTAACTGTTAAACACATCCACCACAAAATTACCCTTTAGTACCGCCTTTTACTTTGAAATTGATCTGAAGTTCAATGCAGATTTAAAATCATAAGAACTAGTTTACTGATACTGTTTTGGAAACCAAATATTTACATAACTACAGGAAACACTGCATCTAACAATGGTTTGAAAAAAAAAACAAAAAAATGAATAAAAGCATATACATCAACTCAAATACGGTTATCTAATAATCATGTGTCCTATTTTGTGTACTAAACGCCTGAAACATTGGTGTCTTTTTGAAACGTTGGTGTCTCTTTGTATATGATATGATGACAGTTTTCTCAAAATAAGTAAAAAGCTCATGAAGTGACTCAGAGCAGATCTAGAGATTATGTTTATGTGTTCATGTACTCATATATTGAGGCGGCAGAGGCTGAAAACACCGCGAGCTTCAGTAGGCCTATGTGTAATAAATGAAACTGCATGTCTGGGCCATTAATTTCCACGAGGGGCAGACTAGGAAACTAATTTCAAGCCGGTAAATCTCACACTCATACACCCACAACAAATTCTGAAACATGGACAACCCTATTTTTTGTATGGACCTCACATCAAAAAGGTTTAAATTCTTAGGTTGTGGACATGCAAAATAATTAAAAGTTCTCTCCTGAACTGCACCTTAAATTACATTTTTCTTTTCGTATATTTATTTTTTCCCTGATATCTATCTCNNNACCTTCAATTCCATTTTTCTTTTCAGTCTCTTTATTTTGCCGTGATATCTATCTCTCTCATGACTTTAATAATCAAGATTTAACAAAACTATACTTTCTGAATTGCCTACATGTCAAAATTAGTACATAACTACATTATCTTTATAGAAAAATCCTAATACTGAATATGAGTCATGTTTTTCCCTTACAAAAATTTACCATGTTTTTTTTGCAAATGGATTACCATTTGCATTTATTTTTACTACAAATTCCATGGTAAACTATGGTTAGTGTAGCAAAAAACATGGTTAATTTGTGGTTACCATGGTTTAACAATAGTAACCATTGTCTTTGGATTTATAGTAAAATCATCATTAATTTTCGTAAAGGTTGTGTTGTTGTCTGCCCTAGCTCCCCTTAAACCTATTATAAAATATGATTATTTGTCTGCTAAATTACTACTGTAACATTACAATAAATAATAATGATGTCCTTTCACCCGTAGGAGGACGACGTTCTCGCAAAAAATTGGCAAAACGTTTCTCTTAAATGTTCTCTAAATGTGACAAAAGTCCCAAACCTTTACAGAACATTAGGGACGTTCCTAAAACGTCCTCTTTTGGTTATGAAAGTGCTGGTGCTCAATGTTCCTTATATGACTTTACTGGGATGTTCCATTTTGGTTATATTTTGGTCACATAAGAATGTTACAAAGATGACATTTGGGACGTTAACAGAACGTTCTCACATGGTCCTCTTTTAGTCATATAATAACGCTCCAGATATGACTTTAGGAGGACGTTCCATTTTGGTTATTTTTTGGTCACATAAGAACGTTACAAAGAGGACATTTGGGACGTTAACAGAATGTTCTCACATGGTCCTCTTTTAGTCATATAATAACGTTCCAGATATGACTTTAGTGAGACGTGTTTGGCTAAACAGATCAGCCAGGATCCACCACCACCCAATCACAACGATCCCTCTCACCTGAGTTCTGAGCACCTGCACTTGTCACCAATCAAGCACCTCATTACCAGCCTGCATAAAAGCACACACCTCAGACACCCTCACTGTCTGCTCTCGTATACACGTAGAGGACTCAATGATTTTGCTACTACTGCCATTTGAATACTGCCTGCATTACTTACCGCCTGTGTTCCTCCTAGTTCCCGGATCGCTGAGGTGAGTGCGCCTCCTGCCTGCATTCCAGCTGCTGTACAGCCAAAGACCCGGATTACCCCGCTCATCATATCCTTCGAACTATTCCCTCACCATCACATACTCTGAACCCTACACCAGTACTCTCTGTGACCCAATAAACCTATTTGATTTATACTAACCTGTTGCATCAGACCTCTTCCGTTACAGACGTTCCATTTTGGTTATTTTTTGGTCGCATAAGAATGTTACAAAGAGGACATTTTGGACGTTAACAGAACGTTCTCACATGGTCCTCTTTTAGTCATATAATAACGTTCTAGATATGACTTTAGGAGGACGTTCCATTTTGGTTATTTTTTGGTCACATAAGAACGTTACAAAGAGGACATTTTGGACGTTAACAGAACGTTCCCATATGGTCCTCTTTTAATATATAATAACGTTCCTATTATGACTTTAGGACATTCTATATAGTTTTTCTATGGTAACATAGCAACGTTACAAAGAGGACATTTTTGACGTTAACATAACGTTCTAACATGGTCCTCTTTTAGTCAGATTATAACGTTCTAGACATGACTTTAGGATAACGTTCTGTATTATTCTATGGTCACATAGCAACGTTACAACGAGGACATTTGGGACATTAACAGACCGTTCTGACATGGTCCTCTTTTAGTCATATAATAACGTTCACAATATGACTTTAGGAGAACATTCTGTATTGGTTATTCAATGGTCACATACAGTAGCAACGTTACAAAGAGGACGTTTGCGACGTTAACAGAACGTTCCCATCTGGTCCTCTTTTAATATATAATAACGTTCCTAATATGACTTTAGGACATTCTATATTGGTTTTTCTATGGTCACATAGCAACGTTACAAAGAGTACATTTGGGACGTTAACATAACGTTCTCACATGGTCCTCTTTTAGTCATATTATAACGTTCCAGACATGACTTTAGGATAACGTTCTGTATTATTCTATGGTCACATAACAACGTTACAAAGAGGACATTTGGGACGTTAACAGAACATTCCCACATGGTCCTCTTTTAGTCATATAACAATGTTCCCAATATGACTTTAGGAGGACGTTCTATATTGGTTATTCTATGGTCACATAAGCAACGTTACAAAGAGGACATTTGGGACATTAACAGAACATTCTCACATGGTCCTCTTTTAGTCATATAACAATGTTCCCAATATGACTTTAGGAGGACGTTCTATATTGGTTATTCTATGGTCACATAATAACATTACAAAGAGGACGTTTGGGACGTTAACAGAACGTTCCCATATGGTCCTCTTTTAGTCATATAATAACGTTCCAGATATGACTTTAGGAGGACGTTCTGTATTGGTTATTCTATGGTCACATAGCAACGTTACAAAGAGGACGTTTGCGACGTTAACAGAACGTTCCCATCTGGTCCTCTTTTAATATATAACAACGTTCCCAATATGACTTTGGAGGACGTTCTATATTGGTTATTCTATGGTCACATACAGTAGCAACGTTACAAAGGGGATATTTGGGATGTTAACAGAACATTCCCTTACAGTTCCCTGTTAGGAGAATGTCCTGAATGTTCTGTGAAGGTCCTCCAAATAACGTTCCCCAACCCTTTAAAGAACTCGACATCGTGACCGTCTCAGAACGTTCTGGAGACGTAACTAGGCAACGTCCTTGACACCAGCGGCGACGTTCTGAGGACGTTCTGGGAACGTAAAATTTCTACCGGGGTTATACCGTATTTTGAGTGATGACTGATGAGCAATGGGCTGCTGCTGCTTAACCTGCACTTGAAACCCTGAACAGTAGTTTTGCTTCTCTGCTCCACCTGTGCGCTTCCACAGTCCACTCCATTCTCTCTCTCACATTCTCTCTCTCACATTGATTACTCTGATCCAAACCGTTTGGCAGAGGTGCGGAGAGCGCACGAGCCGAAGCATTGCCAGGCGCGACTAACCAATTCATGATTTATTAGAGATTTAATTATCGAATAGCGAATTCGGAAATAATCTCTTTAGTACATTCGGCAGGCAATTATACAATAATAATATTAAAATAGCGGCCAAATCGGCTGCCAGGCCACCGAGAATGGTCCAGGTTCTCCCGATGGCCAGTCCGCGCCTGATTTCCACAGACACGCAGAACGTGCAGCCCAGCAAACACGTTAATGTGGGGCCCAAATGGGTTTCACATGGGCTACAGGGGTACAGAGTGGGCATGGGCATAAAATGGGCATCTTATCTGGGGCCCACGTGGGTGACCCAGCTAGGACCCACATGGGTGAACCCAGGTGGGCTCCCCATGTGGTTCCTAGTTGGGTAATTAATGGGAAATTTGTGCATGGGCTCAAAATGGGCTACACATGGGGCCCTATTTGTTTGATCAAATATACAAGTGCAAACGTAATTAATCCCATATAGGGTGATTACATGGATATATATAGTGCACATATGTGTCTTTAAAATTATTTTGTTGTTGTTTTGACACTTGGAGTACTTAATCAACATCTAAAAATTCCGACACTCCTGCATTTGTACACAATTTTCCACTGACATTTAGCAAAAAAAAAATGCAGCCACTTTAATTGTGCTGACAACTTTCTCGCGAGATCCCATCCCCCCACCACCTCTCCCTCTCTCTTGTTCGAGATGCTTCGGCACTTCACAGAACGATCGGAGTATGACATCAAACTACCGCGAGACGCAGCCCCTTCTCGATCTGCATGGGAGAGATCCCGTGTGATTTCATTCAGCATTTCCCATCCCCCACCCGGCGCAATTATTCGCTGACCGTTTTGCTGTAATTTTCGGGAGGAGAGGAGACGTTTGCCATCAGTGTATCCAAGATAAGAATTACCATTTTAAAACTTTAAATGTTGAGCATGTAAATACATTGTTTACAAACCATAATGTTAACCGAAACATAGTTTGGCTTTTTGTCACGTTAAAATTTAGACATCATACACAGCTCGCGCCATATTTTCCTCTTATTTCTGGTGCCAATGTCTAAACAATAATACTGTATGTATTTGTGTTCCCTACGCCCTCTAAAAGTTAAAGACACTAAAAAAGCTCATACTTAAACTGCAAAGTTTGATTACAACGATGAGGTCAAATGGCTTATATAGCAGAGAATCTAGTGTAAGCTAATCTAGTGTAAATAAGGTAACTTAGCCTGAGACAGATGTCAATTTGAAGAGTAAACAATAAGGCTGTTGTACTTTTAACAATACATAAAATACAATAATATTACAACAATACTTAATATTTATCATGCAAACAGGAGTTTCTGCCTTATATAAATCTGCATCAGTTTGCATTTGGGTGTTATTATAAATCATGCAAATTGTTATGACTATATAATTGTTTTTGCTTTAAATTAGAATTACAATTTTTTTAATTAATAAGCATTTTTTTCTTACAGAAAGTAATTGGACGGTCTCGGATGTTGATGCAATGGAGCAGCAATTGGCAGACCCTACCTTCCAGAAACAAGTGGTATGTTCTAACATGACCATTTAGCTGAACATTAAAATTTTACAGTTGTACTCTAAAATAAAATGGTTATTTTTCTTAAATACTTCATTTCTGTCATATTAAACTTTCAATTATGATTAGGCTTAAAGTAATGTAAGTTGTTTTTTATCTCAAATATTTTGGTGGGTCGTGAAATTGATTCTACTTGTCTAGGTGGGTCGTGGAATGGAAAAGTTTGGGAACCCCTGACGTAGTGGAGAGCAAGATAGGTAAGTCTTAAGATATTCTTGATTTTTAAATGGAAATACAATCTTTAAAAAGACAAGACTTATCTGTTTTAACTGTGAAAAAGTGGCACAGTGGTTGATTAATTGTTCTCTTTTCAAAGGGCCTTTGGGAGAGCAAGGACAGTGGAGTGAGGAGCTGCACTTTCGGTATTTTATTTATTTATTTTTTGTGAAATGTATTTTAGAGTTTTCAGATATGCATATACAAACAATACAAGTTATGCCAAATAATGTTTGTCAGGAGCTTCACTTTTTTTTTTAAGATACTTATGTTTTATAAAGTTGTACATTTACAAGTTGTAATGGTCATGTTCAAATTATTCCAATGAAACCTTGCTTAATAAAGCAAGCAGAATACCCCCCCCAAGTTTCTGACAGTTCCCCATTGCACCAAGAAATAAAGTTTTTCCGGAGTGTAAAATTTACTTTTTTTAGATAGTTTTTTATAAAGTTGTAAATGTACAAGTTAAAATAGCCATGTTTAAATTTTTCCAAATAAACTTTGCTTAGAAGCTTGAAGTACTGGTTTCTGTTTATTGAATACCTTTACAATTTTAGTGGATTTAATGTAATGTTTGGGTTTAGGGGTTTAACGTAAAATAAGGTAACCCAAACAGACAAATATATTAGCCCATATGTATACCTGTTGTGGCCCATAAGAGACCTACATAAGACCTAGTTGGGTCCCATCTCTAACCCATGTAGGCAGGCTCATGTAGGCACCAAATGGGAGCTACCTGGTTAACCCATATTGGCCCTATATGGAGTCCATCAAGGGCCCATCATCAGCCCATCTGTGCTAACCCATGTGGGGCCACCATGGAAACTGAGGACAAAATTAGCTGGGTCCCAGTTGGGTAGCCCAGGTGGGCCCCAGATATCAGCCCAGTTGCAACCCCTATGGGCCCCACATAGGTGTGTTGGCTGGGAGGATTCATATATAGTCTTTTTGCAGCTTAATATTCACAGACACTAGACCATATTGCGCTTTGATTCAAGTGTACTGACCTACTTTTGATTTATTCGTCCAAAAATGTGGCATATTCCGTCCGCGTTAGGCTATAGGAATTCCGTTTTTATGACTTGATTGTACGAACCAGTCGTATCGCGGAAATTATAGGGCCGTATACCGAGTAGTCAGTGCAATTTAGGAAAGAAATAAATTAAATCTGTATGTGGATGTGTAAATTTTCAAATGTAACCCCCCTTGTAATCGTTAACATTTTCATAAGTAACTAATTTAATTACATATTTTTTCTTAGTAACTGTAACTGATTATTTTGTAATAATTTTAATACAATTTTGTAATTAAATTACGTAAAGCTATTACATGTAACTAATTACTCCCCAACACTGGCGGCGCATTACGGCTCCATGGCCACCGGAGCTGATTGCAGCCACTCAGTCAATGCTTGTGTTTTTACCGGCCACGCCACGGCCCAGAACTCATGCTTATCTACACCGGACACGAGCGGCGCGACAAAATACAATAGAACCCATTATAATCAGTGATGCTTTTCTTTTTTTGTTTTAAAAAACTGGATGCAGTAAACTGATGCCTCATTCTATTTATGACGTGCTGACACAAAGTTCGAATGATTTTCAACGGTCGCTTTTCAACTGTGATTTTCAACGGTCGCTTTGCGTCCTGTTGCGGTGCAGACACTGTGTCAGCACAGTTTGTCAGTACAGTCAGTAACGTAGCAGATTGAAAAGTTAGTAGGCTATCTTTCTGCAGTCCAATAGACGGCAGTGCGGTGGTGGCTTGAGTCTGTTGAATGGTGATTTAACGCTATGTTGCCACCTAGTTGGTGAGACTCAATGCTATAAAGTAAAAAAAAATGTGTCCCCATCTTTTACTCTCAAAATGAGCTTATCATACATGTTTGCTACATTAGTAGGGCCCTGTGATTACGCGATGCAGAAAACATGGACGGAATCACGGAATCCATTCATAAAAACGAAATTTACTGTATAACGCGGAATTTCATGGAATTTGTCTTATTTTTATTTTAGATGTTTACATTTGGAAAAGCTGTACTTCCTCCATAAACCTGCCTCTGTTGGATTGGCAGTATAGCTTGCTTGCCCTACACAGTTACCTTGTTTATTTTCTTAAAGGGATAGTTCACTCAAAAATGAAAATCAGCCCATTATTTTCTCACCCTCAAGCCATCCTAGGCGTATATGACTTCCTTCTTTCAGACGAATCCAATGGGAGTTATATTAAAAATGATCTTTGATCTTCCAAGCTGTTTAATGGCAGGCAGCGGTGTTGCAGTTCATCAGTCCAAAAGAAATTAAATAAAAACCGCCCATCCATAAAAAAAAAAGTGCCTCACACGGCTCTGGGGGTTGAACAAAGGCCTCACGCCCAGCGAATCGATGCGTTTTTGTAAGAAAAATATCATATTCAAAACGTAATAATCACTTTAATGTAGTACACGCCTGATTTATTTGATACTCAAAGTACAACAAAAGCAGTAAAATGGTGAAATAGTTTTACTATTTAAAATAAACTGCTTTCTATTTGAATTATGTTTCAAAAATGATGCTGTGATCAAAGCTGAATTTTCAGCATCCATTACTGCAGTCTTCAGTGTCACATCCTTCAAAAATCATTAGAATATGCTGATTTGCTGCTCAAAAACCTTTTAAAGTATTTTTATTATTATTATTATTATCATCAGTATTTAAAACAGTTGAGTACATTTTTTCGGGATTCTTTGATGAATAGAAAAATCCAAACATCAGCATTTATCTGAAATAAAAAAGCTTTTGTAACATACACTATTCCATTCAAAAGCTTGGAGTCAGTATTTTTATTTTTATTTTTTGGGGAAATTATATAAATTAATACTTTTATTTAACAAGGATGCCTTAAATTTATCAAAAGTGATGATAAAGACACTTATAATGTAACAAATATGTATTATTTCAGATAAATGCGGATCTTTGGATCTTTCTATTAATCATAGAATCCTGAAAAAATATACTCAACTGTTTCTCAAATATTGATAATAATAATAATGAATGTTTTTTGAGCAGCAAATCAGAATATCAGAATGATTTCTGAAGAATCATGTGACACTGAAGACTGGAGTAATTATGCTAAATATTTAGCTTTGAAATCACAATAAATTACATTTTAAAATATATTCAAATAGAAAACAGTTATTTTAATAGGCCTAGTAAAAATATTTCAAAATGTTACTGTTTTGCTGTACTTTGGATCAAATAGATGCAGGTTTGGTGAACAGAAGAGACTTCTTTAAAAAATATGAACAATCTTACGTTTCAAAAACGTTTGACTGGTAGTATATAGGCAACTTAAATTTTTCTCAAGGAAAAGCTTAGCATTTGCACACTATTCTCTCCAGACCCTTCTCTGAGAAATATTGTAACCAAAGAGGAGGTGAATGTGCATGAGTTTGAGACTGTTGGCAATGAGATCATTGAAAAGATGATTGGAAAACCCGTTTTTGGAATATCCTTCAAACGGAAAGACCGGGCAAAAACCCTTGCAGATGACTCCACCAAGTTGGCCAAGACCGAACCATTGATCCTGCTTTGCTGTTGCAATGGTTCCTGATCATGTCGAAAACTGAACAGTTTTCACTGGAAGATGTAATGAGCTATGAGCTCTGCTCATTTCCTGCAGCCCTGCTCGAAGGTAAGGAAATCTTCCGTAAAGCCAACAAGCCCCAAATAGCGCAGGCAGTCACTGAGTTCTCAAGCAAGAAATCTAACAAATCTGTCCTGGATTCCATCCCACCAACTGAGCATTATGGCCCCCTGGTTCACCACTTGGCATGGAAAAAGGGTGACAGTTACAGTGCCATTGCACAGTCATATGCAGACTTTACCATACGCCATTATGGTAAAGCAACAGTCGTAAGACTGCTGCCCCAGAAAGCCTCCTGCAGATGATCCACTGTAATTGCACAACTGCCTGCCGAACACGGTGCAATTGCAGGGCATATGGACTGCCATGCATGCCTGCTTGTGGACCATGTCAAGTTGGGAATTGTGAGAATCACTATAATCAACCTCTATGGGAGGAAGAGTGTGACGACTAATGGTAAATCTAGTGAAGGTCACATTGCAAAAAAGTAAACCAGAATAAGAGGTAACAACTGAAGAAAATAGAAAAAGATATGTATAAATTAGAAAAGGCAAAAAAAACCTAAACGCACTATAAAAAATATATAAAAAAATAAAACGTAAAAAAATAAAAGGGGTTAGCGATACTGAGCCTTCACGTGGCAGCCCTGTTTTGACAAATTTTACAGTACCACACAGTTCTAATAAATTTATTCTTTATTGGAATCAAAAGAATGGTTATGAACCACGGAAACCACCAACACTAGGCAAAACGATATGAGAAAGGAGAAATATGCAATTACTTAAGGGAAATTGTACTTATTTTTTGCATAAATATGCTTGTAACCAATTGCTTTAATATATAATTGTACTTGTAATCAATTATCTATCATACAAGTATGCTAATTAGAATATTACATGGCCAAAACATGTATCAGGCACCAGTATTCCTGGTCTAGGAGGAATACAAAGGAGTAATGGTCATTTTAAGGACCTGACGGCCGCCATTTTGAAAATGGGGCCTTTCTTGGAGTCAAACTTTGGTAAACTTTTAGTATGTTTTTAAGTACATCTGATACTACTGTAAACCACTGAGAAACCTTTTGTTAGAATTTTTTTGGGGTCAAGCCATATTTGCCGCTGACTATAAATGATTTATAATGTTGTCTATTTTGAATGTGTGTCATGTTTAGTTGTTGGATTTTGAGGTTTTTATTTGTTTATACTTCTTGTGGTAGAAAAGTCTTTTATTTTGACATTCATCCGCATAAGCGGATATATTGAGACGCACATGGTCGATTCATTCAAAGGGTTGCAGTTAAAAAGAACTTCAAGGATTTAAATGGAGAATAAGGTAAAACATTGACTTTGTTATCTGTATTGTTTTGGATTTATTTCTTTATGCAATGTAGTATGGTTATTTGCTTGTATGTTAGGTGTTTTAAATCGTTGATGTATTTATATTAACTTGTATTTTGATGTATATTTGTTCCAAGGTTTATTTATATTATGTTTTGTGTTTGTTTTTTCTTTATACAAAGCTCTTACGGTGATTCGTGATGTCTTATGACATTTAACGGTGATTACTGCAAATCTACGGTGATGGATCTTTAAAAAAAGCTCATTATGAATCATCAGTCGAAGAGTCCAACATTTTTTTAAGCCAGGAAGCTACAGTAAGAGCTTACCATCGTCGATCCCCTGTGCTGCTCAAGGAACGCCATGGATGGTGGAGGAATTTTAAAGGGGTCATATGATGCGATTTCAATTTTTCCTTTCTCTTTGGAGTGTTACAAGCTCTTGGTGCATAAAGAAGATCTGTAAAGTTGCAAACACTAAAGTCTCAAACCAAAGAGATATTCTTTATAAAAGTTAAGAGTTAACCACGCCTACCTAAATGGCTCGTTCTAACCGCCCCCACATACCTACGTCACGATCTGGGAAGATTTGCATAACGCCGCCCAAATGTTCACGCAAAGAAAGAAGGCGTAACTTTTATTCTCACTGTAGTATTGTTGTTGACGCTGCAGCCGAAGTGTCCTAAGCACCTGTGTGCTTTGTTGTGAAAGCGAAACTACTTTGTTTGGTCTTCCAAAGAGGACAATACTGCTTCGTCATGCCTAGAGCTGATCTGTGCTGGTCGCTGAGGGAATACCCAACTTTCAAACCGTGACAAAGCGACTCCAGCCCGCCGTCTCTGCTCACTCTATCCCGGCCTCAGCGCACGCTAAGCCGGGGCTTCCCCTCACGCTAGGCCGCTGTGTTTTTCATTGCCACTGATTCAAAAACTGATTCAAACACGCGTTTTGGGCAGTAGAGTAGCACTTGTTGTTTGTCATTTCTCCGATCACAAATGCAGACAGAGTTTTATGTTTACGTGGCGCGATGCAATGCAACGCAACATGTAAAAAGACAGTATAAGTCATTATAATCAGTAATTATGTCCCCACTGGATGCAACAAATGCCTCGTTTGTAATGGGTTTTAATGTTTATGTCTCGTCGCTCCGGCCGGACACGGCATCAACAGTATGTGAGGGGCGTAACATTTCCATCTCACGCTTGAGGTATTCGGCCAATCACAACGCATTGGATAGCTGGCCAATCACAGCACACCTCGCTTTTTCAGCCCGATGAGCTTTGTAAAAATTGTTTCAGAAAGGCGGGTTATAGAGGAGAAACAATAATGTACAGTATGTGGAAAATAATGTGTTTTTTTAACTTTAAACTGCATAAACACATTTCATTACACCAAATACACAAAATAATGTTCTTTTTAGCAGCATCATATGACCCCTTTAAGTCGGGGGCGCGCTCGTACTGCAGTCACGCCATCTGCGCTTTGGAGAAATGCGGTCACGCCATCTACGCTGAAAAATCCATTGCGCATCTACATAGCGTTGCGTGGTAGTGATGGCCATGAAGCTTTGAAACCTTTGCAAATCATTTTTATAAAAAAGAGTGGGTCCGAGCACGTATCAAACTGAAACCACAGTCAATTAATCGATAATAATAGGCTAATTAAAAACACATTATACAGGCACTTCTTATTTAATGGTATTTTATTGTTTAATTGTATTTAATGTATTAAAGGGGTCATGTACTGCGATTTCAAGTTTTCCTTCTCTTTGGAGTGTTACAAGCTGATTGTGCAAGATAAGATCCCTGAAGTTGCAAAGACTTAAGTCTCAAATCCAAAGAGATATTTTTTTTATAAAAGTTAAGAGTCAGCCACTTCCCCCTAAAACGGCTCGTTCTAACACGCCCCCACATATCTAGGTCACTATGTGGGAATATTTGCATAATGCGCCCAAATGTGCACCAAAGAAAGAAGGCGTGGTTTCAGTAACCGCAGTTAGTGTTGAAGCAGCCATGTCAGGGAGACGCTGTGTGTTTCAGTGTGAAAGTAAAAGCACTTTATTTGGCCTTCCGAAGTAGATGCATTTAAGAATCTTTAAAATGACTCACAACAGAACAGCAATGCATTTCATGGACAACCGTTTTGTGAACCTAGGAGAGGAGATAATTCTAACTTTGCTATGACAATCTAGCGCTTCTAAATCAGCGATTGTAAGTATGTTTTGTGCGCTGTGTGTGTGAGAGAGGAGAGCATGCGAAGAGAGAGCGAGAGAGAGCCGCGAGAGAGGAGAGCAGCGTCACATCACAGTAGAGTCAGCTGTCTTAACCGCGGCTTGTGTACTGCACCATTACTGTCTGTCCCCTTTCTGGCTTTAACTGATGGTAAACTAATTACAGTATTTCTGTCTTTACATTTACTTTGAAAGATGAAGCTCGCGATTATGTTACATTTACATTTCCGACGAGTGCTTGCGGTGTGTGGCCAATCACAATGCACTGGGTCAGCTGGCCAATCAGAGCAGACTGCGCTTGTCGGAATGAGGGACTTTGTAGAAAACGAAGCGTTTGAGAGAGGCGGGGCATAGAGGACCTACAATAATGTACAGTATTTGAAAAATAATGTGTTTTTTGAACATTAAAGCATTTCAGCATATTCTGTTACACCAAATACACATAATAATGATATTTAAAAAAGCATCATGTGACCCCTTTACCCGCGGCGTGTGTACTGCAATCTTAGGTGTCTGTTTCCCTGTCGCTTGAGCCCCCCCCCTTGATGGGAAACTCTGACAGTATTTACTGCTCTTTAAATACTATTTGAAATATAAGCTCGGACGTATATATGGTAAGAGGGCAAGTGGTAGGCAATTTCCGGCCGTGGGCTGTGGAATTGCTTTGGGGTGGTTGGGTCATGGGGAGGGGGCCGAAGGTCACGCTGCCTGTGCGAACTGATCAC
Organism: Sinocyclocheilus anophthalmus; assembly: GCA_018155175.1. Classification (NCBI taxonomy): domain Eukaryota; kingdom Metazoa; phylum Chordata; class Actinopteri; order Cypriniformes; family Cyprinidae; genus Sinocyclocheilus; species Sinocyclocheilus anophthalmus. The sequence continues at coordinate 342,215 of JADLZN010009445.1, read as the reverse complement.
AATATCGGATCATAACTGGGGCCCGTTTATTACGGAACATAAAAACATTATATGTGACTTCAAATACGTAGAAACTAAGCATTTGAGCTAGAGTAGGCTAGGTACCTCTAGATGGACCCTCCAAGAGCGTGGGTGCGGGGGGGGGGGGAGTATGGTGAAAAATAAGCGGTGTGTGTTGTATGAACATGTAAAGCATTCAAGCGAGGTATTGGTACACCAAAGTACCCCAAAGTAATATTTAAATAGCATCATATGACCCCTTTAAACTTTCAATAAAACATTTGCAGTGGGTTTGTAAAATCTTTTTGTAAATTGTTTTATGCATGTTTTGGCCTGAGACACTTGGTATTGGTATATATATTTTAAAAATGTACTTTAAAAAAATTTAATAAAATTGTTTTATGCAAATTCTTGTTCTACATCTCCCCAAGAACCTCTGTTGTAAATTTTATGTTGCTTTACTGTTTCATTCTTTAATAATTGCATGCCAAACTCATGAGTAATCATATTTACCTCGCCATACAGACTTATTTTAAAAAATCATAAAAAAATGAAATCAAATTGTTTTCTGCAAACTCCACCAGATTCTTGTTCTATATCTCCCCAAGTACAACTGTGGTGATTTCCATGTTGTTTTACTGTATCATTTTTTAATAATTGCTTACCAAAATCATGACCAGTGCTATTTACATTTTATACAGACATATTTTAAAAATTAATTAAAAAAAAAGGAAATCAAATTGTTTTCTGCAATCTCCACCAGATTCTTGTTATACATCTCCCCAAGTACCACTATGGTGATTTCCATGTGACTTTACTTTATCATTTTTTAATAATTGCTTACCAAATTCATGACCAATGCTATTTATACTGCTATACAGACATATTTTAAAAATTTATTAAAAAAAGGAAATCAAATTGTTTTCTCCAAACTCCACCAGATTCTTGTTCTTCACCTCCCTCCCCAAGTACCACTGTGGTGATTGTCATGTTACTTTAGTCTATCATTTTTGAGTAATTGCTTACCAAAGTCATGACCAATGCTATTTACATTGCTATACAGACATTTTTAAAATTCAATAAAAAAATTTAAATCAAATTGTTTTCTGCAAACTCCAACAGATTATTTTTCTTCACCTCCCCAAGTACCACTGTGGTGATATGCATGTTGCTGTACTGTTTCATTCTTAAATAACCGCATTGCCAAAATCATGACCAATATGACCATGAGCAACTTACCTTGCTATATCGACATACAAACTAACCTGTAGACTTTTATATACTTTTGGCTGGCTTTGGGATAACCATGAGGTTTGGATATTGATTTTGTATTTGACATTATGTTTGGCTTAGTGAAGGTTTTGGTCATTCTCATCTTGCCTTGTGTGTGTGGTTTCTCTGTCTTGAAAACCAACATGCACGTCATAACTTACAGCTGAATGTTCACAAATATTTGTATGCTAATTTGAATAAATATTTATGCAGCCTATTCCAATATAATATTTTGTCTGGTCTTCCAGATACAACTTTCTGTGTTGTGATGTACTGTAAAATGTCCATATAACTGTACTTTTCCATTGTCACTAATCTTATGTCATTGTCACTATCCAGCAAGATCACCACTGTCACAAAGGTATTACTTTTAGTAGTGATTGTAGTACTAATTTGTATATTGTGGCACATATCTCCATTATGGTGACTGGTAGAATTTCTCAATTCAACAAGTCAATCCAGTATTCCATCCAAAAGGTTCTATGGCATCATTCTCATTTCAGAAAGATTTTCTTTATACTTTCCATTGCGAATGTATTGAATATTAACCCATTGTGACATTTTTTAAAACTAATGAAAATTTATTGCACAAATTAAGTTTTAAAATTTGAACGTGGAACTGAACGTGGCAGGATTGTTGAGCTGCACAAGCAAGGTTTTTCGCAATGTGTTATGGGACAAAAAAGTCAAGTGGAAATATATATAAAAGCATATATAAGTACCAGTACAAAAAAATATATATTTTAGAATAAACGCCTTTTCAGCATCTTTTCAAGATCACAGGACTCTGAGAACAAGAATCTGTTGGAGTTTGCAGAAAACAATTTGATTTCCTTTTTTAATGAATTTTTTAAATATGTATGTATAGCAACGTATTTTTATGAATTTTTAAATTATGTCTTTACAGTGAGGTAGTAAATTGCATTGGTCTTGAATTTGGTAAGCAATTATTCAAAAAATTATACTGTAAAGTAACATAACAACTACCACAGTGGTACTTGGAGCGGTGAAGAATAAGAATCTGTTGGAGTTTGCAGAAAACAATTTGATTTCCTTTTTTTATGAATTTTAAAATTATGTCTGTATAGCAATGTAAATAGCATTGGTCATGACTTTGGTAAGCAATTATTAAAACATGATACAGTAAAGTAACATGAAAATGACCACAGTGGTACTTGGGGAGATGTAGAACAAGAATCTGGTGGAGTTTGCAGAAAACAATTTGATTTGACCTTTTTATGAATTTGTAAAATATGTCTGTGAAGCAATGTAAATAGCATTGGTCAGGACTTTGGTAAGCAATTATTAGTAAATGATGCAGTAAAGTAACATGACAATCACCACATTTGTACCTGGGAGATGTAGAACAAGAATCTGTTGGAGTTTGCAGAAAACAATTAGATTTTTTATTACTTACCTTTTTATGAATTTTAAAATGTCTGCAGAGTGAGGTAGTAAATAGCATTGGTCATGAGTTTGGTAAGCAATTATTAAAAAATGATACTGTAAAGTCACATGGAAATCCCCACAGTGGTACTTGGGGAGGCGTAGAACAAGAATCTGGTGGAGTTTGCAGAAAACTATTTGATTTGACCTTTTTATGAATTTGTTTAATATGTCTGTATAGCAATGTTATTATTTTTTAAAACATGTATACCAACACCAAGTGTCTCAGGCCAAAACATGCATAAAAACATTAAAAAAATATATATTTACAAACCCATTGCAAATGTTTTACTGAAAGTATAATACATTAAATGCAATAAAAATAATGAAATACCATTAAATATGAAGTGTCTGTATAATATGTTTTTAATAGCCTATTGTTAGAAAACACTCTCTGTCTTTAGATTGGTTCCAGATGTTTTCACCCCTCCTTTCCTTTTTTTCTCTCCTCTCTCACTCTCCCTCCCTGTAAGCACTGTTTTTCTCTCTGATCCCCCTCCTCTATCTGTTCTCCTCTCTTGTATTATGTTTTAATATCTCTTACTCATATTCGAGGTACGCATGCGCACATGTATCTCATGAGCTTTCTGGTTCAAGCCAAAATAAGGACACAAGCATAGGACTCCAAGGTAAATTGGTTCGTGATAACTATGAAAAGATGAGTTCAGCATCCTTCGCCAGTCTATTCCTAATATGTCCATATTTTTCTGTACATGTGGCCATTTTATATAACACATGTTCTTGGCCAAGATCCTATATGTATGTCATCTATATCCTCATTGGTTAAAGGGTTGAAACTCCCCTCGTCATATGTCTATATAATATCTTTGTTTCTATGAATAAAGTTGAAGTATTGAGAATACCACTGAATGTGTGTTTTCTTGCTTCCCGGCCGTATATACACTTTAAGGGACTGAGAACTATTCGAGGTGGCAAAGAGAATCTAGAGGGACTTATGTTAATTTACTAACAAATGGGGGCTCGTCCTTCCGGGAATTTCTTAGAAAGACAGGTAAGAAACTGTTTTATTTTTCTTCCTGTCTGTAAGAAAAATTTAATTTATTCTTGTTTGCAATTTGATTGTGTCATATTTGGCATCAATCTGTTTTCCTCACATTTTGGATGTGGGAAGAAGAGTGGGAAGCTTTCCATTTAGCCTATCTATTTCTAAGTAAATAGAGTAGTGGTGAAAGATTTTAATTGCTCACTCTTGCCGTGAAGGGTTCTCGGTCTCTTTAAGTGATTTCATGAATAATACAGAATTGAAAGTTTTCTTTTGGCCAAAAATATCAAAAAGTTAATATAAGACCGCGGTCTCTATTTTGTGTTTTGTTTGGCCATTCTATAAATTGTGAAAAGTGCACTAAAATTGACGAGACATCTTTGATCTCCGATGGGGCAGGAGATCTCCAAACCTATTCTTGGCGAGTTGCCAAGGGATTGGATGTACAGAAATAATAAAGGTTTTAATACTGAACCGTATTTGAGTAATTTGGCTGGTTGGTCAGAAGGCAAAGTACAATTAGATCCGTTTCCTCGTGATGGCTTGTTCAAAGACAAAGATATAAAGGGCCAGATCAGGTTAAAACGACTGATAAAAAATATTTTTTTCAAATGTCCCATGTTGACTCTCCCAGCTCGGCTCCGCCTCGGTATGATACTGTTACAAAGCCTGAACAAGAAAAATTAACTCCTAATCGTCTGTACCCGCAACTACCTAGTGCAACTGATTTATACCCATTTGTGCAGATTCCAGACGGGTTTAAAATAACCCTGCTGGCAATGTCTGATGCTGTCGCGATTGCTAAAGATTTGCCAGATCCTTTACGGTGTCCGCATCAATATGTGTCTGTATTGAAGCGTTTAACCGCGTACAGTCAATTGACTGGGCGTGATTATCGCTTCATTTTGACTAAGACACTGCTGCCAGAAATTACAGAGGAAGAGTTGATTGCAGAGATTGATGCTTTGAGTCCTAAACGGGATGCGCCGCCATCTCGCCACGGTGCTTTATCAAAAGGTGATAAACCATTAGATCTGTCACAACCAAAATCTTTCCGAACGTTGCAAATAGTTGATTCGGAGGACGATGAAGATGTATGTATTTGGGCTGATGTGGAAAAGCTAAAAGAATTTTTCAGACAATTGACTGCTTTTCTGGTGAAATTGTCTTCGGCTAAGCAAGATTTGTCGCATGCTGCAAACACGAAACAGAAAGCGGGCGAAAATCCTGTTGCATTTTTCAATCGATTTAAGCATGCTTGGACTGAAGAATCTGCCATTCCATTAGATCAACATTCTCCTTTGTTTGTCAATACGTTTTTGAATAACATGCAAAAAGAAATCGCACAATTGGTTCGTTTGACAACTTCGAATATAACAGATATTTCTGTTGACGCTTTGTCTCGGAGACTGCGTGAGCTTTCCACCGCGGGGGCTTTTGAAGCCTCCCGAGGGAAACCTACAGCAATGATGCAGCTTAATACTGTTGTCAAAATACGTCCAAATCAGGCAGCAGGGTCGAAAGTCTGTTATTATTGTGGCATTGCGGGACACTTCGCTAACGCTTGTAGGAAAAAGCAGTGGGATAAAAAGCAGAAAAGAGGTGGGTCTGCTGGCTTCAGGCCACAGACTAATGCTTTGCCACAAAGGCAACAAACAGAAAGACCGAATTACCCCACAAAGTGGACTCCCCGTTAGGGATGCCCACAGAGTTTAGAGCCCTTTCTTGATGAAGATTCCATGATTTCTGTTACATACCCGAATAAATCGTCTGTCTTACCTTTTCTTGAATTGAAAATTGACAGTAAACCGTATGTTTTCCTTTTGGACACTGGTGCCTCACGGTCATCTTTGTCCGGTAAAGCATTCGAGGGCTCTATTACAGGGAAAACTATTGACTCTGGGAATTTCCGGTGTCCCTGTACGTTGTGAAATGACACCAACTTTACCGGTAACTTCTAAAGACAATCCTTCTTTGTTTAAGATGCACGCTTTTGCGATAATACCTGATGCTCCATTTTGCCTTTTGGGTAGAGATTTGCTGCATAAATTGGGTGCTCATATTACATTTCAGAATAATTCTCTGCAACTCATGTTTCCTTCTGTCTATTCTCTGACTGTTGAAACAGGAAGTGCGACCACTGAGGTTGAGGCTGCAACTGTAGCCTTACCGGAACTGGTGGATGTCAATCCTCGCTTGTGGGCGGAGCATAAGGATGATGCGGGCCTCATAGATGTCCGCCCTTATGCGGCTACTCTGACCAGACACACACCAGTTTATTGTTAACAATATCCTCTCTCCAAAGAAAAAATCGATGGGATTCGGGGGGAACAAATCATCATCTCGGACCCCATTATAGAAAATTTGCTGTCACAAGGCATTCGGAATCAAGACTCACTCACCCTACAATACACCGATCAATCCAATAAGAAAAGCGAATGGTTCCTGGCGATTGACACAGGATCTTAGAAAGATTAATGACATAATTAAACCATTGGCTCCTATTGTACCTGATGTGCACACAATACTTAATTCTATTCCTAGTTCACATGCCTATTTCACAGTTATTGATCTATGCTCTGCATTCTTTTCCATTCCTGTAGATCCTGTCTCGCAGCCGCTGTTCGCCTTCACCTTTGATCATGCTCAACTTAGCTGGTCTAGATTTCCTCAGGGCCTGAGATTCTCTGGCTGTGTTCGCCGCCGTAGTGCACGCGACATTAGCGGATGCTCAACTCCCTCCTGATACCTGTCTGCTACAATACGCGGACGTCATCCTCGTTACTGGTGCCTCTGCAGACCACTGTGCTGCTGCCTCCAGCATCGTCTGCAACATCCTGGCGGAAGCTGGGTTCAAGGCATCAAGAGAAAAGCTGAAGTGGGTGCAGAGGAGGGTGGATTACCTCGGACATGAATTGTCACAAGGTACAATAAAACTGTCTGCTGATCGTATCAAAGCCATTGCTACGTACAAACGGCCCTCCACGAAGAAGCTAATGCAAAGCTTCCTGGGCTTGGTGAACTATTGCAGAGCGTGGGTGCCGAACTGTTCCATGTATGACAAAATCTTGATAGCAGCCACCGTGCAGGACTCTGATGACATTGCATGGACAGCAGAAATGGACCACGCATTCAGACATTTGAAAGCATCCTTGACAAGGCCACCTGCCCTTGGCCTACCGACATATACAACTGACTTTCATTTGTACGTGCACGAAGGTGGGGGAACAGCCGCCGCAATCCTAGCCCAGGAGCACGGGGGCATTTATCGCCCAGTAGCGTATTTGTCTAAAACCTTAGACTCGGTGGCTAGAGGGCTTCCAGCCTGTCTGCGCGCAGTGGCTGCAGCGGCGATCATGGTGCAGGATGCAGAACGTATAGTGTTGTCACATCCACTGATAGTGCACACCTCTCATCAGGTAGGAGCTATTATGCATAACATTTCTACGCAGCATATGACTGCTCAACGACGTTCTGGCTATGAAGCAATATTATTAGCTACTGCTAATTTAACATTGAAACCAAATTCCGTAGTTCATGGCCCAACCTTATGTTTGCATAAGTTGTTATTGCAGGGTGAATTTGAGGACAGCGATCATGACTGCCTAGCCAGGATTCATAATTCGACGGCTTGCAGGCCAGATGTGTCCGCATCTGTCCTGGAGGAGGGGAAACATTGGTATGTAGATGGATCATGCTATAAACCAAATGATAATGAATACTGGTGTGGGTATTCGATTGTTGAATTACCTGACTGTGTCATTGAGGCCTATTCTCTGCCATATAAATCAGCACAAGTGGCAGAATTAATTGCGTTAACAAGAGCTTGTTAATTGGCAAAAGATCAGTGTATCAATTTATACACCGATTCAAAATATGCACATGGAATTGTACATGATTTTGCCAAACTGTTGGAAGGAAGGGATTTTAAAACTTCAGAAGGAAAACCCATATCCCACCACAGTGTTGTGGCTGAACTGATTCATGCAGCACAGTTACCGTCAAAATTGGCTGTGATAAAAGTAACTGGGCATGCATCGGGAGAGTCAGAAGAGGCAAAGGGAAATAGACTTGCAGACGAAGTAGCTAAATGGGCAGCTAGGGATGTCCTATCAAGTCCACATGTTGACAAAGCAGGCACAGAGGTGCCCATGATGTCCTTTGTGTTGACTAATGATTTGGATATTAAACTATTATAGGCAAACCCCACTCAAAGTGATCTAAACCACTGGGCAGCGAATGAGGCAAAACCGGATCAAGCGGGTATTTTGAGAGATAAGCAGGGCAGGATTGCTCTGCCAGCCTCTACCATTGTTATGCTATGCAGACACTATCATGGTGTCTCACATGTGTCAAAAGAGAAAGTGATTCAAAATTTGAATCAATCGTATTGTATAGCAAATGTAAGAAAAAATACCTTGTTGTTATTAGATGCTTGTTTGATCTGTGCTAAGACCAATCGACATAAAGCTAGTAAACATGATTCTCTTACACACCCGGAACTGCCATTTCCAGCATTTACAAATAGACTTTACACACATGCCTCCTTGTGGAAATCACAAATATTTGCTTGTGATAGTGGACCGTTTCTCCAAATGGCCTGAGGCTTTCCCGTGTGGAAGAGAAAATGCACAGACTGTAGTGAAGGTACTTGCTAAGGAGATTATACCTCGTTTTGGTATACCAACGGTTATAGAAAGCGATAATGGTACACCGTTTGCCTCCAAGGTTACCCAGTTGCTAGCTAAAGAGCTAGATATTAACTGGCATCTGAACACACCCTACCATCCCCAGTCGTGTTTGGTAGCGGAACGTTTGAATCAAACGATAAAAGATCGAATTACGAAAGCATGCATGGAGACAGGCCGAAATTGGGTCGACGTACTACCTGCAGTGTTGGCAGAAATAAGAATGTCCCCCTCATCGACAACAAAGATGTCTCCATTTGAAATACTAATGGGCAGACCGTTCCCCACCCCGTGGGTTAAGGGTCGTGCTGGTAATCTCTCCACAGGTGACACGGAGGTGATCATCGCGGATTACGTGGATTCCCTGGTCAAAACTTTAAATAGCATAAATGGTGATGTTTCTCTCTCTCTTCCTCTTCCTGCAGAGAAGCCGACTCATTCTTTTGCTCCAGGCGAACAGGTGTTAATAAAGTGCCTGAAACCTCCAAAGCTCGGAGAGCCAAAATATCTTGGACCTGCGACTGTCATCGCTGTGACGTGGACAGGGGTGTTGACTGATTTCCAGCCACAGTGGATCCATGCAAGCAGGCTGAAGGCGGCTCCGGAGACAGGAGGGGATCTGTGCATCGTATCTGCAGCTGGATCGAGTTCGAGGAGCTGAGAGAGGAATCGAGGTGCGGAAGAGGCGGAAGGAGAAGCAAGAGTCTACAATCATCATTCCTGATAGTTGTGTGGCCATGGTTATTAGACAAATGATATACCTGGTCATTCTAATAAGTTTGTTTACTTGTACTCACACTTTCATAAGTACAGGTAATGAAACGTGGCTTGGGCATGAGGATACACCCNAGTTTACAATCATCATTCCTGATAGTTGTGTGGCCATGGGTATGAGACAAATGATATACCTGGTCATTCTGATAAGTTTGTTTACTTGTACTCACACTTTTATAAGTACAGGTAATGAAACGTGGCTTGGGCATGATGATACACCCCATGCCTATGCCACGAATATGTGGTGGAGATTTGCTAACTATACGGCAAAGGCCGAAGGGAAAAAGGGGTCTTGCTATGTCTGTACAAAAATGCCCCACAGTGCTGTCGGTCCTCGGGTAATTGTTGAAGCCCTACCACCGCAAGATTGGGAATGCATTTATTTTAATAGTGTTGCAGGCTTGGTTCCTGCTTTGAAGACTTCTGGACAATGGAGGTGCAGACCAAATGGTACAATATGGTTTATACCCCAAGTGTTTGTAAGAGTGACAATCGTGAGTTCAATCCCTGACTCATTATTTTGTGTAGAAAGAATTGAAGGAGAACAGAAGTTGGGTGAAATTCCATTGAGCAAGTGTGATCGAGTTTATCAATATTGCCAAATGAAAAGTATTACATGCTGTCATTATTGTCTTTTGAATGCAGGAGAAGTTAAAATAGAGGACATGGGTTGAAATGTATCAAAGAATGATTATATTCCATATTATTATCTATGTATGAGAATGATAAATTTAGGATTAGGGAACTCTGCAGCGAGTGTTTATGTATTCATTGTTTATTTTAAACAAAAGCAGGCAACTGTTAGAAAACACTCTCTGTCTTTCTGTTGAGTCCAGACAGGTCTTACCCCTCCTTTTTCTCCCTCTCTCTCATTCTTATATATACAACGCATTCTCTCTGAATTCCTCCTTCTGTATCCATCTCTCTCTTGATATTATGTTTAAATATGTCTTACTCATATGCGAAGTATGCATGTTTAAATGTATACATTAGCTTCTCTTGATTTAAAGGCCCAATTAATGACATGAATGTTAGGACTACAAGGGTAAAGGAGTTCGTGATGAAACCATGAAGACAGTTTCAGCATTCTTCGCAAAAGTCTATTCCTAATATGTCCATTTTTTCTGTACATGTGGCCATTTTATATAACACATATTCTTGGCCAAAATCCTATATGTATGTTATCTATATCCTCATTGGTTAAAGGGTCGAAACTACCCTCGACATATGCATATATAATATCTGTATTTCTATGAATAAATTGAAGTATTGAGAATACATTGACTGTGTGTTTTCTTACTTCCCAGCCGTCTATCTACACTTTAAGTAACTGAGAATTCTTCAAGGTGGCAAAGAGATTACAGAGGGACTAAATTGTTATTCTTTATTAACATTATTATTATTATTTCTGTTGTTTCTGGAAGTAGTAATTTTGATAATAGTCGATAGAAAAAAATATAACCACACACACATTGTTTGTGCCACAAGAATAATTACACCTTTTTTAAAGGGGTCATATGATGCTGCTAAAAAGAACATTATTTTGTGTATTTGGTGTAATGAAATGTGTTTATGCGGTTTAAAGTTAAAAAAACACATTATTTTCAACATACTTTACATTATTGTTTCTCCTCTATGCCTCACCTTTCTTAACCGACATTGATTTTTACAAAGCTCCTCGGTCTGAAAAAGTGAGGTGTGCTGTGATTGGCCAGCTATCTAGTGCGTTGTGATTGGCCGAATACCTCAAGCGTGAGACGGAAATGTTACGCCCCTCACCATATTGTGATGATGCCCTGTCCGGCCGGAGCGATGATTTAAAAACATTAAAACCCATTATAAACGAGGCATTCGTTGCATCCAGTGGGGACATAATTATGGATTATAATGACTTATACTGTCTTTTTACGTTTTGCGTTGCATCGCGCCGCGTAAACAACATAAAACCATGTCTGCATTTGTGATCGGAGAAATGCCAAACAACAAGCGCTACTCTACACTGGCCAAAAAACTCGTGTTTGAATTGTCAGTGGAAAATTCTTTAAATATAAAAACGTACTTAAAGTCTTGGAGTCAGAACAGCCGGCATTGTAGTCTACTCTCCCAGGATCAATAAACAGTCCTCCATAAAATGTGCTGCACACATCTGAATATTTGGGTTGAAGTGTTCTGGAACAGTGTTGTAAATACAACTTAACCACTGATTTCTAGTCGTGTCCATTTTTGGATGGCCAAACAAAGTAGTTTCGCTTTCACAACGAAACGCGTCTCCACGTCGGCCATACAGTGAGCCGCGTCCGGGGGCTATGTGAGTGAATGGCAGGAATGTTTAGATGTGAGCAGCGCAGGTGGGCTTGAGAACGGCGCGGCCAGCGGATTCGACGAAGGAGGTTTGTGGCAACCACATGTGACGACCCCGGCTGAACTCTTCGTCCACGGTGAAAGCCGCTCCGGCGATCCACACGCAAAGTTGTAGTATTCCTCACGACCACACGGATCAGCTCCATGGCATGACGAAGCAGATATCATCCTCTTTTGGAAGGTCAAGCAAAGTAGTTTCGTTTTCACAACGAAGCACACAGTGTCTTCACGACATGGCGGCCGCGGCAACAGTAATACTACAGCGAGAATAAAAGTTAAAAAAGTTCTTTCTTTGCGTGAACAGTTGGGCGGCGTTATGCAAATCGTCCCACACAGTGACATAGACATGTGGAGGCGTGTTAGAACAAGCCGTTTTAGGTATGCGTGGCTGTGCTTGACTCTTAGGTCTTAAATTTTATAAAGAGTATCTCTTTGGATTTGAGACTAGTCTTTGAAACTTTACAGATCTTCTTTACGCACCAATAGCTTGTAACACTCCAAAGAGAAAGGAAAAATTGAAATCGCATCATATGACCCCTTTAAATAAAAAGCGTCCCCGCACAAACCTCTACCTCCGATGGCAGGACCTCAATTTCAGACTCAGTAAAGTTTTTTTTTTCTTTGTGCTTGTCATTCTCAAGCACAGAAATTCGGATATTGGTGTGTGATCTTTTATATGGTAATGATATTAATTCATTAGGGGGCGTTTATAAGGCGGACATCTGACACCAGTCAACTCCGCACAATTTTAAGTTAATTTGCGATTTATAAATGTCACATCTGGAAGAGAGGCGTACGCACGTGTTTTTGTGCACACATTCGTTTTCTCTGAATCGCACTTACGCACTTTTGAGAAATTATCTTCGAACAAACTTAGGATAGTTTATACTCAACATTTTATAAATGAGGCCCCTGATGTTTTGGACGACTCACTTTTGGTAACTGTTTATGCTGAACTGCCGTTAGCTCAGTATTATGCATGTGTAATAACAGATTAGCTTGTATAAGTTGTCAACATTTTTTTTTTTTGAGCACTGTTAATGATTCCCAAAACGTGATTTTTGTATTCAGCATGTCAAACTTCATGAAGAAGCATTAAAAATAAATGTGAAACAAAGCATTTATAAAAAAATGTATTATATAGTGCTATCAACATTAATATTATGAAATATGTAAAATATGATTACCATGAAAAGCCTCATGTGTTAGTGGGCCTTGAATATGCATTAGCATATCCACATTAAATAATTTCTATCCTTTATTTTTCGTGGCGTTTTTTTGTATTTTTTAATTTTTGTGAATTTGGTGCACAGTAACTCTTGTTGTGTGATTATGTGCTAATAACTTGTGCATGTCCATCTTCTACATGGTGTCATTGGAAGTGGTGGGAATCAGTTGAGGGTCTTCAAAACTAAGATGGTTTTATTATTACTGATTTATATTATTTATTGTTTCATTAAAATTTGTAAATAAATTCTTATTCTGTACCAGTTATTCATTTTGCCCTTCAAAAGGAAAACACAGAAACCGCCATATTTGCAATATTTGTGGGATTTACACCACATATTTTTTGCTTTGCATTTTGTTGGCTTCTCATGTATGGGACAGACAAATATCTAGGCAAATCAGTTTTGGTATATAGTTTGAGACTCTATTTGAATCCTCACAGACATCATGAAACTCTAGGTTTATTAATAATTAAAAAAAAAATCTTATTGCCAGCTGTTTTTACATTCTAAAGAAAGCGATGGCTGTAGCTTTGCTCTCAAGACCACAGGTAAGATGTTGTGTTAAAATAGTAAATCTCTGATATTATTCTGAATGTTTATTTTCAACACCGTCTACTACACTTTTTGTAAATTGTTGAAATAGCAGGTTCATCAGATTAAATATTAATACAATAATTATTAATAATATACTTTTGTTTGTCTTCTGTACATTACGGTGTTATTACTTATGTTTTGAACTGTTTTAATGTATTTAATATGTAATCATTTTCAGAAGCAGTTTACACATTTAGGTGTTTGTTATATTGACACTGTTGCATTAAAATGCCACTCAGTGAGTCCAAGTGTCCATTACTAAACCTATATGGAATACTTGTAGGAAAAAATAAAAACCTGGCATTTCACTGGTTCATCTGTTATCAGAGGTGTGGAGAGTCATTATCACATGTTGTCATTTCTGTGCTTATTAGATGTGGAAATAAACACTTCATAATTCAACATAATTCAACAAATAACTGGTTTATTTATTAAAGTGTATATCATTATTACAGGTGGCTGGATTCACAGCTCTTCTTTCACAGTTCCAGCTCATTATCTACTGTCTCATCATGCAGTGTAAGATCAAATTACATTTGAATTAAAACTGCAAGTGTAATCACATCAAATAATTGTATCACTTTAAGAAAGCTTTAATTAACAAGGTAATTAACAAAGTTATGTAATTTTTAACTGGTACATATTTACTTGTATAGATTTTAATATTGTATTTATTAAAATACATTAATCACATGTAAAGTTAAAGGAATAGTGTAAGTGATAAATGTCAGTCATCTGTTTATGACTGATATTCAGTTGCTATTATAAAATGTTATTATAAAATGTCCACTTGATTTAAAATTCTAACAGAAACAGCTATAATGAATTCATCTTTTAAAAATTCATATTTAAAAAAAAAGAAAAGCCTCTGATCATTTTCAATTGATATTTCACTTATTTCATTCAACAAAGTCATCCATTTAAATATATTTTTCATGACTATGTCTTGTTATTTTATTTAATGTATTCATTTATTCTTGCAGCCATATTAATGAAATCTGTAGGGACTATTAACTGCTCCGAACCCACTACAGATGCTCTTTTAAGTGCCCTGAAGGGAAGTATCTTTGAAAAGACTGATGTGAGGCCAGTTTTTTACCCAAAAACTCCCACCAACATCAGTGTGAGCTTCACTCTCTATGGAATTTTAGATGTGGTAAGTTGATTTAATATCAATGGAAATCAAATGTGTGGGAATTAGGACAAAAGAGTGAATCACGTATACTGGCGAAGTACAATTAGGGTCAAGTTAAAGAAAAGAGCAGAGCAGAGGCAAGAGTCTGAAAAGGTGGCCAGATCTATGAGCAGATATTGCTGGGCTCTCTAGCTGTAATGATAAATAGAGCTGCATATCATGTGATTATGGGCTCAGTAAGTTTGTGTATTTCAAGAAGTGGAGGGGCAGAGCACTGAACCCTGAGGAACCCCTAAAATGTAGGAATTACTGTTTAATATATATTTTTTTAAATAAAAAAAAAAAAAACTTTATAGTTTTAAGTTTTTCATTTAAAGAACACAATGCCAGCTTACCACAGCAGGACTTTAGGCAATTGTGAGATAAAATTGTATACATTATTAATTTTTCTCTTTCAGGATGAAAAAGCTCAAATATTTGATTCATTCATTTGGGTGTATCTGGTAAGTCTTTCCGTAGCTGTCTTTAGGCATCTACGTGTGATTCCCCACATTTTCATGCAAGTTTTATCATAATGAAAAAAAGATATATATATATTGTGTGTTTGTAGTTTTGGAATATTGAAGGTCTGAGCTGGGATCCTGATGAATGTGGAACAGACAGAATCTCACTGCCAAGAAAAAAGCTGTGGATTCCTGATATTGTAATTAATGAATTGTAAGTTGAAAAATATGAAGCTTATTATATTTATGTCAATGCTGAACATTGCATAAAAATCTGGAACTCTATCTTCTGTATCTCATGAAACACCACCTGAATTGTTAGCACATTTGAGACTCGCTCAAAATTTATCACAAATATGTTGGATAAAAGAAGATATGCTCTGTAACATTTAAACACTACCTGTTCCTAAAGTTGCTTGTTTTACTTTGAAGCATGGATGAAAATAAATCCCCAGACACATATTACCTCTATGTCCAACATACTGGTAAGGTAATGGATGATCTTCCCATTCATGTGATCAGTTCCTGCAACATGGACATCTACAGCTTTCCATTTGATATTCAGAACTGCACATTCACTTTTAATTCATACAAGCTCACTGGTAAGTTGGCTCGACTAAGGGGTACATTTTCAATTATAACCGTGCGATCACACCGCCGCCGCCGAGAGTGTCAAAGTGGCCGGAAGTCATTCATTTTCAATGTGAGCCGGTGGCGAACAGCGGCGAGGCGCGTCTTGGTCGGTGAGGGCGTTGAGGAGAGTTGAAGTCAGGTCAACTTTATGGTAATGAGCTATGACGTGGTTCGGCGGCAACCAGTCGGAATTTAGAAGTCCTCCACTTGAGGATTCCAGAGAACGCAGTCCTGTAAACTTTGGTTATTTTACCAAGTTTAATATATTTATTTTTACCAAGACCTCATTTGTTCCCAAGCATTTTCACGCTAGAATGCTTGTTTTTCAGCGCGAATGCAATTAATTTGCTCAAAACAACATCGATTTGACCAATTACATTTAGGCTACACTTCAACCAGGACAGTTTGTAATGTAGGCTGCGCACAAATTAATGTTAAGTTTACTTAAAGACCAAGGCTAGAAAAAAAAAAAAAAAAACGTTTTTTTCCCCCCCTCCTATAAACTGCATGTGAAATGAGGCTAGCACTTACCTGACCACAAAAACTCCACCACAACAAATGTTTTTTATTGGTTTATTTCGTTAGCAAACATGTAACTATAATTGATAAGTTCTTTCCATCGATCAATTTCTTACTTTCACATTTAAAATGTTTCATGAGGTTAACTTATACCCTACTTGTGGTCAGTCTGCACAAGATCAACATGCTTGTTTGCTTTGTGGCCCCTTTAAATACAAGATAAGCATTCGATCTACGTTAGGGCGTCAGAGCGTCCACGAATCTTTCTACAGCGTTGTTGGAAGGGCGGCCAGAGCAAATTTTGACGCTCTCGCCAACGGCGGTGTGAACACACGGTAACTACTAACTTCATGACCCTGTCATCTCTTGATGGTTTGCTATTTTCTACAGCAGCGGATGTTCAATTGTTCTTTGTTGAAACAGTGGAGGTGACACTTCAGAATTCCCTATCAGTGATGAAAACTAAAGGAGAGTGGGAGCTAGTCGACATGCTTGCTGAGAAACCTCCGATACTTCCAGGAGAGCTAAATATTACTTACGATACACTCATTTACTATGTATGAAATCTCTCAATTTATTTACACCCTTTATTAAAATAGTTTTTTATGTGGAATGTAAAGCACTTGAATTTCTTCATACTAATTATAGATATATATATAATATAATTTTACTAGTATCAGGTTGTTCTCAGTCGTCGCCCCACCATGTATGTGGTGAACCTCCTGATTCCCAGCTGTTTCCTCATTGCTGTAGATCTGTTCAGCTTTCTTCTGCCACCCCAGAATGTGGATCGTTCTGCCTTCAAAATGACCCTGATTTTGGGTTACACTGTATTCCTGCTGCTAATGAACGACCTGCTGCCAGTCACAGGAAACACCTTACCTCTCATAAGTTTGTATAAAAGATTTGTTGTAACGTTACACTATGTCCTAACCAGCCATGTGACACATTTCCAGAGTCATGTACATATTCTGTCTTCACTGAAATCTAAACACTTCAGTGAATTGACAGAATTTCTTGTCACTCATTGCAGCCACTGCTGGTTACGACAGTTTTAAAGCACCTTTCTCCTCTCTTGCCAATTGTCAAGTTTTGTCTGACTTTTTAAGACACACTCTTCTATATCTCTTTTCAGATGTGTTTTTCTCTCTTTGCTTGGCACTGATGGTGGCCAGTCTTCTGGAGACAATCCTTGTCACTAACATTCAGTGTGGCTCCACTCACTATGGACCTTTACCTCCATGGGCCAAGGTGCTTTTCCTCAACCACCTTGCTAAACTTGTTTGTTTAAGCAAGAAACCCAGTGACCAAAACTGTGACCCTGAAGGTGAGTCTTACCATGCAAAATCAAATTAGTCTATCTAGTTTTATTTATTAAATTAACACCTAAGCCAAATATATGTATGGATGATCCACTATAACAACCCCTAACAGGAGCAGCCGAAATTGAGAGAGTTTTAAGTTCTTCTTAAGTAATAATTTCTAAATGTCATGTAAGAGTACTTTAAAAACATGAATTGCTTAATTAGGTTATTTAGTAAAGACAGAATACATTTATTTCAACAACTTCTCTTGTCCCTGTAGAGCACAGAACTGAGACCAAACGCTGTGATCCTGCTTTTGAAACCCCTCCGAGCGAAGCGACACATAAGACACCTACTCTTCTGGAACTGAAGAAGATAAGCCACGAGTTGCTATGTATCCGTCAGCAAGTCGATAAACATTTTAATGATGAGAGCACAGAGGAGTGGGTGCATTTGGGTCAAGTCATTGACCGCTTGCTTTTCTGCCTGTATACTGTGTTTCTCTCAGTTAGTTTCATCACTGTTTTGGTATTTTGGCTGTACTGGTACAATAAATAAACCTACTAAAAGTTATGATTACTAAACCTGTAAATACAAGTTGTCATTAATTAAATCAAATTGTCTGTAATATTGAAGATTTTATTGCAAATGTTCTGTTTTGTACTTTCCTTTTGTTTGTTTGTTGTCAAATGCTGTCAAAGGGTCAGTAGCAGAGGAAAATGAACTGGAAACTATGAAAGCATTGTAAAAATATTATTTTTATGTGTTATATTATATATATATGGCTATGCAGTGTTAGATAACCGTACATTAATGGGTGTTTACATACAGATAAAGTTCATGATTTCATCAACAGTTCATGATTTTACCCACATCTTTTGGGTCTTTCGAGAAAATACTGGTTACAGATTCCCGCACTTAGCTGGGGAATGGTTAAAATATAACTCCTTGCTGTTGTTTGAAAAGACTGAAAGAAATTAATGAATAAATCAATTAAATTCAAGTTTATTAGTATTGCGCTTTTCACGATACAAATCGTTGCAAAGCAACTTTACAGCAAATTAAGTTTCTACAATATATTTAGTAGTAGCCTATCAGTGGTGACTGTCCCTTCAAGTACAGTGGGGCAAAAAAGTATTTAGTTAGCCACCAATTGTGCAAGTTCTCCCACTTAAAAAGATGAGGGAGGCCTGTAATTTTCATCATAGGTATACCTCAACTCTGAGCGACAAAATTTAGAAAAAAAATCAAGAAAATAACATTGTAGGATTTTTAAAGAATTTATTAGTAAATTCCTCGGTAAAATAAGTATTTGGTCACCTACAAACAACCAAGATTTCTGGCTCTCACAGACTTGTAACTTCTTCTTTAAGAGGCTCCTTTGTCCTCCACTGGTTACCTGTATTAAATGGCATCTGTTTGAACTTGTTATCATTATAAAAGACACCTGTCCACAACCTCAAACAGTCACACTTCAAACTCCACTATGGCCAAGACCAAAGAGCTGTCAAAGGACACCAGAAACAAAATTGTAGACCTGCACCAGGCTGGGAAGACTGAATCTGCAATAGGTAAGCAGCTTGGTGTGAAGATTTCAACTGTGGGAGCAATTATTAGAAAAATGGAAGACATACAAGACCACTGAAAATCTCCCTCGATCTGGGGCTCCACGCAAGATCTCACCCCGTGGGGTCAAAATGATCACAAGAACTGTGATCAAAAATCCCAGAGCCACACGGGGGGACCTAGTGAATGACTTGCAGAGAGCTGGGACCAAAGTAATAAAGGCTACCATCAGTAACACACTGCTCCGCCAGGGACTCAAATCCTGCAATGCCAGACGTGCCCCCCTGCTTAAGCCAATACATGTCCAGGCCCATCTGAAGTTTGCTAGAGAGCAATTGGATGATCCAGAAGAGGATTGGGAGAATGTCTTATGGTCAGATGAAACCAAAATATAATTTTTTTGTAAAAACTCAACTTGTCGTGTTTGGTGGAGAAAGAATGCTGATTTGCATCCAAAGAACACCATACCTACTGTGAAGCTTGGGGGTGGAAACATCATGCTTTGGGTCTGTTTTTCTGCAAAGGGACCAGGACTACTGATCCGTGTAAACGAAAGAATGAATGGGGCCATGTATCGTGAGTTTTTGAGTGAAAACCTCCTTCCATCAGCATGGGCATTGAAGATGAAACGTGGCTGGTCTTTCAGCATGACAATGATCCCAAACCCACCGCCCGGGCAACGAAGGAGTGGCCTCGTAAGAAGCATTTCAAGGTCCTGGAGTGGCCTATCCAGTCTCCAGATCTCAACCCCATAGAAATCTTTGGAGGGAGTTGAAAATTTCCGTGTGCCCCAGCGACAGCCCCAAACATTCTGCTCATAGGAGATCTGCATGAGGAATGTCCAAATACCACAACATTGTTAGTGAAACACTGTGTTAAGACTGTACAGAAACGGTTTGACCGTCTGTTCATTGCCAAACACAAAGGTACTACATACAACACAGGTTAGATTGGCATGACATGAAATCAATTGGTTATAAAAATGACCACAGAATAGACTATAGTACTTCCGAGAACTCCCGACGTTGCACATCAATTCGTATAGGAAAAACATCCAACGACAGGATGATGGGTCTTTTAGTAAAAAATTTTTTTTCTCATTTTGGCTCTCATAGTTGAGGTATACCTATGTGAAATTACAGGCCTTCTCATCTTTTTAAGTGGGGAACTTGCACAACTTAGTGGGTACTAATACTTTCCGTACCCACTGTATATATGGCAGAAATGTATGGAAAAATCAATTAAATACGTAATCAAACACGATGAACACTATTAACAGCAATTATTATATGATTGCAAATCCAACTTATCGCAAAAGTGGTAGTTCTGTACGTTGTTTTCAGGGTTGGCATTCATCTGAGGTCCTCGGTGGGTTGGCATCAGCTCTCTAAGGTGTTCTGGATCCAACTGAGCTGTGTACATCCGAGTAGCACGTGAATGTCAATTCCCATGTGCAACCAGAGAACACAAATAGAGACCTAATTAGGTAACTGCTGTTTCAACCGAAGCAAAATGTGATATTTAACCCAAGCTAAAGAATAATAATGCGCATTTGATCAGATATAACTGCAGTACATGATTATGAGATGCATTATTTGAATGCTTGGCCAAAGGATGTGTCCGTTACTAATCTATATTTAAAACAAAGTAGGGTGATCTACACGAACGTATCAGGATGGCTATTCCAGATTTGGGAGCCAATGCGAAAAGCTCTACCTCCTTTGTGACTTTGGTACCTAGGTATCTACCAAAAGATTTAGGTTGTAAATACTCGTAGGTATGCAGGAGCTAACCCATTAAGGGCCTTATAGGTAAGTAATAATATTTTGTAACTGATACGGAACTTAATAGGTAGCCAGTGCAGAGACTGTAAAATTGGGGTAATATGATCATATTTTCTTGACCTGGTAAGGACTCTAGCCACTGCACTTTGGACTACCTGTAGCTTATTTACTGAAGATGCAGGACAACCACCTAGAAGTGCATTACAATAGTCCAGTCTAGAGGTCATGAATGCATGAATTAGCTTTTCTGCATCAGAAACAGGTAAGATGTTTAGTAGCTTGGCAATGTTTATAAGATGGAAGAATGCTGTTTTTGTAACGTGAAATATGATTTTCAAAAGACAAGTTGCTATCTAATATAACACCCATATTTTTGACTGTAGAGGAAGTAACAGTACATCCGTCTAGTTGCAAATTGTAATCCAAGAGATTCTGTGTACTGTTTTTTGGTTCAATAAGTAATATCTCTGTCTTATCCGAATTTAATAGGAGAAAATTATTGGTCATCCAATCTTTTACACTTTTACAACACACTCTTCGCTTAGATAATTTAGAAGTTTCATCTGGTCTTGTTGAGATATTTAGTTGAGTATCATCAGCATAACAGTGTAAACTAATCCCGTATTTTCTAATAATATAACCAAGGGGCGAGCAGGTATAGCGAAAATAGCAGAGGACCTAGGACAGATCCTTGTGGCACTCCATATTTTACTGGTGATAATTGAGATGACTCCCCATTTAAATGAACAAAGTGGTAGCGATCGGACAGGTAGGATCTAAACCATCTTAAAGCCTGCCCTTGAATACCTGTATAGTTTTGTAATCAATCTATAAGTATGTCATGATCTATAGTGTTGAAACGCAGCACTAAGATCAAGTAAAACTAGCAATGAGACACAGCCTTGGTCTGATGCAAGCAGCAGTCCTTGTAATTTTAACAATTGCAGTTTCTGTGCTATGGTGGGGCCTGAAACATGACTGAAATTATTCATAGAGATAATTTTTTGCAGGAAGGAGCACAATTGAGCAGACACAACTTTTTCTAAAATTTTAGGGTAACACTTTACAATAACAGTACATGAATTATCATGTACTAATATCTGAATTAATAATTACTTGACTATGAGCTAATGATGAGTTAAGATATGTATTAGTCAAGAACTAATGAAGAACTAATTTAACTACGACATGAGTCATATGAACTACTGTATGAATAACACTACCTTAATTACATGGTAGTTCCTGCATTTTAGTTAATGTATTAATTAACACTTTGGGGTAAATTAAATCAAACATGCTCTAGAAGCAAGTTGTATGAAAATGGCACAATGTAAAATTTTTATAAATTTGCCACCTGCATTTGTCACAAACATCAGTGAACGACAGTGAATTTCTTGCAATATTTACGTTTAAACTAACTCATCCAACATACAATGATGCATTCATAATTAAAAACAATTCCATCTCATTCTGTTTTGAGTGATTCCACTGCTACCATCCTACAATAACATATTAATTAAGCAGGTGCAATTTTCCAAATTAAAAAATCAGTTGTTAGCATAGGAGAATGAGGTTATCGAATTGGTATATTTATGGATGGTTTACTATATTTAATCATAATAAGCAACTGCAGTTCGCCGATTGGTCCTTGTAG
Source organism: Sinocyclocheilus anophthalmus (assembly GCA_018155175.1). Taxonomy (NCBI): domain Eukaryota; kingdom Metazoa; phylum Chordata; class Actinopteri; order Cypriniformes; family Cyprinidae; genus Sinocyclocheilus; species Sinocyclocheilus anophthalmus. The sequence continues at coordinate 319,750 of JADLZN010009445.1, read as the reverse complement.
TTCTTGCTCTTATTTTGGGCCCTATTGCCCCTTCAAATGTCAACTTTTGCCTCCTACTGTTCATTCCTTCTCCCTCCAAATGCAGCCAACATACCCTCTGCTCTTCCACTTTCCTTCCTTTACAAACCACCGAAAAGCACCAATATCTGATTTATATGGAGCTGAATATGGTTAGAAACATGTGTAAAGTGATAACCGTGTTAAAGATGTGCCCCTCCATGTCCACTCCCCCGCCGCCATGGAGACCCACGGGACCCAACGTAACAGGGTGCGGCTCGGGACAACTCTTGGTGGGCGAGTGTGGGTGCGGGCGGACTGTGGACTGTGGGCCCTGAGGGTGACATTAGCCCCTTTCGCACTGGGTAGTTATAGGAATTTGGTTTTAGGAACCAGCCACCAGGGTGGTTCCCCGAGAACTAAATGTTCCCCTAGGGCAGTCCTGTCTAATATGCTATTAGATAAGAGTTGTTATACAAAGAAAGTAATCAGAAAGTAATTAGTATATGAAAAAGTATTAGTGTTTGCCATGTGGTTGATGTCCAATGTCGCTAGCTGAGCAGAAATAGATAATCATGTTTCGTTCGGTCGCCTCAAACTTGAGTTGGATTTTAACCTTAGTGTAAGGTTGAGAGGTCCATCTATCACTGTTTTCCGTGTTCGTAGAGTTAGTTCAGCCAATCAGCCTAAATTATAAACTGACTGCTATAGTAGGAAAAAACATACTATGGTAGTCAACGGGGGCCGAGATCTGCTTGGTTGCAAACATTCTTCCAAATAGCTTCCTTTGTGTCCAGCAGAGGAAAGAAACTCATACAGGTTTGGAACTACTTGAGGGTGAGTAAATGATGACAATTTTCATTTTTGAGTGAACTATCCCTTTATAAATGTTTTGTTAATGTTACTGTTGGTTATAAGTGAACATTCTCCAAACACAGTTTTAAATATTGATTTTATTTTTACATTGTTACATAATATCTTTAAATTTTATGTTGAATTTTATGTAAATTAATATACAAGTAATATACAACTTATGCCTCTTGGGTTAAGGTGCACTGATATTTAAAAGCTTTGTTAAGTAAAAGTGTTTTACCTTTTCATTTCTGTGCTTTTTTAAGTGCGGGTGAGTATCTTAAAGTAATCGTCTTGGATATACTGGTGCAAAATAAGAATCACCTTGGTGGATGTTAATTGGTATTTTAGATAATGACTTTTGACTTTACATGACTACACATTATTACTAAATCATTAACAACTCTTAATGTATCATTATGTCATGACTACTTGGGGGGGGGGCACATTATTACTAACTCATCATTCATTATTTATAAAGTAACACTAATTCTAGGGGTGTAAGAAAATATTGATACACGTGAGTATCGCGATATTTTGTTTGGCGATACTGTATCGACTCTCAAAAACGGAATATCTATTTTTTTAAAAAAACAAGATTCATGGCAGTTGTTTCGTTTTGAGTTTATATCCCGACCGCTAGATGGCAGTCTTCATCTCTGAACTTAGACAGTGACAGGAAGTACTAGCATTAGGGCACGCCACTAATGTTAGCGTTAATATAGTTCGTTGCTAGTAATGGAGGATGAAAGAATTGTTTTCGGTGTACAAAACTGAAGTGTGGCGTCATTTGGGATTTTAACGTCCACCGCGGGACCGTGGCGCGGGCGCCTCCTCGGTTCCGCCGCTTGCCGCATCCCGTGTGAAGAGCCTCGCGCAGCTGCAGCTTTCTCTCGTGGTGGGGGCGTTTTGTGCAGTTGGGGCGGTGCTCGCGTCGCGGTCTCGGCGATTCCACGCGGAGCATAAATACAAACTGAAAAACCTGTGGGATCCAAGTGGAAAGGTTCTGGGAATGTTTAACATATGTATTTATTTTATTGTTTTAAAATAGTTTTCTTCGTTTCTTAATTGTAAACTTAAAATGTGAACCTAAAGCAGGGTCTAAAAATATATATGGTCTTTTTATAAAATACATATTATACATTTAACTAAAGGATCCTGCTAGCACTTTAATTTTCCCCCTTGACTCGTACTGCACAAAAAGTGGTTTAATAACGTTGAATGTTACAGGGACTGATTATTGCAAATGCAGATCCCACTGTGTTCTGGTTAAATAATTTTTATTTATTTGATTTATTTATTGCTAAGGTTTGCATATGGTGGTGTGTTCTTTATGACAGCTTTCCTAAAAATATATCCTATTCCTAAAATAAGAAGTATCCCAATATATCGCCTTGCTTACAGTATCGCAATGTATCACAACCCCTTTATCGTGATACGTATCGTATCGCCAGATTCTTGCCAATACACAGCCCTCATTAATTCATGACTTGTTAATGTATCATTATGTCATGACTTTACTTGGGGGGGCACATTATTACTAACTCATCATTAATTACTTATTAAGTATCATTAATTCATGACTTGTTAATGTATCATTATGTCATGACTTTGCTTGGATGGGCCCAGTCTTTAAAGTATATCAATTACACATGTTTCTATACATATTCAGCTCATCTAAATCAGATATTTGGTGCTTTTCGGTGGTTTGTAAAGAAGTGGAAGAGCAGAGGTCCTGTGGCTGCATTTGGATGGAGAAGGAACTGAACAGTAGGAGGAAAGTTGACATTTTGAAGGGGCAATAGTGGCCCAAAATAAGAGCAAGAACACAAGACAATCGTCTGACTGCAGTGCATTATTATGATATAAATATAGTAAACCAATCCATAACATAACCAATGCGATAACCATCATCTCTATGCTAACACTGATTTCAATTTGGAAAATTGCACCTGCTTAATGAATACGTTATTGTAGGACGGCAGCAGTGGAATCACTCAAAACAGAATGAGATGAAATTGTTTTTAATTATGAATGCATCATTGTGTGTTGGATGAGTTAGGTTAAATGTAAATATTGCAAGAAATCCACTGTCGTTCACTGATGTTTGTGACAACTGCAGGTGGCACATTAAAACATTTACATTGTGCCATTTTCAATACATCTTGCTTCTAGATCATGTTTTATTTCGTTTAACGCCAAAGTGTTAAATTACATAACTAACATGTAATTAAGCTAGTGTTATTCTTGCAGTAGTTCATATGACTCATGTCGTAGTTCAGTTAGTTCTTCATTAATACATATCTTAACTCATCATTAATTCATAGTCAAGTAATTATTAATTCAGGTATTAGTACATGATAATTCATGTACTGTTATTGTAAAGTGTTACCAATTGTAGACATAAATGGAAGATTTTAAATGGGTCTGTAATTTGCCAGTTTATTAGGATCTAGTTGTGGTTTCTTAATATGAGGCTTAATAACCGCCAGCTTGAATGTTTTTGGGACGTGACCTAAAGACAACGACGAGTTAATAATATTGAGAAGCGGTTCTTCTGTTACAGGTAACAAGTCTTTCAGTAATTTAGTGGGTACAGGATCTAACAGGCATGTTGTTGGTTTAGATGCAGTGATAAGTTTATTTAGCTCTTCCTGTCCTATAGCTGTAAAGCACTGCAGTTTATCTTTTGGTGCGATGAATGAAGCTGAAGTATTAATACGCTGTAGAATCTACATTTGTTATTTTATTTCTGATGTTATCTATTTTATCAGTGAAGAAATTCATATTCATTACTATTAAACTGTGCGGGAATATTTAGATCGGGTGGCGTCTGGTTATTTGTTAATCTAGCCACTGTGCTAAATAAAAACCTAGGATTGTTTTGGTTATTTTCTATGAGTTTGTGGATATGCTCGTCCCTGGCAGCTTTTAGAGCCTGTCTATAGCTGGACATACTGTTTTTCCACGCAATTCTAAAAACTTCCAAGTTAGTTTTTCTCCATTTGCGCTCAAGACTACGAGTTCTTTTCTTGAGAGAGTGGGTATTACTGTTGTACCATGGCGCAGTACGTTTTTCTCCAACCTTTTTCAGTTTGATGGGGGCAACAGATTCTAATGTATTAGAGAAGATAGTGCCCATGTTGCTAGTCATCAAATCAACAAATGTATGATTTCTGAACTGTGCCATTCACTTTCAAGGACCTGCATTCATAAGAGAAAAAAAAAATAACTGAAGAGAAAATGCCAACCAAGAGTTAGACCGTCACCATTTAAATGAGATTCAAGGATGCCAAGTGGGTTTACACAAAACATGAATAATTACACCACCTTACCTTCTCTTCATAATCCATCCTTCACATGTTTACATTTATGATTATAATTTCATAAAAAACATTATGATACTACTAAATAAGATCACTCCCAAAATAGAATGTGACTTGCATTATGCTGATGGAATGCTGCTTTTTTCTTTTTAATTTTATTTTTATTGTTGTTGTTGTTTTCTTCTTGTTAATAAGGACTACATTTGATGTAAAGATCTTTCTGAATTGATATGCCTTCAGCAATTTTCCGGGTATAAGGGTTAAATGTTGGGATGAGAAAAAAAAAAAAAAAAAAAGAAAAAACAAAAAAAAAAAAACAAATACTGTATCAAATGGAACAGATTGATATCTGAAACCCTTCATATGGAGTGGCATCTGCCGTATTGGGTCACTGAATTGAAGAGCTGAACATTTGAGAAAACATTTTAAGTACATCTATATTTGGTACTTTTCATTATAGTTCTTGATTTATGTGTGGTGTGTACAAGGGTGTCATACAGTTACATTTAATACGTAGATTCGTTTACAAAACAGTTTGCAAATCATTAAGTCTCATTTCAATTTTTAATAATCCTGAAGCAGCAAGATAAGAAATATTGTCACCAAAGATAATTGTGTAGTGAAAGTCCGTTTTTTTAGATCTCATGCTCTCAATCTAACACACAGAAAGCTTTTATGAATTGTATTAATGCAGAATGGCTATCACATGATGTTTTGATCAATGGGATTATTTACGAGGCTGGTCAAAAAAAAATAGATGTGGTTGTTGATTAATACCGACTTGAATGTAAGTTGAGTAGCCCTGGATTAACTGAATTATCATTTTTGATTAGTGCTTACTTTGAAAATTGGTTTTCTGCATTTTTTTTGCATCTATTCAGTTTCCAGTACAATTCCCACTATTACATTTTCTCAAAAGAGACAAGGGTGACAGTATCTAACAACAAAATTAATATTAAGCAACGATAATGAGATCAAATAATGTGTAAAACACTGTTCTAAAGTACTTCTAATATACAATTGTTTGTATATTTGTTACTGACAGTGTATGGTAACTGGTGTTTCATTAACCTGGAAACTGTGTAAACATCAAATGGAAATTTGATGAAGAGGGAGACCTACAAGAGGAAGACTTTCGTATTTTGTGTCACACCATGTAATATTAATGTCATATCTATACCACAGTTTTAGACAATGCCACGTTTCATAACCTCAGCTTTAAGTATGCAAAAGTATGCTCAACCTCAAAGATCCCAGTTACCACCACATTTATTTTGATACATATTTGATATTTTGCATGTTGGGCTTGTGTCTCCAATGTCTGAGATTTCCAGAAGGTTTAGAAGTGAAATGTTGAGTTTTGCAAAATGTTCACTGTTGCGTGTCAGCACTAGCTGGATGACTAATTTGCCTAAACAAATCAGTTATTTGTATTTAGGATACATACCCACCATTCTAACACATTACCTGTCAAACTGAGAAATGATTCTGAAATGAAAATCTTTGGGGGCCAGTAAGTCACAACATTGAACAAGAACTTAATGGATATAGAACTTCTGTCAACATTCAAGGTTAAGATTCAGCAATTAACAAGAAAGCTGGGTTTCAACTGAAAATAATTACGATAGGTAATGGTTTTGCAGCAATGGTTTTGCTTTATATCTTTTCTAAATTTATGCTTAAGCAGGGAATGCATGGTAGCATTGCAGCGCAGACTGTTGTGTTTAAACCTTTTGATGCATGAATTTTGAATTGTTGAATTTAATGAGTTTAAAACATAATTCAAAGACCTTTACAAAGTATTGTGGATACTATGCATCAGAGAGTTACATCATTTGCCCAAAAAATAAATGTTCATGCAATTTACAGCTGTCTTCTGAACAAAAATTCAGATATTTTGAAATTATTTTTAATAATTTTCTATATATTAAATGTAATCCTGGAAATAAACTTTTTGCTTTGTATCATTCCAGTAAGATTATTCTTCGTATAATTTATCAAAAATTATTTGTTTTACTCACAAAGGGCATTTCATGTACTGTCTGTTTAAAAAAATATATTTTTCGAAGCTGTAAATACAAGATTATTGGGGTATTACAAGAAAATACTATTTCAGTCTTTCTACTTCAAAATTTCACGTTTAATTCATTGTTAATTTATTTGTTTATTACACTATTTCTTTGTAATTAACTGTGAATTTACTAGCAATTTCTGAGTGAAAACTATTTCTACACCAATTTTTTTTTTCTTTTTTGTGTAAGTTCATAGTAACCTCTCAATCTTGAAACTTCATTTGGACACTTCTGTTCTGCAGACATACTGTATGTTGCCTATCATACATAAACTCATCGAATTCTAGGTCCAAATCTTAATGGCATTTTGTAGATATAACTCTAAAGGAGATAGTCATGTAGGTCTGGTCTGATCAAACTGTTGATGGATCATATCAAAAGGTCCAAATGTGCTCAAGAAACCTACTTGTTGCTTTATTAGAGATTTGGTTGTGTTGTGAATTCAGAAACAAATGTTTATGTTTGTCATTTGAGCACAATGAACTGCCAATCTTCTACAACTCACTTCATCTTCATCTGCTTCATCATGCAATGTAAGAATCAGTTCAATAAGTCCAAAATATGAGCAAATCATTAAAAAAGAGCCTGGTGCTCATGGCCTCTAGGACTGTATTCCATCTTTTGGGTTTGTCAGTATCTTTGTACTGTGTTATTGTACTTTGTATTGTGGATGTTTTCCCTTTTAGTATGAAAAAGTTCAAATCTTGGATACGTTTATCTGGCTGCAGTTTGTAAGAGCTCTAAGTATCTATTATGAACTGTTACCTTGCCGTTTATTCTTTGCCTTCAATTCCTAAAATCTATCATATTGTGAATTTTTATTTTAAATACAATATGTTGATAATTGTTTTTAAAAAGTGTTTACTATATAAATGGAAATTCATTTTGAATGACTGGACTATTGAAGGTTTGAGCTGGGATCCTGTTGAGTGTGGATTATTAAGGCCGAAAGAATTCACAATAATGATAAATTGCTGTATTTATATATTTTTAAAAAGTATTTTGACAGCCATTTGGGACTGATGCAAATCCATTTCTCCCTCTACAGTTCGAGATATTCAGATATTATTTTCAGAACCAGTGGAGGTCACACTCTACAGTACATGGAGGCTAAAGGAGAACGGCAACTGACTGACATGATCGCCAGAAAATCTGCCGACTCATACTTCAACATGGACGGATTGGACAGATGGGATGAACTCGTTTACCATGATTGTGTCACCTTCAGTTCCTAAATACTGTAGTTGATTAATATTGTTAGAGCAAGAAAATTGTATCTTTTTTCTTTATTTCTTTGATTTGTGTTGTTTTTTTGTTCTAATGATTGTCACTTAATAGATCGCCATGAAGCGCAGACCAACTCTGTATGTGGTGAACCTGCTGATCTCCAGCTACTGCCTGATTACCGTGGATCTGTTCAGCTTCCTCCTGCCTCCTCAGAACATGGATCGCTCTGCCTTTAAAATCACCTTGATCTAAGGCTTCACAGTCTTCCTCCTCCTCATGAAAGATCTGCTTCCTGTTACAGGAGACACATCCCTCTTATATGTCTGTTATCACTCTATATAAAGAGTGCGGTCCAAAAGTCTGAGTCTGCAAATAAAATGCTTCTATTTTATCTATTTCTGATTTAATAGATTTTTTTATTATTAGAAATTATATTTGAGTGAAAATATTAAATGGAAATTTTACATTAATATGCACATTTTAGTGAGCAATGTCTTAAATGTGCTTATTTAATTAGTGACCTAGAAATTCATCACTTCATGAACCATTTCTTTGTTTTATATTTTTTCAAAATCTTTAAACTTATATGTAAATTAGATTTTGAATCTCAGACTTTTGGACACCATTATAGTTATATATCAGTTATATATCAGTTCTCAAACATTTCAGGCACCTTTAATCAAATCAGAACATTCAAGTGCCAACTAATATTATTTATTAGTTTATTTATTGTAAGTTTGTAGAGTCATGTTGTGTACCATCTGTACCAGAGGTTAAAGGGTTAAACTCATCCCAGATGTAGGTGACTTTTTTTCTTCAGTAAAACAGTAAAAAAGATTTTTAGCTGAAACCATGGTCCTTGGTGACTTATTAAATGCAAGTCAATGGCTACCATAACTTGAGAGTCAAAAAAAGCATATCAGGCAACACAAAATGAATCCCCATGGCTCTTGACGATATATTGAGGTCTTATGAAGCTAAACAAATGTTCTGTCCAAGAAACTGAACATTATTTACAACATGATTATCTCCAGAGATCAGGCAAATGGGGAAGTCCGATTTGTTTCCATGAACTGGTTCTTTCAGACAGTTCGTTTAAATGAACTGGTTCAATTCAGCAGTTTGATGTGAAACGTGGATGTGTTACATGTCTACAGCATATAATGTGAATAAACTCGTCTTCATCAGCTCACCTTTCTACACCATAAAAAAGTAATTTATCCCTTGATTCAGGCGCTCGGTTCACACATGCACATCGGTCTTCGGTCCGAGTCGAACTGTTTCCTAGTTCAGTGACTGTTGGAGGAACTGGAGCTCTGAATTAATTTGCAAAAAACAGCATCATAGGATCAGATACGCTGAAATGTAGCTAATTTTGAGTCGGCGTGACTGTCAGGCATCTGAAAGTGAGTTTTGATTGAGTAACTTGTAGATCTGTGCTGCACGAGTTGCGAACTGTTTCAGTCCGATTTGGTGGACAGCCCAAATTTTTGTTCACTAAAAAGAACTGGTTCAAAAGAACGATTCATTGTTCGTCACACCGTACATGACCTCGGATACGCTGGGATTACAGTAATAACAGTGTAAATGATGTTCAGGTACTTGCGCTATTGTCTGTCTCTCTCTCTCCCTACAGATGTGTTTTTCTCTCTGTGTTTAGCGCTGATGGTGGCCAGTCTATTGGAGACAATTGTGACCCTGGACCACAAAACCAGTCATAAGGGTCAGTTTTGATTAATTGAGATAGAACAGAAGCGCCGAACAAATAAGCTTTCAATTGATGTATGGTTTGTTAGGATAGGACAATATTTGGCCGAGATTATAACTTCTGTAACATCTGAGGTGCAAAAAAATCAATACAGGGGAAAATAGCACTTAGAGTTGTCCAAATGAAGTTCTTAGCAATGCATATTACTAATTAAAAATTAAGTTTTGAAATATTTATGGTAAGAAATTTACTAAATGTCTTTATGGAACATGATCGTTCCTTAATAGCCTAATGATTTTTGGCATAAAAGAAAAATCGATAATTTTGACCCATACAATGTTTTTTTTTGTTTGTTTTTTTTTTTGACTATTGCTAAAAATATACCCAAGGACATAAGACCAAGTGACTATCCCCCTCTACCTACTGGGTTAAAGGGTTGTTCCTGCATTACTTGGCACGACTGGTTTGCTTGCGTAAGAAAATCTCTGAGCAGAATTCAAGTCTCATTCTGACTGAACAAAAAGTCAAACATTTGCTGCAAATAACAAGCAAATAACATTAACCCTCTTGGACAACTGACAGTATATAATCTATTCTTCTATTTGTAAAATAAATAAATATATCTAAACTGGCACATGCTATCCTTGCTCACCTTTAGATCACATTAATAAATTTAACAATTTCTGCCAACAGAAAACACCAATGACATAATTTCCTGTTCACCTGAGAAAGAAATAACCCAAATTAGATACCCAGAAAGGGGCATTAAATCACCATTAAAACATGATGAGCAAGAACTAAAGGAACTGAGGATGATCCATGAAAACATACTCACCATTCAGCAGCATGTTGATAAGCATTTCTCCAGTAATCAGAACTCAGAGTGGACATACTTGGGAGAAATCATTGATCGATTTCTGTTTGCTTTGTATGTTATTTTCCTCACTGTCGCTTCTTCATCATATTAAAGGGGTCATATGATGCAATTTCAATTTTTCCTTTCTCTTTGGAGTGTTACAAGCTCTTGGTGCATAAAAAAAATCTGTAAAGTTGCAAAGACCAAAGTCTCAAAATCAAAGTTAAGAGTCAGCCACGCCTACCTAAAACGGCTCGTTCTAACACGCCCCCACATGTCTACATCACGATGTGGGAAGATTTGCACAATGCCGCCCAAATGTTCACGCAAAGAAAGAAGGCGTAACTTTTTATTCTCGCTGTAGTATTGTTGCCGCTGCTATGTCGTGAAGGCGCTGTGTGTTTCGTTGTGAAAGAGAAACTACTTTGTTTGGCCTTCCAAAAGAGGACGATATCCGCTTCGTCATGCCTAGAGCAGATCCGTGCTGGTCGCTGAGGAAATACTACAAATTTGCACTGTCGATCGCCGGATCGGCTTTAACCGTGGAAGAAGCGGAGTCCAGCCCGGGGTCGTCACATGTGGTTTCCACAAGCCCCCCGGCCACACCGTTCTCAATCCCAGCCCGCCTCTGCCACTCCGCCGGCTCCGCAATCAGTCCCTTCTTCACTCAAGCCCGCTGTGTGTGACTCTGTTTTGTTGTGAAAGTGAAACTACTGTGTTTGGTCTTCCAAAAGAGGACACGACTAGAAATCAGTGGTTAAGTTGTATTTACAACACTGTTCCAGAACAGTTCAACCCAAATATTCAGATGTGTGCAGTACATTTTATGGAGGACTGTTTACATGATCCTGGGAGGGTAGACTACAATGCGGCTGTTCTGACTCACCGACTGTAAGTACGTTTTTTATATTTAAAAAAATTTCCACTGACAATTCAAACACGAGTTTTAAGCAGTGTAGAGTAAAGCTTGTTGTTTGTCATTTCTCCGATCACAAACGCAGACATGGTTTTATGTTACGCTCCGGCCGGACAGGGCATCACAATATGGTAAGGGACGTAACATTTCCGTCACACGCTTGAGGTATTCGGCCAATCACAACGCACTGGATAGCTGGCCAATCAGAGCACACCTTTTCAGAACGATGAGATTTGTAAAAATCGAAGCGTTTCAGAAAGACAGGGCATAGAGGAGAAACAATAATGTACAGTATGTGGAAAATAATGTGTTTTTTTTACCTTAAACCGCATAAACACATTTCATTACACCAAATACACAAAATTATGTTCTTTTTAGCAATATCATATGACCCCTTTAATATTCTGGTTGACCTGATACAGTTTTGACAAAAAAGACTAATGGCCGGCCATAAATGTAGATGCTCAAATTTACTGGTCAATCTCTTAAAAGACAATACTGCTTAACCGCTTACATGAACTCCTCATGTAGTGTATTTTGTTATACAGTAGCTTATGTCTATAAGCAACAGAAGCTTTCTTTTAAATACACATGGCATTCGGTAGTTGCACAAACACATGAATTATAATAACACTGCACACTTTTAATGGATATACCAAGGTTGTAACAAATAAGAAAGTCCTAAATTGAATCACTTTAGTCTTCAAATAGAAATTAAAGCATCTTATTGTGCAAATTATGAGAAAAATATTTTTTTAGTTTTGTTTTATATGGCAAAGAAAAACAGTTTCAGAAATTTCAGTTTGTCTTGAATATTATATGTTGCATCAATAAAGCAATTCTGTGTAAACACTCCATGCATATCATGGTGGTTCTTTACAAAGTAGCCAGCTAGATCACTACATGGTCACTAGAGGGCACCCTTACTTTTTAATTATTGTTCTGACTATTGTTCAGTTCTTTCATTAAACCTCCATTGAAAGTATATTTCTTTAAAATTGTATTTGTTTTTACAAACTGAAATTAAAACATGCCACAGAGCTTAATTAGCATGCACATTCCTAATGAATCTAAATTTTGAATGCATGGAAGATATGTCATGCACACACTGAGCCAATAGTCCTCCATATAGGTGGCGACACAATATACTATATAGTCCCCATTAGAGAAAACAGCTTATAAATCATACTGAAATCAGTAATAAAAAATAATGTTTTCTAAAAGTGTTAGGTTTAGGTGATTTAAGGTTTAAGTTTGTACAGTATAAAACCATAACGTCTACGGAGAATTCTCATAAAACACAAAAATCCACATATGTGTGTAAAATATGTAAAAATAATAATTCTGCCAGTAGGTGGCGACAAATATCTTTATTGGTGAGGCACTTTTCAGTGAATTATTCAACTGAAACGCTACTGATTTATTCAGGAACGAAACACCACTACTGTTTTTCAGACAGACACAATGGTTAGTACTGCTGTGGCCTTGTTTGGAAACTGTAGAAAATTACTTACATTTAATATAAAATATATTAGTGAACTGAGATTGAGATTTCTAGTATTGGAGCTAAACTGTGTATGTATTGTCCTGCTGAACCGTATGTTATGGGGACCAAATGTCTCCACAAAGACAGTAAAACCTGAAATGTTTGACCTTGTGGGGACATTTTTTGGTCCCCATGAGGAAAACACCTTATAAATCATCCGAAATGATGTTTGTTTGTTTTTTGTTTATTTTGGTTTTTTTAATTAGCAGTTTTTGAAGGATGAGTTAAGGTAATGTTAGGGTTAATGGGTAGAATATACAGTTTGTACAGTAGAAAAATCGTTACATCTATGGAGAATCCCCATAAAACATGAAAACCCAACGTGTGTGTGTGTGTGTACCTGGTATTTATCACGTTACGGGGACCAAATGTCCTCACAAGGATAGTAATACTAGTAAATTTTGACCTTGTGGGGACATTTTTGAGGTCCCCATGAGGAAACAAGCTTATAAATCATACAGAATGAAGTTTTTTTTGAGAAAGTAAAAATGCACAAAGTTTCCTGTAAGGGGTAGGTTTAGGGGTAGGGTTGGTGTAGGGCAATAGAATAAACAGTTTGTACAGTATAAAAACCATTACGCCTATGGAATGTCCCCATAAAACATGGAAACACAATGTGTGTGTGTGTGTGTGTGTGTGTGTGTGTGTGTGTGTGTGTGTGTAAAATATGTAGGTTACATAATTGTGCCAGTACGTGGTGATAAGTAGCCTAACTGTCTTTATGAGAGAGTCATTAAGTAATTCATACAAATAATTCATACAGGAACGAAACACCACCACTGTTTTAAAGACAGATACGATTAGTACTGCTGTGTCTACGGTTGGAAACAATTTTTATTGGAAAATTTTACAAAATCTTACTCCATATAATCTTATTGTTTACTGAAGTGTTAAGATTTTTAGTATTGGAGTAAAAAAGTAATTGCAGGTTTTGCATACCACTTTGTGGAGTTAATTAACATTTTAATTGCCATCAAAGCTTGCCATCAAAACGTCAAGAAAGGGTGGCGTTTTCAAATTGATCCGGATTAATGTTGACATAGCTTTGGGTTTTAAGTGTTTCACGCCATTGGCAGCACTGATGCCATCATAAGTACTTTTTAGGATTTGTTGTTGTTGGAGATCTACAGCTTTTCTGCAAAACTCAGCTGAGATTTATCAACTTAAATGATCTTTTGCTAGAACAAAACTTTTAAGAAGATGGTAAAGAGATCATAGACAATGCTGGATCTGGTTGTTTGATGTTAATCAAATATTCAGGTTGTACAAATGCTCATTATTTATATATCTAAGTGCTCTAACCCAACTCTCAACCTTGGTTTGCTTGGTTTGTATGATCCATCAAGCCCTTGTGGTCACTGCCTGAGCAGGAGAACATTTGAGGTTTTATTCCTCATTTTGGAGATTTGTTTGCCATTATTTTTAGTGTAAATGTTAAAGCCATATGTCACTAAATCCGCAACTGTGCTTGTTTTAGAAAGCTAAGCTAAGATAATACGTATTGTTCATCTTAAACAGAAAAATGTTAAGCATTGTATTATATGGAGGTGCTCTCATTGATACAGAGGTATTATTTTTGCCAAGCGGTTTTGCTTAAAAAGTGTAAAAAGTGTAATTCCAATCGGTCAGAAATATAGTATCACAGCTCTCCTCAAAAGGCAACATGATTTGAGTTACATTTGCAAGTTCCTTTAGTGAAAATAAGTGTAGAAACCATGGTAGATTATTTATACTATAGATTATTTTGCTGCATGATAAGTGTCAAAATGTTGCTAACTTGCCAAGACCATGTCAGCTCAACCATCTCAGCCACACAGAAAGACAAGAACCTTGTTATCACGCTATGAAACATTTGCGAGACCTTTTCTTAGCTGCTCAGATTCTGCTTCAAGCCCCAGTCTGATCCCATCTTCACTACTGCAACTTACTTCAAGCTGGCCTCCCTCGAAAACAGTGGCTGTTGGTTCTTCTGATTAAGGGGGGGAAAAGAGTTTTGACCAAATGTATGAATATTTAGATACTGAATATTAATGAAACTTGAGATTTAATTGTTTTAGCTTTATCACATTTAGAAAAATGCTTTAATGTATTAGAGATGTGCAATAGGCATTGCCCCCTGTTGTGGTTATTCTACTTTGTGTAAACAAATAAGTCATATAAAAAGAAAGTATTTACGTTATGTTCACTCTCCATTCTGCTATACAAACCTCCGCACATAAAAAACTGGCAAGGTAAAAAAAAAATCTGCTAATCATTTACTTGCAGTCCAGTTTATTGAGGACCGATGGCTTCTATCCATCTTCCAAGAACAGAGGTAAGACTGTATTTTGTGTTTTAATATTTCATTTTAATTTTATGTGTACTGGGCAAAAACAAAAAACGTATTAAATTTTTTATTTTTTTTTCAATTCCCCATCAATTCTATTATGAAATCCACATTTTTTTTATTATGTTCAGTTTAATATCTTGGTAATGAGTGTTTATTGTTTTTGCTTTATTTATTCAGTTACATTATATTTTGTGATTATTTGACTTGCATTGCAATTGTGTTCAACAGGTTATAATATGGTACGCCACTCTCATTTGGTTGCTGTTGATCACCAACTGCTTCATTATACAATGTAAGATTTATTTCCATTCAATTCTTTTTTTTCTATTTCAAAGGACTGTGATTTTACAGCAAGAACAATTGCAGTGATTTGGCAGCAGAAAAAAAAACATGCATTCATTAACACACAAACCGCATTGTCCACTATTTTTTATATAAAATGCCACATGCTTCATTCAGGTTTTGCTCTTTCAGCTCTCTTGCTAGGATCTGTAGAGTCACTAAACTGTTCAGAACCAACAACTAAATCGCTCCTTAATGCCATGAGAGAGGAAGTCATCAGATACAGCGATGCAAGGCCAGTTATAAGTCTGAGCACTCCCACCAATGTCAGTGTGGACTTGACTCTCTATGGAATCTTAGGAGTGGTAAGCAACTTTAACTTAACATTTACAAAAATTTTCATAGCACTAATCCCACTCAATATTATAGAAATCCTTACAGATTGCATCTATTTTCCCTTTCAGAATGAAAAAGCACAGGTGTTGGAAACATTTCTGTGGGTGAGGATGGTAAGAGTCAACAAATACACTAGACTAAGGATGTCCGATATTGACAAAAAAAAATAAATGATCACAATATTAATTTGGGATTTTTCCAATAATGATAATTTAACAATATTTTGCTGAGTGTGTTTTTGTGTTGGTACCTTGGTTGGTTTAGGCCTGGCATGAATAAATAAATAGGACACTAAAACTGCTAATAGGTGGCAGCAGGTCCCTGTCTTAATGAGTGATTTTTTTTAATCCTTCATTCAAATGATTCGTTTAAAACAGCCGATTCATTTAGAAACGAAGCAAGTGATTTATGAATTGATCACTGAATCACTGACTCAAATTGTTGTAATGTAAAAAGATTTTCGTTTGCGAAACATCAGACAATAGTGTGTCTAAAATGTAACATTTAATATTAACTTCATGTTTGTTGAACTCTTGTATAAAATTAATATCACATTGGCAATTGCGTGCACATGCTAATATTTAGGAAAACGGCACTGATACTTGTGTGATATTAAGCCTATTTACTATATAATTTCTAGCAATACACACACACACACCGCCATATTATATATATATATCACCGTGGGTACGGAAAGTATTCATACCCCCTTAAAATTTTCACTCTTTTTATATTGCAGCCATTTGCTAAAATCATTTAAGTAATTTTTTCTCCTCATTAATGTACACACAGCACCCCATATTGACAGAAAAACCAGAATTGTTGACATTTGCAGATTTATTAAAAAAGAAAAACTGAAATTCACATGGTCCTAAGTATTCAGACCTTTGCTCAGTATTTAGTAGAAGCAACCTTTTGATCTAATACAGCCATGAGTCTTTTTGGGAAAGAGGCAACAAGTTTTTCACACCTGGATTTGGGGATCCTCTGCCATTCCTCCTGCAGATCCTCTCCAGTTCTGTCAGGTTGGATTGTAAACGTTGGTGGACAGCCATGTTTAGGTCTCTCCAGAGATGCTCAATAGGGTTTAAGTCAGGGCTCTTTCGGGCCATTCAAGAACCTTCACAGAGTTGTTGTGAAGCCACTCCTTTTTTATTTTAGCTGTGTGCTTAGGGTCATTGTCTTGTGGAAGGTAAACCTTCGGCCCAGTCTAAGGTCCTGATCACTCTGGAGAAGGTTTCCGTCCAGGATATCCCTGTACTTGGCCGCATTCATCTTTCCCTTGATTGCAACCAGTCGTCCTGTCCCTGCAGCTGAAAAACACCCCCACAGCATGATGCTGCCACCACCATGCTTCACTGTTGGGACTGTATTTGGACAGGTAATGAGCAGTGCCTGGCTTTCTCCACACATACCTCTTAGAATTAAGGCCAAAAAGTTCTAAGAGAATCTTATTTCTCACCATCTTGAAGTCTTTCAGGTGTTTTTTAGCAAACTCCATTTGGGCTTTCATGTGTCTTGCACTGAGAGAGGCTTCCGTCGGGCCACTCTGCCATAAAGCCCCGACTGTGGAGGGCTGCAGTGATGGTTGACTTTCTACAACTTTCTCCCATCTTCCGACTGCATCTCTGGATCTCAGCCACAGTGATCTTTGGGTTCTTCTTTACCTCTCTCACCAAGGCTCTTCTCCCCCGATAGCTCAGTTTGGCCGGAAGGCCAGCTCTAGGATGGGTTCTGGTCGTCCCAAACGTCTTCCATTTTAGGATTATGGAGGCCACTGTGCTCTTGGGTACCTTAAGTGCAGCAGAAATTTTTTTGTAACCTTGGCCAAACCTGTGCCTTGCTACAATTCTGTCTCTGAACTCTTCAGGCAGTTCCTTTGACCTCATGATTCTCATTTTGCTCTGACATGCACTGTGAGCTGTAAGTTCTTATATAGACAGGTGTGTGGCTTTACTAATCAAGTCCAATCTGTATAATCAATCACAGCTGGACTCAAATGAAGGTGTAGAACCATCTCAAAGATGATCAGAAGAAAGGGACAGCACCTGAGTTAAATATATGAGTGTCAGCAAAGGGTCTGAATACTTAGGACTATGTGATATTTCAGTTTTTCTTTTTAATAAATCTGCAAAATGTCAACAATTCTGTGTTTTTCTGTCAATATGGGTGCTGTGTGTACATTAATGAGGAAAAAAGTAACTTAAATGATTAGGAAATGGCTGCAATATAACAAAGAGTGAAATTTAAGGGGGTCTGAATACTTTCCGTACCCACTGTATATATATATACTGTATATAAATAAAACGCACAGGGATGTTTTTTGCTTTCATAACTTGAATTATAGGGGCATTCTAATCACATGCTAATAGGCTTCATCACGCAGTGAATGCTTTTGGACCCTCAAGATGTGTTTTTGTTTGTTTTTTTGTTTTGTTTTTTCGTTTCACAATTTCAATTTCACAAATTGAGTGACATGCTTGATAAGGTCAGCTCGCACTTTGTTAAAATAAGCAATTACGATATAATCACAGACAATAAATATAGCACAGCCAGCAGGCATGATTTTTACACTGCTAAATACTTCCAGGCATTAGTAGCAATAGCACAAGTTTAATTATTATTTTTTAGACGTGGCAGATTGAAGGTTTGAGCTGGGATCCTGCTGAGTGTGGAACAAAAAAGATCTCACTACCAAGAGAGAAGATATGGGTTCCAGACATTGTCATTAATGAATTGTAAGTTGCAAATATTGAATGTAACACCTTTGACTAATGACTAGCAGGAAAAAAATAGTGTCGATCATAACTACGCACTTGCAATGGACCTCCATTACCTTTAAACCTGATATCTGCAATCATTTTGCAGTATGGATGAAAACCGAGCACCAGAAACATATTACGTCTATGTGACCTCCTCTGGTCTAGTGTTCGATGGACGGCCGTTTCACGTAATCAGCTCCTGCAGACTGGACATCTACACCTTTCCGTTTGATTTTCAGAACTGTTCATATACTTTCAACTCTTACAAACACTCTCGTGAGTAAACGGAGCTGAGACATGGATGTTCCTATTTGTCTGCTTGTGATTCTATTGTACCTGTTGGTCTCTTTTTCTACAGGTGATGATGTTCAGTTGTTCTTCTACATGCCCGTGGAGCAGATATTCAAAAATTCTCTTGAAGCAATGACAACTAAAGGAGAGTGGGAGCTGATAGACATGCGGGCAGAAAAACCTGTACAGCTCTTTCTGGAAGGGGGATGGGATAACCTCATTGTTTATGTTGGTGGCATTTTAGATTTAGGGAGGAATTCACTAAGAATCGCAACTGATACTACCATGATTTGGTGCATGTTACTGAGACTGTACAGCATTGCTGCACCACTGTGATCCAGACACCAACAAAGAGGGGGGAAGTCGTGGCCTAATGGTTAGAGAGTCGGACTCGTAACCCAAAGGTTGCGGGTTCGAGTCTCGTACCGGCAGGGATTGTAGGTGGGGGGAGTGAATGTGCAGCGCTCTCTTCCACCTTCAATACCACGACTGAGGTGCCCTTGAGCAAGGCACCGAACCCCAAAACTGCTCCCCGGGTGCCGCAGCAAAAAAAAATGGCTGCCCACTGCTCCAGGTGTGTGTGTGTTCACTTTGGATGGGATAAATGCAGAGCACTAATTCCGAGTATGGGTCACCATACTTGGCCACTTCACAAAATTCCAATTTTCCCAGGGTTTCAAACTCAGTTCCTGGAGGGCCGCAGCTCTGCAGAGTTTAGCTCCAATCAGCTCCTGCACACTTGCTTGGAAGTTTCTAGTGAATCTGAATACCTTTGCTATGTGCGAAATTGTACTTTTACCCTTAAATAGGGCACTATTTCAGGGGACATTCATTTGTAGTGGTGTCCGAAACCATAGAGTGTGCTCATACAATCCCATAATGCACAAGTGTATAACCGTTGTGCACGTAGCAGCTATGTTAGTATTGGACTATATTAGTGGACTAATGTAGGGAATAGTAAATGAGGGTATAGGGGCATGCGCATGCGACTGCTTAGCTAATTAGGGTTGGCGCTAAAGCCTTGCTCAAGGGCACCTCAGTCGTGGGTACTGAATTTGGAAGAGAGCGCTGTTCATTCACTCCCCACCTACATTTCCTGCTGGTACTGAGAACCGAACCCGAAACCTTCGGATTACAAGTCTGTCTCTTTAACCATTGTGCATCTGAATTTGTCATTTGCACGTGCCCAGAATTTAATGCACTAATTGGTGGGTCCACTAGGTGGAAACACACACAGTTGGGTCTTTACTTTTAAAGAATTAGCTGATGAAGAGGATTGAAAATGTTAAAAAAAAAAAAAAGAAACCCCAAGGACAGAGGTGAAAGCAATAAAAATGGATATACAGTACAAGTAGGAAATACCACACAAAAGCTGTGCTGCTACTTAGTGAATTCGCCCCTTTGTGTTCTTTTTTCTACTGTGAAATGAGATTTATACTTGATAAACACTAATGTTCTCACTCGTTGTGGACTAGATTGTCCTGAGACGTCGAGCTACGCTGTATGTCGTGAACCTCCTGATTCCCAGCAGCTTCCTGCTTTCTTTGGATCTCTTCAGCTTCCTGCTGCCTCCTCAAAGCGTGGACCGTGCTTCCTTCAAAATGACCCTGATTTTGGGCTACACTGTCTTCCTGCTGCTAATGAACGACCTGCTGCCCGTCACAGGAAACAACTTACCACTCATAAGTATGTTCTCAATCCTTATCATTCACTTATATTGCATCTGCTAAAAAGTGGTCCCAGATGGTCCCCAGAATGGGATGCTGGTGCAACCTTACCATACACCAGCAATACTTTCTTGAGAAAACCAAAGTTTGCAGTCAAAGTTTGGCTAGTTAGCATGGCCCAGTTAGGTCTGGTATATGTCAAAAGTCAGGGGTGTTCAATTCTGCTCCTGGAGGGCCAGTATCCTGCAGAGTTAAGCCCCAACCAGCTCCTAGTGATGTGAAATTTAAATCGAGGCATCATAGCTTGTGTCGAGAATAAGTGGCCGTGCCAGATGAAGCCTCGATTCGAAGCTTGTGTTGTTAACATAGAAATCACGTGACAAAATGTCAAACGAAGCTTCACTTTCTGTCCAGGCAGGTGCTCGATTCACTTTGCGTGTCGAAATGTCCGATCCCCCAGATCTTACTTTACGGATACGTTTTAATTCAGACTTATTCAGTTACATTTTAGATACCCAGTCATACAAGTAATATGAAGAATACAAATTATTTCAGGAAAATTAAATATTTGTCATATGCAATTCATATATGTACATTATTCTTCTATTACATCATATTGATATTCATACTGGTATTAAATTGCACACAGTTTAATGGGTAAATTAATATATCAGAGACAGAAATTCAACAAAAACAAACACACACACTGTTAGGCTTTTATATGTGCACGTAACGTGGATCGATCTATGGAATGTGTGGTGGATGCTTCGTCCTACGGAGCGTCTTGCTTTATTTTTTACTAACCGCCAGATGGCATTGTTTTCGACACTCGACGCTTTGAATCTTTTCCCGAAATAGTCAGAGGAAAGACTCAGTGCTTCATGAGGCTTCATTTGCCCATCACTACCAGCTCCAACACACTTGCCTAGACGACTCTGAAGGCATTGATTACTTTGGTTCAGGTGTGTTTAATTAGGGTTGGAGCAAGTGTGCTGCACACGTCCCAAAATGTGAAGCCAAAGCATTTTGATCGCCATCTGGTGGCTGGCTGCAGTATAGGTCATAAACCCCACCCATTACATGTAAACGAATGGGACATAAGCCGGACTAAAAATCTAATTACACTTCAAATTAATTTTTCGCAACGATGGTTTCCATCTTTTTAGGTAGTTCTTATTACACTGATGTATGTTCACTTGTTTGTTTTTCTAATAAGTTTCCTTTTAATTAGTTATTTGATGCTATAAAAATGGGGTGTGGTGTGGTGTTATGATTGTGAGCCTGCGATTGGGTCTGCAGGAGTTTGGGCGAGACTTCGATACCACAGCTCCACCTCACGATCACTACTGCGCAGACTCAGGCTCCAAATGAATCACTAATGCGCAGACTGCTGGCTTCACTTTTCTATAGTGGCAGAAAGTGGAGATCATCATCCTTCTTTTTTACAGTCTATGGGTTGGAGCTAAACTCTGCTGGACAGTGGCCCTCCAGGAGCAGGTCTGGACACCCCTGTCATAACTTATCCCACTGGGAGCATGTTTCTTCTTTGACCGCCATCCTTGAGATGAATTGAAATGGTAACAGCTAGCTTTCTCAAGGTATTACAGACCTCCTTGAGCTGACCAGTTGTATCACGAAGATCATCCTGGTTAATCAGCTTAAGTCCAATGTACCCAATCCTGTTCCTGGAGATCTACCTTCCAACTGAACTATCTTATTAAGATTTTCAGAAGCACTTGATGATGACAGACAGGTGTGTTCGATTAGGGTAGAACTGAAGTCTGCAGATAGTTTGATCTCCATGAACAGGATTGGGCACCCCTGGCTTGAGTTTTTCTGCTCAAGCTTCTGGCATAAACTAACCTGGGCCGCATTTCCCAAAAGCATTGTAGGCCATCAATGGTCTCTACAGTGCTTTTGGGAAACGAAGCCCAGGATTCAAATCTGATCTTTTCAGCAGGGTAGGTGATCGTTCTTCACCTCCAATCTCATCTTTCTCTCTCGATGTAGATGTGTTTTTCTCTCTCTGCTTGGCCTTGATGGTAGCAAGTCTCCTTGAGACTATCCTCATCACCAATGTCCTGTGTGGGTCCCGTGACTTTCCTCCCTTACCCAGGTGGCTCAGGATTCTGGTCCTGAAATATCTTGCTCGACTCGCTTGTATGAAGAAATCTTGCGATAAACACTTTGAAGGTAAGACTCTTTTTGGCAGCCAAGATATCTTCCAGGATGGTTTCGCAATAGAGTTATTGGTGCTCTCCTGATATCGGAATTCATATCATTGGTGTAAATGATGTTTTCCAGCAGTGATCTTGTTTCTTGCCTACAGCAAACAGATCTGAGAGCACTTTCTACAAAAACAGCATGGCTGATAATGCCATGACTGATATTCCAAAGAAAGAACTAGTTAGTGCAAGTCCACCGAGAGTCTGGGAACAATGTCTTGATGAAATGAAGAAGATGAGTAAAGATTTATTGGCCATCCGCCACCAAGTTGAAGAGCACTTCAATAATGACAACAGAACAGATGAATGGATCATGTTTGGTCAGGTCATTGACCGCGTGCTCTTTATAATGTATACTCTCTTTATCATTGTGAGTTTAACCACGATTATGGTCCTGTGGCTGCACTTGTACGGTCTAGACAAAAGGTCGTAATATATTATTGCCTGCTCTGTAAACTGAAGACATCAAAATC
Source organism: Sinocyclocheilus anophthalmus (assembly GCA_018155175.1). Classification (NCBI taxonomy): domain Eukaryota; kingdom Metazoa; phylum Chordata; class Actinopteri; order Cypriniformes; family Cyprinidae; genus Sinocyclocheilus; species Sinocyclocheilus anophthalmus. The sequence goes on along the minus strand of JADLZN010009445.1, from coordinate 296,825 downwards.
TAATGATGTCAATGGGGCCATGATTTATGTATGATGTAATGCAAGGGATCTTCAACAAAATACTCTAGCTTTATACGGGCTTTAATGGGGGGTAGTTCACAAAAAATGTAATTTCTGTCATCATTTTCTCATCCACAAGTTGTTTCAAACACAAAAGCAGATATTTTGAAGAATGTTGGTGATCAAATAGTTGACAGTAGCCATTGATTTCATGGCAGCAAAAACAAAGTACATCATGACAGAATTTCCTTTCCTATCCCTTTAAGTGTCCCAAAACTTAAATATACATAGACATTCAAGCTCTAGAAAGTTGTATAAATAAGTATTAAAATTTAGCAAATGTGTAGACTGAATCTGACATTCTGTTTTATCTTTGGTATCTTGAATAGCAATGACTTTTGTCACTGTCATTATCACATATTCTATTATTAGATAAAAATTAAATATTTAAATATCACACAAACTTTGCTTCTGGTTTTGGTGTTTGTTTGTTTGTTATTTGAGGATTTATTGAGTTAAGTTATTGTGGTTAAATGTTAAATATATGTATTGAAATAAACCGTTTAATACATTTCTAAATTGATAATTATAGTTGATGATAGTTATTAATTTGATGACAAGAAAATGCTTTTAAAAATGCAGTATGTTACGTACCATATAATCAAGGCCAGTCTGTGGAAATATAGAACTAGCCATGGTATATAAAAACAACTGGAAATATTTTCAAGAGGATTTAATGTTCAAATAGATTTTATAAGGTCTTGAAGAGCCATAATAGCTCAAGTGTGAATCCGGTGTTCTTTCCTCTAATTAAATGTGTGGCACTGAACATGTTTTTTCATCTAATGGAAAAACAAGCTAGATCACTAATGAGTTCAACCAAACGGATACAAAGCTATTAAAATAAGATAGGTCAGTGGTTACCGAAGGTGTTAAACAACATGTAACTGCACATGATAGTGTCAGAAAAGTCATCAGATTTCACATGTGGAAGTAAACGGTGAGCCGTTTTAAACAAAAGGATATCTCATCCACACCGAGCATTATGGGACATCTTTGGCGTTTTCTTTTGGCATTTTTCATTCTACTTACAGGTAATGAATTAAGCTTATATGTAGATGACAGACTTAATGTTTCAGTCAGTTATAACTTTTTTATAATTATTTTCGGAATGACCCTTTATAACAAATCAATTGTCTTTTTGTAAGCAGGTGTTTTTTTGGTTGTTTTGTTGCTGTTGTTTTTGTGCTATGCATTCCAAACTTTGATATAACATTCTCATACTTATATGTGTCATAGTTGTTTGGTCAAATAAAATTATAATGTGATGTATTTTACTTTGTTAGGCTTTTGTCAGGTAATTACAGCTTCTGCAATTGTAACGTGATTTCAAATTTTGCTGCAAAATTTCTAAAATGTTTTAACTGATCTCACCCCATGTTGCAGGATCGGCTTTAGAGTTATGTGTATTGTTTCTGTAATACATATGGCATACATTCAGTTATGCTTTATGTACATTTATAAGATTTGACAATGTGCACTAGAAAGAGAATACTTTTAATTCAGTTAAATATGCTAGAAATATCCATTAGGGATGATCAAACAATTGCAATAAAATACATTTAAAAATGTTGGAATACTTTTTGTGTTTATATTGAACACTTAGCCTAAATATTTGTATAATTTTATCAAAGACACCATAGACGAGTAACTTTTTTTGTGAAATATCTGTACATTTTTAAATTGTGTTTTAATACTTTTTGGGGTGACTATATACAAAAATACGGTGTAACGCAGCATTTGTTTGCTGACTGCAAATACATAATGCTAATACATGCTAATAAATGGGCATCAAAGAAGCTGCTAAGCTAGTTTCCCTGGTTTATGGTCATGTTAAGTGTCGTGTCAGGCAAATATGCTTCGCTGTGAAGAAGGACAAAGTGGACCCACGTATGACTCTCTACAGGACGTCATTGACAAGAAGTCCTTCAGACCTTCTGTCAACCTCAGCAGCCCCACCATAACCAACATCACCTTCACTCTCTACGCTATCTTGGGAGTGGTGAGTCAGTGCAGGACCAGCTGTATGTCTCTGGTTGTGTAAACTGTACTTGTGTCTAAACATTTGATGCTTGTTCTTTTTTGCAGAATGAAAAAGCACAAATTCTTACCACATTCCTCTGGCTCAGGCTGGTAGGTTTGGTGCATGAACACTAAAAGATGTTTGAATAATCACCTGAATATGTTGCTATCCTGTTCTTCAATCGTGTTTCGTTATAGTACTGGTTCCATGAGTTCCTCATTTGGGATCCAGAAGCCTGTGATGGCATTACGAAGATATCTCTTCCTGTCAAAGATCTCTGGACTCCTGACATTATCGTTTATGAGTTGTGAGTGCCCTCTACTGGGGAGGTTTGGGACATTTTTATTGCTCTGGAGAATTAATGCACTTCATGTTGTTACTAACAACAAATCTATTTTTATATCAATATAGTACAAAATCATTCTATTTAAATAAAGTGATAAACGAGTTAGGTCAAAAGTAATCAGAAAGTAGTCCAAAAGTAACCCTAAAATGCGGAAATGTAAAGGATTACATTACTAACTTAAATTTTCATCATGTAATTTGGAATCAGTAACAGACTACAATTTGTAAGTAATCTACCCAGCACTGTGTGCAATAGACTTCAGCAGATGATTTTGTTAAGATGAAGGCATTAGCTAACACGACATTAAAAACCTATAATATTGAGTTATTACATTTCCTCAGGAATTTAAAAGGGTCATATGATGCTGCTAAAAAAAAAACAGTATTTGGTGTAATAAAATGTTTATGCAGTTTAAGGTTCAAAAAACACATTTCCACATACTGTACATTATTGTTCTCCTCTATCCCGCCTTTCTGAAACGCATCGATTTAAACAAAGCTCATCGTTCTGAAAAGCGAAATGTATGCTGATTGGCTAGCTATCCAGTGCGTTGTGATTGGCCGAATACCTCAAATGTGTGACGGAAATGTTATGCCCCTCACCATACTGTGATGCTGTGTCCGGGAGCGACGAGACAAAAACAATAAAAAAACACATTATTTAAACAGGCATTGTGCATCAGTGGGGACATAATATGATTATATTGATATACTGTCTTTTTACGCGTTGCGTTGCATCACGCTGCATAAACATAAAACCATGTCTGCATTTATGATCAGAGAAATGACAAAAAAGAAGCGCTACTCTACACTGCTCAAAACTGCGTTTGAATCATCAGTGGCAAATTCTTCAATATAAAAAACGTACTTACAGTCTGAGAGTCAGAACAGCCGGCATTGTAGTCTACTCTACCAGGATCAGGAAACAGTCCTCCATAAAATATGCTGCACACAAATTAATACTTGGGTTGAACTGTTCTGGAACAGTGAACACATACAACTTAACCAATGATTTCTAGTCATGTCCTCTTTTGGAAGACCAAACAAAGTGTTTTCGCTTTCACAACAAAACACACAACATCACACACAGCAGGCTTGAGTGAGCGGAGGCCAGGCTTGACGGAGCGGAGGCCGGTGGCTTGAGAAGGCGCGGCCGGTGAATCGACGAAGGGAGCGTCCGGCGGGCTTGCGGCAACAACATGTTACGACCCCGGGCTGGACTCCGCTTCGTCCACGGTGAAAGCGATCCGGCGATCCCACAGCGTGAAGTTGATGTATTTCCTCCGCGACCACCACGGATTAGCTCTAGGCATGACGAAACGGATATCATCCTCTTTTGGAAGACCAACCAAGTAGTTCTGCTTTCACAACGAAACACAGTGCCTTCATGACATGGCGGCGGTGGCAGCAATACTACAGCGAGAATAAAAATTACTTTCTTTACATTTGGGCAGTGTTATGCAAATCCTCCCACATAGTGAGGTAGGTATGTGGGGGGGGGGCGTGTTAGAACGAGCCATTTTAGGTAGGCGTGGTAACTCTTAACAGAGTATCTCTTGAGATTGAGACTTTTAGTCTTTTGCAACTTTACAGATCTTCTTAATGCACCAAGAGCTTGTAACACCCCAAAGAGAAAGGAAAAATTGAAAGCGATCATCTGACTTATGTTTGATTAATCTTCAGAGTTTTTTTTTTTTTCCCCGCCGACATCCCTCCTTTTACAACCAGAGGCTAACTCATGGATTTTCATTGTGAGTGACGACACACTGAACATTCCAAGAGCGACACAGCGAGGTGTCGGAGAGGGTCGAATCATGATAATCTTCACAAATGAACACAACTTTTATTAATTTTGAAGCCTAAATACAATCAGCAGAACTAAAAAGCTAAATGTAGAGTATAAACTAACTATAGCACTGTCACATGACTTCAACGTTACCACCATTAAGCTTGTCAAGTCTTTCAGTCTTTATTTAAAAACGTCTTCTCCAAAAGTTTGGGTAAGAAAAGTTTAAATAGTGTGATCATAAACACAACAAGGCTGTGAAAGCGTAGTTCGATTTAGCCACTTAGAAACTTAACCACTTATTTAGTCACTTAGAAATTGCCTTTTTCAAAACAACAAGGGGGTTTTACTGATGTATTTTATGTGGTAGAATAAACTGTGAATATATCTTGAGCTTGTGTTTAACCACAGACCTTATTTTAGTAATTTAAACAAAAACCCCTTCAAAAACCCATTGACTTTGGAGGTGCTAGATTCTTGTTTCCGGGTTTTGGTTTATAAAAATATCTCATCCCTGCAGCACTCTGTAAAGCTATTGTTATAAACTGTATATCTATATAGTAAACAGGCTTTAGCTGAAAAGGGCGGTACTTTCATGTCTCGTGTCACTGTGGACGTTCATACAAACAAAACTGTAGCAATAATGACTTTAGAAGATTTAAAGCATTAAATATAAGCTATGTAATACTGTTGGAGCTTTCGTCTTGCTTAGGCCAATTCTATAAATTGTAATTGACTATTTTTGTCTTAGAGGAGCTTTAAAATAATGTGGGTGACAAGTATTTTATAAAAAAAAATTATAAATATAGCAATTTCAACTCTCTCCCTCTCTTTAGTGTGGATGACGATGTATCTCAGGCCTGTCCTTACGTGTATGTGAACCACACAGGCCACATTTCGCACCTATGCAACAGGAGGCGACCGCGCAGCGCAACGCCCGATTGTGTTATTTTTTATTATCACACACACCCCGGCACCGCGCGTTTTTACTTTCGACTAAGACATGCTCTTTCTCTTGCTGTGCTCCACATGCATACACACGCCACCCACCGCGTCTTATTCCTTTACCCCCACCCGATTCATCCACTTCCTGCCACCTCAGCACATATTTTTATGTGTTTCTGAGTTTTGTGAAGACCCACTTAATCTGTCTTGTTAGTTTCTGTTGACTTTCACATGCAGTAATGTAAAGTCATCATATGGCAGTAAGAGAATGTCAGTTTTTCACACTAGATGACTTTTGAAATAAAGCTATTTTGCCCTAGGAATGAAAAAAAAACACCAAGATAAAATATTTGTATTCTAAGTGTATTAAGTGTAATTCTAACACCTGTAATACATGTAACCCCTTCAGTAAAGGACGTCCGTGTCAGTCCTGTCCTGTCCTCTAAGGAGATGACCATAAACTCGAAGCGTTATCTGCAGGCCAGTGGAGAGTGGGAGCTGGTGGATATCTTGGGCGACACTAACATTTTGAAGTTTGGAATAGATGAATGGGACATCATCACTTTCTGGGTAAGAAAGAGACAAAAGCATACTAAATAGAAATGCATACTAAAATGCTACGCTGTTCCCTATCGAACGGTCTCTCCCATTGCGTTATATGCTTATGGGATAAACTCCTGCTTACTGATACTGAAGCCTGATTTGATCACATTTGTTTAGCTGCATGAACAAATGGCGCTTCAGCCCGCCAAAAAAGGGGTGGCACGACTGCCATATAAGTCGGCTCTAAGCGCCATTCATCAGAATTTTCTCCTTCTGCGCGAAAACCATCTCCTCGCTGGACTCTGGTGCAAGAAGCTTGAAGCCTGCTACTCGCTGTGGAGCAGCCTCGGCAGCGGGAAGGCGCTCTTCTTCAGCACCTTCTCCTTTGCGGCTATCCAGCTATCACAAAAAGCAAATTTTCTAAGAGCAAATTTCTTCGCCATTGTTGCAAATGGCGTGACGCTTCAGACGGGCACAGAGAGTGTGCCGCTTGCCTGGGCCACACCCACGCTGAGGCTGCTCTCACTGAGAGAGACTCCTCTCATTGCGAGAGCTTGAGTCTCGCCCTGCTTCACCTTATTCTTGCTCTCCCATTTCTCCCCTCCCAGCTGCCTCGGAGGAAGAAACAGTGGAGTCACGGGGCTGAGCAACCGGGCTCGAGTGATTTCATGCCGGCACAGGTCCCGCGTGCGTCACTCTCCCCGCAGCACTTTGATCCGGTGTCTTTTGCACGTGAGGATCAGCGCCCCTCATCTGCAATGAGCAGTTTGATCTTTTTAGGTGGATCAGAGGAGAATGACTCCATATTACTGACAGCTTCAGATTCAGAGGATTGCGCATGCTCCGGAGAGGATCCTGGCACCCTTCTCCCTAGTGAGTTATCACGGGCTGGTGTGGATAGCGAACTGATTCGCATCCTCACCAAGGCTTTGGAGAATCTCAGCTTAGCCGGCTCCAGAAGAGCCTGCCCACAGCGCTTAGATGAATGATGCTCGCTGGGCCGTCGTCAATGAATCTCCCTCCAGAGACCAGTGCCATTTTTCCGGAAGTTCACGATGAACTTACAAAGGTGTGGCGCGCCCGCAACTCTGTGTGCGTCCACTCTTCTAATTCTGCCACCCTCACATCTGTTGACGGTGCTGAAGAAAATTAATATGGCAAGCTCCCCCCTCTGGAAGAGGCAGACGCTGCACATCTCTGCCCAACATCTGCCCTGGAACTAACAGCCAAGGCTGTGCACCATTCTAAGCCCAGTAGGACAATTTTGGCTCTAGTAGGCTGGGCTAATTCAGCGCTGAAGAGAGCACTGGTTATTCACTCCCCCCACCGACAATTCCTGCTGGACCTGAGACTCGAACCCGCAACCTTTGGGTTACAAGTCCAACTCTCAAACCATTTGGCCACGACTGCACCAGAAAAAAATTAATTAAAATCATAATTAACAGAACGGTGACGACTCTCTCTTGCATCACCGTTTATCCACCGTTATTTAAGGAGCTGCGCACAGCAACCAACCTGGCTCTGCGCGCTATTAAGGCTATTGTGCAGGCAATCAGCGGAGCTATGGTCAGCATGGTGGTACTTAAGCGCCACCTTTGGCTCAATTTTAAGAAGATCAAGGGCGCAGACCAAATCACCTTCCTCGACTCCCCGGTCTTCCCTACGGGTTTATTCGGCCCTGCCGTGGACGGATTTGCAAAGCGCTTCACTGCAGCACAGAAGTCGCCGCAGGTCATGCGCAACTTCCTGCCTATGCTCTCCAGCTCGGCGGCTGGTTCAGGTCGCCAGAAGGCTCTGTCTTCCCAGCAGCCCGCAAAGCCTTTTCCGTCTCCAGCTCAGCCTCGGCTAAAATCAAAGCCTGACAGCGCCCTCAGATGGCTAAACACTCATTCTCGCTTTCCAGTTCCCCATCTAGCTCCGGGCAACGGAAGCGCTGTTCATCTAGGCCTGTCCTTGCCACTCAGCACATGCCCGAGCAAACTACCGCTGTAATAGCGGACTTATTTATTTAAAAGAGCAGTACTGCGAATGTCAGGTCCCCGCCCCATGTGGCGACCTGTCACTCGACAGACTCGGACCACTCTAGACTTGGAAAGCAGGGTTTCTGCAGATATGAACAAGTTAAATTTAAGACTTTTTAAGACCTTTTTAATACCACCTTATATGAAATTTAAGACCTAAACCTGTAATGGAAATACACATTATATTACATACATGTAATATTTAAGGTGTTTTATAAAATCACCCAACAAAGACCAACACCCCACCACACATCTCCTCGCCCCTCGCCACGTCCCACCACCCCGACCCACACCCTATTATAAGTATCTTGATACAGGGAATTTTCCGATCACTTTACTCAACCCGCAGACAAGTTCATACAAAATATCCCCGCAAAATAACTGCACCTCTGAGATTTTTGGTGGAGTAAATTTATTCTGAAGCATTATTTTCATCAGTGTTCTATCAGCTTTACGGTACTTAAAATGCTGCCATATTACCTTTACAAAGGCTATTTTTAACACTTTTAGAGGTAGGCATAATCTTACTATGTCAAATTTATTTCATGTTAAATAAATTCAATTTACACTATAGGGCTGCTACCAGTCAGAGTAAATAATTTACACTGCAAATAACAATAATTACAACTGCAATAAATAATGTTATGAGATTAATGTTTTAAATGCATTTATGAATATACAAATAAGAAATGTTGAGGGGGAAAATGCATACTTTTCAACAAACTTCTCAACTGAACTACCAGTAAGTGACGGTAAATCACTTATTGAGTGAGTCATTGAGTCATTCATTCAACTGATTGAGTGTGCTATCATGCTGGTATCTTAAGGACGTTCGTGGACAGCTGACTCCTAAAGTTTTTGATATTCTTCATATTCTGTGTGGTGGTCAGATAGAAATTAATCTGTTCCAATAAGTTAAATTGATTTGACTGTTATGGGCATTTTTACCTTTATAAGCCATTTTTCTAAAAGTGTGCATTATCTTTTGAGTCAAATTCTTACATTTAATCAGTGAATAAGAATAAGACATTTGGGCTGTTACCAAGCAAATTAAATCAGTATCAACAAAATTCATCTTTGCAATCCAGACATAAGCTGCACCCGAAGTGGCATTTAGGAGGGATTACACGGTTAATGCGGACATAACTTAATGCAGGTAAGTAGGTGTTTTGACGTTTTTTTTGGTCGTGGAAATTGAGCAAATAGCTCACTGTCATGGTGATATAACTATTCATGTTATGAATAAACTAAAACATTCAAATTTTACCTCAGTGTGTTCTCTGAGTTGTGAGCTGTCGCCCTCATTTGATCTGATTTGAGACAAACAGAGTGAGATCAGCGCGAGCTGGTATTCTGTATTCTGCTAATTTACTGCAGTTCTCTCTGATCACGCAGTAACTTACCGTGGGGAAGAAAACATCTTCGGTATGTCCAATGATTTTAAAGTCATTAGGTCCGTCAGACTGAACATATTTTAGCGGTAATGAGACCAGAAAAATGTAAGACTCATCGAATCCGAATTTAAGACTTTTTAAGGCCTTATATTAGGAAAACGTTATTTAAGACATTTTAAGACTTTTTAAGGACCCGCGGACACCCTGGACAAAGCCATCCGGCAGGTCAAATTGGGTTCTGCAGACCATAGAACGAGGTTCCAGTTCGCTCGCAGACCACCTCGCTTCAGAAGTATTGTTCAAACTTCATTACAGGCAACGATTCTTACGTTCTCCGGTCTGAAGTACAAAGTCTGCTTGCAAAGGGAGCCATGGAGACGCAGTTTCTAAACTGCAGTTTTTTTCTTAGAACTGCAGTTTAGCCCTCATAATTCTGACCTTTTATCCAGCAATTTTGTCTCTTTTTCTCTGAATTCAGTTTTTATTTATTTCTGCCACGGGATTAAAATATAAGAAAAGGTAATTGCCTCTTTTTATCCCACAATTCACTCTTTTTCAGAATTGCGAGAAAAAAAACAGAATTCTGAGATAATTATTAATTTGTGGCGACATTGTACAAATTCATTTCATTAAAGTCTGGCCACAATTTAACCAAATTAAAAAGAGGGAACAAATTCATTCTTATTAGTAAAGTCTTAGAAACTAATTCTTTATTTATTGACCATGAATCACAACATATTTTTACTTCCAAATGTCATGAGCGGAGCTCCATAAATGACGATATTAAATTGACATAAATGGTGATATTCCAAAATAATTTTTTTTTTTAAAAACATACAGCACTTTAAGCTAAATGTATGTCAGTACAAGTCTTACTGTTTCCATCCTGCAGGTGGTGATAAAGCGACGGCCGATACTGTATGTGGTGAACCTGATCATCCCCAGCTCCTTCCTCCTGATCATTGACCTCCTGTCATTCTACCTGCCGCCGCACAGTGTGGACCGATCCTCTTTCAAAATGACCCTCATTCTGGGATATACAGTCTTTCTTCTCATTATGAATGACCTGCTTCCCAGCACTGCTAATGGGACACCTTTAATAGGTCAGTTAGCCACAACACACCTGTATGAAACAATACGTGAACGTCAAACAACAAACATTGTTCACCCCCCCCCCCCCCTCACCCCCCTCCCCCCCCCCCCCCCCCCTTTTTTTTTTCCCCCCCCCCCCCCCCCCCCCCCCCCCCCAACACTCAAGAGGTAAAAATAGGTACTTACTATTACTCCAGTGTTTTCCAACCCTGTTCCTGAAGGCACACCAACACATTTTCAAACTCTTCCTCATTAAAGGGGTCTTATTATACTTTTTCACTTTAGTTAGTCTGTAATGTTGTTGTTTGAGCATAAAAAAGATCTGCAAAGTTACAAAGCTCAAAGTATAATTCAAAAGGAGATATTTTATTTACCAGAAATCACTTTTCAAAAACTACAACGAATGACTCGTTTGGACTACGACGCATATTTTCCGGGATTTGTGATATCCGAATATCGACGAATGGGACGAGACCTGGTTGAGCTGCACTAGAGAAGGCAACAGCTAACCAATCACAGCACATTTCATATTTCAGAAGGCGGGCCTTCATTTGATACAGGAACTATCAGAGCCGTTCATGCCAGACTGGGGAGAGGTGTTGTAATAATGTAAAATATTTGAAAAATAATGTGTTTTCGAACAACCTAGTATGAGAGCTGCTTCTAGTAAACCCCCAAAACAAAATCAAGACTTTGTAAAAGAGCATAATAGGACCCCTTTAAGCACACCTGATTCAATTTATCAACTCATTGGTAGAGTATCCAAGACCTATACATTCCAGAGAGCTTGGAAAGAGCATTAACCAAAAAGATTCACAAATTTACTTATGTGGCATTATATGAATTATGTGAACACTCATTTAAGTATCATATCTCTAAAATTTGGTTTCACCTTCTTAGGTATTTATTTCTCAGTGTGTCTGGCACTCATGACCATAAGTCTACTGGAGACGGTCCTCATTACCTGCGTTCTCCACCATAATTCAATGAAATACAGGGAGGTGCCACACTGGGTTCAGGTGCTGGTGATGCACTTCATTGCTCGACTTATTTGCTACAATTTCCCTGAAGACCCTTTAGCCAAGATAGAAGGGAAACAAGAAACCAATCCATGGGTCATCCAGCCCTCAGAATCAACGTCCAGTCAACACACATCCACTAATGGTGAGACAAGAATAGAAACTAATGCTAACTTTCAAATCAAATGTGTCCAAACCTTTTCCTGGAGGGCCACTGTCCTTCAGAGTTTAGCTCTAACCCTAATTAAACACCTGAAGTAGTAATCAATGTCTTCAGATTCACAAAAACTTCCAGACAAGTTTGTTGGGCCTGGTTGAAGCTACTCAGCAGGACTTTGGTCCTCCAGGAGCAGGATTGGACACCCCTCGTTTTAGATGCTAAATGCTTGCTTTTTTTTTGTCCCCTAGCATCTGGAACCATGACACTGGATGTGCCTGAACTCAGACAGATCAGTCAGGATCTTAGAGATATGAACACTTATTTGTCCATTCTACGAAAGGAAGACCATCTACAGAACCAGTGGTGCCATGTGGGCTACATTCTGGACTTCCTTCTCTTCCGCATTTACCTGTTGATAATCATCGGATACGCGCTTGTAATCATATGCATGTGGTGCATTTGGATGAACCAGTAGAAAAAGTACAGGGCTAACGAAAAATATATTATAAGATATATAAAGTCTGTATCTCAGAATATTTATATACAGACTTTTGGTTGTTTTCCCATGTTCACTAGAGCAGAAATGTAGTGAGTAGAGAATGATCGATATTGATTTCTTTAAATTTGTCCATGATCAGATATTGGTTTTGTAGTGTTAAATCGACCAATAAATGGTTCAGTTATGCACATCGGTTATCATCATATAAACATGCAAATAATCGGTATCGGTTTTAATAGGGTGACCATATGTCCTCTTTTCCTGTCCTGGTCAAGACTTCTAAATTGGCATAAAATAGCCAGGTTTTGGCTGGTTATTGACGTTCTCTCATACATTATATGTACGCGTATTTGCACTGCTTTGACCGTTCTCTGTAGATCCCACTTTCTCGCGTGCCACGTTGGTTGTTGGTCAAACTACTTTTCAGTCATTACTTTTTACAAGTATGAAAACAATAGGAAAACAAAGCCAAAACCTTGAGATTTTAGGCAATTTACAAACCCCGGCCAGTGAGATGCACGGATCAGCTCAAACGCCACCCGAATCTGCTGTTTTAAACAAATTATCCACCTGCCCCAAATTATCCACTCGCCCTGACCTGCACCCAATTGTCACATTAATTTTTTTCTAATTCTTAGTTTTGCATAATATGATGACTCGTTGGTTCATTTTTAACAGCAGATTCAGTTATGTTAGAGCTGATCTTCACACATCTGTGGCACATTATGGCTCCGACACAACCACCGGAGCTGATCGCGGCCACTCTAGTCAATGCTCGTGTTAATATCTGCCGCGCCACGGCACGTTTCAGAAGCGTAAATATCTGTAAACATATCGGTAAAACCGATTATTGGCCGATCTCTAATGTAGAGACCAAAAGATCTGACTAACACAACAATACAATTATGACTAAAAAACAATAAGACAGTCTAAATATCTTTAATTCAGTTACATATATTTACAAAACAATAAGAAATTATATATGTACATTTTCTCAAATAGTGCATCAAAAGCCCCTGAATAAAAAAGGCAATTCAGTAATTTTACAACAATAAGCTCAAGTGGACACATTGTCAGCAGGATCAAATGAAAAGTTATAAACTTATTATATCTCATAAGCAACCATACATAATCAAGTTTGTTCATTCATTCATTCAATCTCATATACTAAGGTCAGTGCATTCAAGTCATTTAATGCTTGTGGCAGAGTAGCACAGTCGTTATTGCTTCATATATACTCACAGCAGCAAACAAATGGGCTCTTGAATATATTTTCATTTAGATACTACCCAAACTAACTTAGGTCCTGTATGTATGTAATACAATTTGTGTATGTAATACAAGTCTTTTTCCATTGAACGAGAATGGGCCACTGTTCAAGATTTTGGACTGAATGCGAGATGTTGAAATGACGTTCTGGCTCAAACATTAATACAATTCTTGAACAAACATATCCAACTAGTGCAAATTAAAGAGCCAACAAGACAGTAGCTGTCTAACAAGGAACAGAAAAATATACAAAGTGCCATTTCTTTGTTAGGTGTAAAATGTTAAAGCAAAAAGGCCTTTAAATTTACAAATAAAGACCAACATTGGGCCTCATTTGTGAAATATGAGCAAAACAAATTTCAAAGCAACTTCAGCAAGAATGGTTTTACAAATGAGCAGAACACATTTCTGGTTAAAATGTTCGCAAAACCAAAACAATTTATGCATAAATTACGTGAATTACGTCTAAATTACGTGCAAAGCCAAAACGGTTTTACGAACAAGCAAATTGAATTTCTGTACAAAATAGTTGCATTCAGTTCAATACGACAATTTACGATTCAATCGTCAACGGACACTTACATAAAAAATTAGTTTTACTTGAAATTTGTATTTTTCTTAAATGAGATCCATTGTTGCATTGAATTTTATTTATTTATTTACAAATTATTAACAAATTTATTTGACTCGCATTTCACGAATGAGGCCTTTTGTTTTAGTAGCTTTGATCATTAACACAGTAAGCTGGAACCTGGCACTTCTAGAAACCTCTCGGGAAACAAAGGTTGTGTAAAACCCGCTGGAGTTCAGCAGCCCAGTTCAGTTCTCTCATCGATACAAACGAAGAGCCATTAAAGAGGCACACAACAGGTTATACCAGGGCTGTCCAAACTCGGTCCTGGAGGACCGGTGTCCTGCACAGTTTAGCTCCAACTTGCCTCAACACACCTGACTGGAAGTTTCAATGCCTAGTAAGAGCTTGATTAGCTGGTTCAGGTGTGTTTAATTAGGGTTGGAGCTAAACTCAATAATTATTGAGTTTTTTTGACACCGGCCCGTCGGACCACCCGAGTTTGGACAGCCGCCCCTTGATTGCCCTTGCCCGCCCACACAACTAGCCCGCTCTTGCGTTTTAGAACGCTTAAATATAACCAACAAAAAGCAGACGGACAAAAACAAGACACATAAATCCCTATACACAAAAGCTTACGACACAGGACCCGACAGCCTGTTGATTAAAACAAATTGGATTTTTAAGGACGGAGGCAACAAACAAGCAAAAACATGGTAAATAGTAAAAAAAACTATATAATTTTGTATTTGAAGGCAGCAGTCCTTAAAAGCAGAAATGTCTTCTTTGCACATAAAACTCTTTAGCATTAATAATCCATTATGCTGCAGTCAGCAGGACTTTCAGAGCAGCTTATTTGGGACGGGAATCAAGAAACGTTTGGCTGAATATCAGTCACTACATTCACTGTTGTGCTGTGCTCTGGTTAAATCTTACTGGCATTGTGTGTTAGGTCCCACCGGCCTCGTCTGCTTCTCTGTCCTCCTGCTCCTCCATGTTCTTGCGAGCCATCCGCTTTCTCCTCTCGGCAAGTCTCAGACATAGACATGTCAGCGTCTTTTCCGAGGGACCCCAGCTTCCCTCCCTAATTATAAAGAAGGTTGGTCTTTTAGGATAGCCATGCATGACCAATCCCTGCACAAACCAAAATACTCAGCAATCGACTAACAATTAACAACCAACCACCACAACATGGAAAAAAAAGACACACGGACTCGGAGTACTTGGACTCTGATAACTGAGTGTACAGACATTGTACATTGTGGTCTAGTTTAATAAATTTATAAACAAATGCATACATAAATTCATATAAACAAATGCATTAATGTATAAAAAGTTATACATTTAGTTATGTATTGATTTATTAATACATTTATGCATTTAATTTTACTGCATACAAAATGAATAAATAGATTAATTATTGTATAAAAATGAATAAATGTATACATATATAAATAAATGCAGAAATAAATAATTGTATGAATAAATGCATGCCTAAAAATAGAAATAAATGCATAAATGAATAAATGCAAAATGTGTACATAAATGCATAAATGTATAAATAAATCCATGAATAAATAATTGTATAAATAAAGGCATAAATAAATAATTGTATGAATACATGCATGCCTAAAAATAGAAATAAATGCATAAATGTATGAAATGCAAAATGTGTACATAAATAAATGCATAAATGTATAAATAAATCCATGAATAAATAAAGGCATAAATAAATCCAATACATAAATAAATAAATAATTGTATGAATAAATGCATGCCTAACAATAGAAATAAATGCATAAATGTATGAAATGCAAAATGTGTACATAAATAAATGCATAAATGTATAAATAAATCCATGAATAAATAATTGTATAAATAAATGCAAAAATGTGTACAGAAATACATGTATAAATAATTGTATGAATAAAAAAAAAAAAAAGGGGGGGCCCCATAAATAAATCCATAACTGCATAAATAAATGTATAAATTAATAAATACATAATTGTATAAATACTTGCATAAATGTGTATATAAATAAATGCAAAAATAAACAGATGTATAAAAATAACATAAAGAAATAAACTATAAATACAAAAAATGTGAATAAAAATAAATGCATAAATGTATAAATAAATCCATGAATAAATAATTGTATAAATAAATGCAAAAATGTGTACATAAATAAATGCTTAAATGTATAATTAAATAATTGTATAAATAAAGGCATAAATAAATCCATAAATGCATAAATAAATGTATAAATTAATAAATACATAATTGTATAAATACTTAAATACTAGAAATAAATGTGTTCATAAATAAATGCATTAATAAATGCAAAATAAACAGATGTATAAATGCAGAAATTAATGTGGAAATAAACTATAAATAAATGAATAAATACAAAAAGTTATAAATAAATTCAGGAATAAATAAATGCAGAAGTGTATAAATAAATGCATGCATTCATAATGCATACATGCTTAAATAAATAAATGCATGAATTAATCAACCAATCAATAAGAGGCTCACCTTCACAGCGCAGGCACTTGCTGAGCTCGTAGGGGAAGATAATGTCTTTGTCATTTCCACAGAACTCACAAATGAAGCCCTTGGCCTGGCAGAGCTGTGGGAGAACAACAAGAGAAGAAGAATGAATATACCGGATCATCTGAAACTGATCATTTGCAAATCTAGATGAAATATTAATTCCCCATTTTAGACACCTAAAGAAATGCCATGTTATGTAACTCCTATCAAATCGTGTGTAAATGGTTCCTCACCACGCAGTCCGTGACGTGGCTGGAGCCGAGGCGGAGCAGATCACGCAGCTTTGGCGCCAGACTGCCGCTGCGGACAGCCGTGAGGTCGTCGTCTCTTCGTTGAGACGAGAAGAAACAGGTAGGTGAACGTCTTGGTCAGATGTCAGGGAAGTTGTCACCTGATCAGCAGCCCTGTCAACAGAACGGAGACATTGTGGGACCAATGATCGTCAGTGCTCGTCTCGGCTCACTTAAGAAAAAAAGTGCAGGGAAAAAGGAAAAAAAACACTTACTCTTTAGCCAAACGGCACGTTTTTAAGAGATTCTTCATGTGGTTCAACTGTTCCCTCAATGCCTGTAACAGAAAGAGTAAATTCATTCTTAATGAAACAATACAAATCACAAATAAAATCTGCCTACACAACCGTTAGTATAGCATATTAGGGCTGGGCTATATAGCTAAAAAATTTATCAACGATATATGTTTCATATCGTTTGGTATCAATAATTATTGACATTTTTTATAACCCTTTTTTTTTTTTTTAACACCACGCAGAAAACCAGCCTTAATCTTACCCTCTCTCCAGAACAAACCCCCCCACCCCCCCCCCCCCCCCCCCCCCCCCCCCCCCCCCGCCCCACCAAAAACATGCTCTCAACACAAAAGGAATAAAAGAGCTTCGCTAAATACGTCAAAACGGTTAAAACAAAGAGCAAAAGAATTTTTTTTTTTTAACCACTGTATTTTTAAATTAACCCAATATATTGAGACAAACAACAAATATTTTTTTTGTTTCAACAGTCAAACACACAATAAAAATTAAACAAATATCTAATTTCTAATGTTTTATATGCAGATTAAATAGGTCTTAAAGAAACTTTTGTCTCATTTCCCGAGGCCACAGGAGGGCGCAATGAGCAAAATAATGCAGCACATTTAAATTGTCAACGCAAGGAAATAACGGTCTATAAAAAAACAACTACGGTGTGGATGTGCATTACGTCTAAATTAATTCATATAAATCAAATATAATTTGTAAATTGCATAAACAATTATGAACAAAAAAGCATCACGTATTTATGCATTGCTTAATACAAAAAGCCAAATCGCCCATCACACAGATTGCATTTAAAAATATAAGAGACGCAGTGAAAAGGAATAAAACTCCACAAATATGTGACGTGTTTTCTAAACATTTAGATTGCATGGCGACATCTTGTGTGAGACGCGAGTGCAGCAGTCATATTTGTCCGTCTAAAAAAAGCGTGGAATGCGCCAAGCCGTGCCTCTATCGAACCTTTTTTAGTACTCGGTATCGAAAGGCGGGTGGTTGGTGTTACTAGTTTAGCCATAAATATCAATAACGTTTTATCGCCGGGCCCGATATGATATTATCAATGGAGGTAACCCAAGTCACCACAAGTATTCACTTTCAACAAATTTATTGGCCTCAAAAAAACTAACAAAAAAAACAGTAATATTGTGAACTATTCTTACCATTCTAAAACTTTTGTTTTCTGACATTTTAAGTAAATAGAAGTTATGCAACAGTAATGGCTAAGCTGAATTTTCAGCAGCTTAAATGTTTCTTTGATGAATATAAAGTTTATAAGAACACCACTTATTTGAAGCAGAAATATTTCGTAACATTATACATTTCTTTACAGTCACTTTTGATCAATTAAGCATCTTCACTGAATTAAAGCATGACATTTTAAAAATTAAAATAAAAAATCTCTGACCCCAAACTTTTGGCAAGTAGTCGTGTAGTAGGTGTAATTTTATAAATTACATTTTATTACATGTGTAGTAAAGTATATTATAGCGTATTTTATTATCACACTATACAGCAAAGCCATTACATAGACATTTTTAATTTGGAACAATATACTTTCCTAAAAGTCAAAACTAACGAATATTAAGGTGTTCTTCATGCTGAGCAAAAAAGTTACTTTTACTGGTTAGCTTGCTACAAACAAACATATTATAATACTTTTATAATATTAATATTACACACTTCCTTACAAAAAAACCTATATTACCGAGAGGAGATATAAAATATATAAATTAAATAAAAAGAATGACTATGTTAGATATATATATTGTATAGATATATATATAATTTATCTATAGATATATATAGTATATATATTATATATATAATAATAGATATATATATAATGTGACTTAATGAGAATTTTTAGATATTTTATTTTTGTTCTACTTTTATTCCATGTTATATATCATTGTACTATTTTACGTACGCGCACTGTTTCCAGGGCTTTGACCTTCTTGTAAAGGCCGCTGTTGATGTCGTTTAGGTTGAAGAGAGGATCTCCTGCAATCTTAGCCAGCAAGTCCCTGGAAAAGTTGCTGATGTAGCTTTTACTGAAGTCCCACTTCCTGAGGATCTTTCCTGGCACTACAGCCTGTGTGTTCTCATGACAGCACTGGCAAAAGTACCGGCCCAGATACTCACAGTACCTCAGCCTCTTGATGTAGTCTATTTCAAAGAGAAATCACCAGCGTAAACCCACACTTTCAAGTAAATCAAGTTGTATTTGTACTACGCATGTGTTTTGTACCTGGATCAATGCGAATGCCACAGCCAGCACAGCGGTAGTTCTGTTTCGCCACCACCACCTTCCTCCTGATAGGATCAATGGAGACATACAGTATATAAGTTACAGAATCATGTAATGAAAGAAATGAAGCTGAATACTGATGGTGATGGTCTCACTTTGGAGGAGAGTGAATGCTGAAGATGATCTGTGGTCTGGGAGGAGCCCACTCCAAATTTCCTCGCACTCGGATGCGTAATTTGTAAATGTCCGCGTGTTCGCCATCGTCAGGTGAAATGGGAAGAGAATCTGGTATTGGAAGGAGCTTAAAAAACATACTAAAATCAGAAATTCAGACATTTTCAATTAGAATCCAAATCCAAAGACAGTACAGGCTTTTTTTTTTTCTCATGCACTTGTACATTTTTAGTTTTTATGGCTGTTTTGCTTCCTTGTCTACTTTCAGACTAGTGGATAGAAAACATCAAAAATAAACATTTAAACGTTTATTTTATTACACTTGATCTATTTGCATCTGTAAATTTGAATTACATTACATACTTTTAAAGACTTAGCACCACTTGCATACACCAAATTTTACGGTTTTATTCCCATCTATATTCTGAAGCTTTTTACAGAGAGGTTTGTTCATATATAATTTACCTGGTGAAAATTGATTTTTTTTCTGTCTGTTGACAGTATTTTCTGATTTATGGAAGCATAAAATAAAAAAAAGAAAAATACAAAAACAAAAGATAAAAAAAAAAACTCAAAAAAGAGAAATCAAGTTCCAAAACCGTTAACTCTAATATGTCATCAAAGAAAACAAGAATTTTGAACCCGGCTTTATCTAGTGTTCAGATTTTTGTTCGGGACAGCTGTGCAAATTAGTACATATTTAATTAGTAACAAAATATTTCAGTACAACCCCAAGGAGGCTCTGTCCCTGCTCAAATTTCAGTGTACTGTAAAAACATAACGCCAGACTAATGTCAAATTTACACTGCAAAGTTGGCGCAGAAGCACTTCTGAAGTGGTATTAGGCGTCTTTACACAGACTGTTTAATGCTGCTCAGAGGTGGCATTAATGCATTTTAGCCACAGATACAAATACGAACTGTAGCCTAAGCTGGTTCAGAGCTAGGCTTAAGTTTAGTCTGAATTTATCAGGCAGCATTTCGTCTTGTCGACCCCGCCACTACATTGAATTTTGAGCAGGCACAGAGCAGCCTTAACTTGGCTGTGTAACGATGCCTTAAATTAAGCCTGCTTTTAGAACTGGCCATAGTACCATTACTGCTGCTACGGTGGTGATAAATGACCTTAATGGTGCCCTGGATAGAAAACAGCACTGCGCTAGGGATAGTAGCTTCCGTTTGGTGGCGCCGAAAGGTGTATCCATCTCTACATTAGATCCCCGTGAGTGGAAATTCGCTCATTGTCTGTTACCCTTTTCGTCCATTGACCGAGCGTTTTTATTGTTGACTTATTTACGTGTTTTTTTAATTCTCTAGTGCAGCTTGCTTAGTTGTGACTTTAACAAAACATATTTCCCCCCTTTACGATTTTTTTTTATGTTTTTATTTATTCATTTATTATTGTAAGGAGAATTAAGTAATTCCCGCATATCAATAACGATAATAAAGTCTGGTTGTAACATTTTCTGTGTGCGACAGTGCAACCGAGCAAAAATCTTGGGAAGGGAGGTGAAATTGAGGTAGTTAGCACCTTATCGCTAAAACGAGCGACGCTCCTTTACAATCTTTAACTGGTTGGTTAGGGCTGTACAGTGCACATAAAAATTTGGTCTGATATAAATGGTCATCGTGCTACAGTAGCACGTGTGCGATCAGTTTTGCATGCTGTTGGGAGACTGTGTACAAACCTGTTGTCCAACAAAGATAAAATTATTGGACATGCTTTTTCTCCAAATTAACTTAACATAGTCGAGTGTTTGAAATACTTATTTTTGTGACCAGACGTGGTTTCATATTACAGAATGATAGTATTATATAGTGATAAAGGCCATGTCGATTAACACTGCATTATAAATATACATTCCGGTGAATATAAAAATTACCCTCATAGATTTGATAGAACACAGTAAACCCCTAGATTTTGCTGCAAAGTAATATGTTGATTTTCCTCAAGTTTCATCTGTTAAAATGTCTCTATCTCCGTTGTGCGTTTATCTCTAGCGATAACTGGATACCTTCCTGGAGCGTCCTCAGTAGTATTACTTCTGCTATGGATATGTGGAGTTTCTGTCCCCCCTGATATATTTTTAAGCCCATTCTACACCCCTATTCCCTACACTGTGACGCACAGCATTATTTGTGGATCAATCCAAAGCGTTTGATTCAGTGGATCATGAATTGCTGCTGAACAAATTAGCGACAGGCTCTGGTTTGGACCAGGGACGTTGAAATGGTTTAGAAATTATTTGCAGAGCTGGATCATTCCCTAAATTTCTGATTGGTTCCAAAGTTCCATGCGCCGAGGATTCCCCAGGGTTCCATTTTAGGACCTATTTTGTTTTCTATTTATATAAATGATTTGAGTAAGGACATTCAAGCACATAAAAGGACATTCAAGGACATTTGAGTAAGGTACTTTTTGAGGGGCATCGTGCTCTGGAACCAGCCAGTCGAGCTCTGAGGCGGCAGGCAGCTGCATGCCCTCAAACTGTCTGAGGAGACCCATCGCCACCGACTCTGCTGAGTTGGACTGTAACATGGATGGAGAGCTGTGCAGAGAGACATTACAGCAGATCCCAAATTAGTTCTGGATACCATTCAGAACTCCAAAAAACTGGACGTCATGACCACAAAAAAAGACAGATTTGAGATGTGCTTACATGGAGTCTGAGCTGAGGAAGGATCTGCTGCTGGACGCACTGCGCTTGATGTCTGCATCTGAGAACCACGAGAAGAAACAATTAATGGTTTCTCCAATGAGATCTACTGTATAAGAAGAGCTATATACCAGTGACAGACCAATACATTATTTGGCTTTTTTTTTTACACTTATGTGCTTGCTGAGCTGATGAGTAACACAGTGTCGTACCCTAATATTTGGAGAACTCTGAATAATTAAATATTATAAAATATTTTGGGAATATATGAAATATGAGGGAGAAATGTGTTACTATTAATAAATGCAGAAAGATTACATAAATTAATAATATAAAATATTAATAATAAAAAGTTATACTATATATAATTATAATATAATTTTAAAGTATTTGTATATTTTAATACTCTTATATAGTATATTTAATAATAATATATAATATATAGTTTATGTGTTATGCAAAAGAAAGAAAGTTTTCCATGTAAAAAAAAAAATAAATAAAAAACTAGCCAAAATGTACAGGTGTGAAAAATAAGCAAAAGGTTGATCGGGTATTATTTCCCAAAGCCCCCGCTGTCCTAAATTACATAAGTGGATAAAGACCAGATAAGGTGGCGTGATTCATGGCCACTGACTATGAATAAAGCATTAAAGATGCAATGAAATCTTTAGATTTAATTATTACTATTAAACATAAGTGATTAAGCACGATTAAATTCGTTCTTATAATAATATTATATAATTTTGAATGCTTTTGAGACACACCCATCATAATGCAGGAAGCAGTGTTAAAGGTTGCAGTTTATTAGCACATACAATAAATAAAAGCCAGAAAGCGGCGGCATGCAAACAAGAGGTTTATATGGCACGCATATTGACACATGGGATGGACCCGTGTGAGGGGAACAAGCAAAGCCGAGGAAAAAGCAGGAACAGCCACCAACTACTGCTACAGAGTCTAAAACACCTGACTCCTCTGATCCCACCATCATATCTATCACTGATCAAGCAGCAAAGGCTGTGAGACGATACACATGGCTTCCCTTTTTCTGTCAGTCTCTGGTACCTGAGAAGAGGGACGCGAGTGACAGGGACAGGCCGCTCTGAGACACCGCCAGCAGGGACTGCCCATCACTACCATCTAAGAGACAGAGACCAGACTGTGTGCTCAAACAGACGCCTGTTTTTTTTTTTATCTTGGTGTCGTCAACTGTAGAAAAAGACCAACATGTTTGACATATTCGAAACAGGCACACATTCCTTCTTTAATAAAAGGTTCGAGGTCTTACTGTCGTCATCCATCCATAATGCAGAGTAACTGAACCTTATTCAAAAATTATAATTTAGTTTAGATTTTAATATCATAATAATTATAATATGCTACTAACTAATAAATAACATTTACATTTGTTTAATATTAACACACACATTACACACACAACCAATCAAAACGTTTTAGTAAGATTTTTAAATGTTTTCTTTGATGAATAGAAAGTTCAGAAGAACTGCATTTATTTGAAACTGAAACATTATAAATATCTTTACTTTAAATGTATACATTTTTATATTTAAAAAAAAACCTACTGACCCCAAATTGAATAGAGACGGTGTTGTAGTCTATTACAAATGTTATAGAATACAATACTCATGAGCTAAAATAGTGGCAGATTTATTAAGTACCAATTAATTTCTGTAAAAATCTTGTGGGCATTATGTTGTAAAAATATGTAAAATATTTTAGGAAAAACATTTGAAGGTATATGTTGATCTTTATTAATAAGTTACTATATTGTTCATAAAAACAAATATCTTTATTGTGTTCATTAGCCAAAAAACACATTTTATAGCAGGTACATAAATATTGAGACTATTTTAGACTTTAATATTTGCAATTAAAAATGTTTTATTATAGATAAAAAATTTAAATTATTATGTTTTATTTAAAAAGTTAGACAAAATTTAGATATATCACCTATAAGAATCAAAATAAATTATTTCTTGCCAAATATATTGAAAGTGATGTAATATTATGAAGGTTTTTTTGTTTTTACATTTCATTCTTTCTTCATTGTATCAGGACAGTTGCACCACATGACATTTTACAACCAGAACTAATCTTGGCATCATAAAAAAGCCGAATTATCCAAACTTTTAAGGAACTGTTTTTGTGTTTGAGTGTGTTGGTTATACCAAATGACTTTTTGGTTGCACAATATGACTGTTTTATGTTTTATTAAAATTTAGCAACACATTTTATATATATTACCCATAAGTCCCACAATACATTATTTCTAGCCAAATATTTCAATAATTCTTGGAAATGTCACATTATGAAGGTTAAACATGTTGCAAATGTCATTTTCAATACAGTCCCGTGACAATTACAAGTGTCAATTACAAGCTTTTTAACCATATGAACAAAACTTTATTCACTCAGAACTGGAGTGAACATCTCACCACCTGAACACCATCTGGACCCACTTTTAAAGGTTTTTGAATATGAACGGGTGTTAAAGTAAACTGTTCATTTTGATTTCAAATTTATTTGCGTACTGAAGTCAATGAATTAAGAATAATAACACCTGCAATGACTATTCTGCTTGTTCCTGCTAAAACACAAACAAATCAAGCAAAACTTGATTCAAAGTTACAAATTATGAATCAAAAATGAGCATGATCAGTTAGAAATCAGTCATGAGATTGGGATGCCAACACATTTCTCATCACATGGCATTATGGGTAATGAGGGCAATCGTGAAGATGATTATATGATCACAAGCGGGAATGAGGTCATCGCAATCAGAGATGCACTTCCTGTCTTGAGCTCCTACCTTTGAGCTCGAAATCCTCCACGTCTCTATCCGAGCCAGAGTCAGAGGGGTGAAAGGAATCCTGGGAGTTCCTCCGTGAGCCGCCACTATCTACAGATGGGATTTCTGTGGAAAAAAAAGCAAGAGATATACACGGTATACATCCTGTTTACAATTGATTTCTCCTCGATCGCGAACGTCTCATCTTACGATTACTAGAAGAGGCCGGTGGCTTCATCCGTGTGCGGTGTATCTGCAGTCTGCGCAGACGGATTTTCTGTTTGAGCTGCTGGATTTCCGTGTCGCTGTCGCCCTCTTCCTCCGCCTCCTCCACCGGCCTGCGCATGTTACACTTCATCAGCTCGATGGCTGCGATCAGAGACTCAGAGATGCTGAAGTGGGCGTTTTCCTGCGGTGATGGGATATGTATGCGAGTTATGAATGACATATACAAGATATAAGAGAGATGCTGAGCGTAGTGAGGAGTTGCACTTGCCTTCTCCAGATCAGCACAGCTGCCGAAGTCCTGCTCAGAGAGGTAGCTGATCAGACTCTGACCCTCGGACGGTCTGCGGAACAATCCGTCTGGGACGCTGTTGAACTGGCTGCTGTCTGTAAGCGTGAAGGCACGTTTAAGAAGATTATTATTTAAAAATATGATATAATGAGGAATGTAAGTGTCCATGATGAAGAAAAGGAAAACTTGAAACTGTTTTGCAGTGTTTTGGAAAACTTTTATACCATTTTCAACCATTATTTTCACAAAGGTTTTTAAATATATATAAGTCTCTGTAAAGTCAATATTTAGTATGTGTTCTGAGTTTGTCACACCACAGAAAAATGTATTATTAACCACTAAGCCAAATTTGAATGATTAAAAAAACAGCAAGTAAGTAAATGAAGTTATCAAAAGCAGTATTGTCTGCTCTCAAACGCTGGGGGCGTGTCCACTGTCTGCGCTGAAACCACGCCCACTCACGGGAAAGTTGCTGCCTTTGAACTGTTAAATACCGCTACAGCCTGAACGGATGCTCCTAGCAGCTTAATTGGATTTACAAAGCCATACATATTTGCTCCGGTGCGTCATCGACAGTTATTACAGTGTTAGGGGAGAGGCCATGATCGAAGGCTCCAGTGCGTCATCGAGTCATGATTTCAGCCCCGCCCAAAAAATCCTGAACACAGAATTGGTGAAAAACTGTTTAACGGTTTAACTCCACTATTCAGTACTACAGAATTCAGTCTTTGTAACGTGTTTCAGCAATACATTTGTAACATTTATAATGCGTTTAGAAACAATTCTCAGAACTGACTTTACACAGGGACTTTAAGTAAAACATTTTTTTTTTACAAATATCCGAAATTATTAATTAAGAAATATCAGCTTTTTGGGAGTCGCACCACATGACATATTACAACCAGAACTGATCTTGTCATCATAAAAAGGTCATTATCTGATATTTTAATTTACTTGTTCTAATGACTTTGATTAGACTGACAAACGTTTTTAAATACTAATAAGCAGTGGAGGAGTATTAAATATTTTTTTAACTTTTTTTCATTATTCATTATGATATCAGGAAAGTTGTACTACATGACTCTTTATAACCCAAACTAATCTTGCCATCATAAAAAGGTCTAATTATTTGATATTTTTAAGAGAGTTTTTTTTCAGCATGTTGTACCACATGACTTTGATTAAATAGACAAAGTTTGTAAATATTAATAAGCAGTAGAGCAGGGGTTTTTTTATATATAAAAAGTTTGTGCCAAACTACAAATTTTTTTTTTCATTTTTTCTTCATTACAATATCAGAACAGTTGTACCACAAGTAATTTTACAACCTGAACTAATCTTGCCATCATAAAAAGGTCAAATTATCTGATATTTGAATATATTAAAAACATTTTCAGCATGATTCAGCATGTTGGTTGTACCACATGACTTTGATTAGATGGACAAAAGTTTTACTATATTCTTTCTTCATAACATCAGACAGTTGTACCACCCTAAAATTTGTACTTGATGCTCTCAAAAAATATTTTGAATTTTAAAACATAAATCATTTATTTATTTATTTTATTTTAAATACATTTTTTGAAATACAAACATGCTCTTCAAGCAGTGGTGTATTTAGGGTCTTTGTAAGCATGAATTGCATTTTTCTATGTAATTTTTGAATACAATCATAGATGAGATAGGCCATCATGCCATTGACCCAACAGAAGATGCAAGATGCGTCACGTCACTAACTCCATATAAAGGGAACTGTAGGCGGCTGCTGTCATGCCCTCTGGTTGAGAAGGACCACTAGCTATTTGAAATTGGTGTAGCCCACGCAGATTATTCTGGAATCATAAACAAAAACTAATACAAATTATGCACAAACACCCAGTAAAAAATTTAGGTATAAGAATCTAACAAATGCTGGGTCGCTTCTAGGGATGCTCATTTCGGGTTTATTTCCCCCCTCCTAAACCAATGGTCTCGTTACTGCGTTGTTGATTAACCGTGTAACCCGACAAGTTAATTTAAAAAAATAGATTAAATATTGAAAGGAATATTGTCGTGAAAAGACCCTTTTAAAAAAAATCCTAACTAACATTTGTTTCAGCGGAGATTATTTTAAATTAAGACATGGCCACAACGCACAAACAACAGAACATAAGATTCATATCACACAACTAATCATAAAGCCACACCTTCCCCGCTTCTGGGTCCGGCGGAGAAAAAAAAAAAAAAAAAAACCAAAAACAAAAAAGCAAAAAAAAACATAAAAAACATATGTATATATATTATATATATATATATAATATATATATATAATATAATATCTTATATATATATATATGGTATATATATATATATATATACAGTTTTTTTAATTTTCATAATTTGTTAGTAAAAGAAAATATATTTCTCGTAGAGGCCTATTTATTAGTTTTTTATATATATACATATTTAAATTATATATATATATATATATATATATATATAAATAAAACTAATAAATTGGCACTATACGAGAAAAAATATATTTCGCGTAATAGGCCTATTTTTTGATAATTATAAACTTTATATATATAGTATATATAAATATAGTAATATCATATTATATAAAACAATACTATATATATATATTTATATATATATCTATATATATAGATATATAGATATATATATATATACACTACTAAATAGGCCTTAGTATTACTAGAAATATATTTTTACTTAATAACAGAATTATGAAATTGAAAGAAGAACTTGCAACAAAGGAAACCAAGACGGCAGAAAGCGACATCCTGTTTTTCTTTAGGCTTATTTTACAAAAACACAAAGATTTGTTTTTATTGTGAATGTACACAAAAAAAGGCAAACCTTTTACAATTCCGATCATCTTCTGTTATGGACAAAAGATTTCTTCTTCCACTGTTAGAAGGAACAAATTCAATCGATTGCGCCAGCGCCGCATTGCTACCTTGACAATGCAGCCTGTTCATTATCATAATAAAATACAGTCAGTCAAACATAAGGGGAAAATAACACACTGCTCAGTTTAAATATGTAAAAGCTGTTACATATTTAAATGTTATCACTGCCGTGATGTTATGCAAAACATTTTGTTTTACGTGAATATTGGAACACAAGTTTAGTACATAATAAATAATAATTTGCCATTCAAATACATCGCGAATACGGAAACATTTGATTTTGTGTCGAATGAGAAACCCAACGTTGGTTTCAGTTTCATTTTAGCCTAAATTAATTTGTTTGTCTTGTCGTTTATATAGCTATAGTTTCTTATATTTTTAATTCTTGTTCTTTTCTAAATACTGTTAATTGAAAGGATTTTGTGTGGAGTGAGGGGAAAAAAAAAAAAAAAAAACTCAAATAGCCTAGCTATGTTTACAGTGTTTATTATAATGTTTGTAAACATTTCGCATCGGCATTAGGCCTATTTCTGAATGAAATAATAAAATGCGACTTATACGCGACTTGCAATTTTTTTATACGCGTAGCGTAGGCTATTTTAACCATGCAGCAAACCTTTTAAAATATTTTGATAAATTACTGAAAAAAATAAATACATTACTTTTTAAACCGTTTTACTGATTGTAATAATCGGTCAAAATTCTTACGTTCGGTTAACGGTTAACCGGTTAAAATGAGCATCCCTAGCTTCTTCCTGATTGCAGGATCGGATCCATGATAAACACTGATGAAAATGTAGATCCACACAACATATAGTGGTTGAATGTTTATAACTGATAAAACAATGGCCAAAAAAAAAAAAGAAGGAAAGAAAGAAAAAAAAGAAAAATTAAAGGAAACTACGAAAATTAAATGTTCAAAACTTTCCAGGCACAACGGTGTAAAATTTCTCTACATAGAAATAAGAACCTAGCGGAATGGAACAAGACAGGAATGTTGTGCAACAGCTTGAAAACGATGCCGAAAGCTGAAGAAAAAAAGCAAAACAAAATAAAGAGCGGCAAAAGTGAATCATGCAAGGGTGACAGAAATGGAGGGGTGGATGAGATGCAGCACCACGGCACTGCAAACCTGCGACGGGGTCCTCGATAATAATGGTGATTTTCCTGTGATTCCCTCCTTTCCATACAGAGAAGACAAAGAGAAAGAATAGAGTTGAAGCAGAGAAAATATCCCCCTGATCCACAGCAAGACCAAAGAGCACAAGAGGTACAACAGCTAGAAGCAAGGTTTGGAGATCTGTTTACATGCTTATTTGCATATGTGTATGGGAAAGCCATATTTGTGAATTAAAATCTAGCTAGTAAAATCTAAGCTAGTTAACATTATAGATAATTTAAGAAGTATTCTCAACAATTTGACTTTCATAATATGATGTATTTTTAAGTGAAACAGAAGACAGAAAAATAAAAAAAAAGCAGAGCAGTACTTATTTTATAAGTAAGTATTTTATCAATCAGAAACTGAATGATTCATGAACAAAGGTGGTTTTATTTTTGTAAAATTGCTAAACGTTTTTGTGCTTTTTTTACATTTTGATATAATGTTGCAGTTTTTAAAATATCAAGAAATAGGATTGATTTTGATTTTGTTATAATCAAACGGTAACACTTTATAATAACCTTCATTAACCATTAACAAACAATATATAATGTTTAACAGATCATTAATTAATATATATACACATAGATGAAATATGAGATAATGTGCTTGTTAATGTTTACTAATGAACTTACTAAACATTACCTAATGATTGAGAGATCATTCTTTTAAGTAAACTAGAAAATGCTTACAAATGTCATTAAACTTTCAGTTCATATGATCATGCTCTACTTAATCTACAAATGATTTTAACAGAAATTATACAATGATTAAAAGCTTGTGTTAATGCACAACACTTTTGCTGCTATTGAGGTGTGATTTTGTTAAGGTCTGGGATGGGTAGGTTTAAAGGTTTTTTAAAGATACTGAGCTCAAGCTTTTTTTAAAGTCGGGTGGATTCTGATTGGATGTCAATGTTTTTATCTTTCAATAATAAAATGAATATTGTTCTGAAACTGATTTCAACCATATAATTCCTCTGTGCCGTAATCGATATAGCTGTGGCGTGGATGTCGTTATTCTCACACAATTAGTATGATTATCTTGCGTTATCCTTATAGTTAATGTCCTTGGCGTGAACAGGCTTTTACACTAATAAATGTTAACATTTTTAACCGGAAATGTGAGATTGATTTAATAACACAGTTCAACAAATAAAAACGTACTATTGTGTTATGTGTTGTTAATGTTGTTTTGTTAGTAGTTTCGCTACTTCTCGTTAGTTTTGAACAAGGCTTGTGTTCTAGAGAACTGTTTGTACGCACCATTTTTCTGCTTCTGTGTGACGTTGGTGTCGGACAGAGAGCGGATGTGGCCCCTCGAGCCCCGCCCTGTGGTTCTCTGAGCCTCTGAGAAGGAGCAGCGGCGCTGTGGGGGCGGAGCCGAAGGAGTGTGGGTGTTGCCCTGAGTCCCCATGTGTTCACTGCTCTGAGTGGAGCTGGACGAGTCGCGCCGTTTGTGCTTCCCCAGATTACCGATAGCCAGGTACTCCGGGCCGTCATCCAGATCCGCTTCCACACAATCCCGGATCTCGGGCGGAGCAGGTGAGGCGGGCTTAGTGAAGGAGATCTGGGGGACTCCTGTGTCCCGGTTGCCTCTATGGAGCCATGGAGCTCCCTGAGTACTGCTGGACGGAGCGTCATCTTAAAGACAAACAAAGAGATGCACTGTGATACTGAGGAACAGTCACATTTCTACACCGCAGGCATTGCTCACTGCCCACCTTGTTTTCTGTCCAAGACATTTTGTGTGTAAACAAGGCAAGCATTTAGTGTGATAATGGAGCCACAGAGAGGCCTGTTGTTCTCTGAAACCTGCTGACCTGAGCTGCTCTTGGAGAGTGGGGTGTTGGGAAGCTCTGTAAGGCAGCTCTGGGACGTGGTGAGCCGCCGGGACTGCGAATTGTCTGCAGGCCTCCAACTTCCTGTGGCCCCGGGCAGCAAACACAAACTCTGACTCTTCAGCAAACCAAACGGAGACTCTTTCACATGTGAAAGCTTGAAAAACACAAGAGACAGAAGGAGTTTACATATCCGCATGTAGAAATACATGGCTACATTGACATAAGATGATGTAGTTATAATATCTTCCAGCAGAGGCTAAAAGGGCTTTGCTAACGAGCCAAACCATGACCTTTTGAAAAACTGATGTTTTGTAACTAATTAGTTAACTAGCTAGACACATGTTGACAGTTTAACTTAAAGGGGTCATATGATGCTGCTAAAAAAAAACATTATTTTGTGTATTTGGTGTAATGAAATGTGTTTATGCGGTTTGAAGTTAAAAAAACACATTTTTTCCACATACTGTCCATTATTGTTTCTCCTCTATCCCCGCCTTTTGAAACGCGTCGATTTTTTACAAAGCTCATCATCTGAAAAGCGAGGTGTGCTCTTATTGGCCCTCTATCCATTGCGTTTTGATTGGCCGAATACCTCAAGCGTGAAACGGAAATGTTACGCCCCTACCATACTGTGATTCTGTGTCCCGGCACGACGAGACAAAAACCTTAAAACCCGTTATAAACGATTCATTTGTTGCATCCAGTGGGGACATAATTACTGATTATAATGACTTATACTGTCTTTTTTTTACGCGTTGCGTTGCATTGTGCATAAACATAAAACCATGTCTGCATTTGTGAACGGAGAAACGACAAACAACAAGCGCTACTCACTGCCCCAAAACTCGCGTTTGAGTCATCAGTGGCAAGTCCTTTAAATGAAAACGTACTTACAGACTGTGATTCAGAACTGCCGGCATTTTAGTCTAATGTTACTCTACCAGGATCAGTAAACAGTCCTACATTAAATGTGCTGTATATTCTGGATATTTGGGTTAAACTGTTCTGAAACAGTGTTGTAAATACAACTTAACCAATGATTATTAGTCGTGTCCTCTTTTGAAAGACCAAACAAAGTAGTTTCGCGTTCACATAACGAAAAACACAGTGTCTTCACAACATGGCGGCGGCGGCAACAACGAGAATAAAAGTTACGTCTTCTTTCTTTGCATGAACATTTGGGCGGCATTATGCAAATCTTCCCACATAGTGAGGTAGATATGTGGGGGCGTGTTAGAATGAGCCGTTTTAGGAGGGTGTGGTTGATTCTTAACTTTTATAAAGTGTATCTCTTTGGATTTGAGACTTTAGCTTTTGCAACTTTAACAGATCTTCTTTATGCACCAAGAACTTGTAACACTCCAAAGAAAAAGGAAAAAATTAAATCGCATCATACGACCCCTTTAATTGAAATGGGATGTATTAAAGGTCTCTACCACAACACAGGCTTAACAGGGCAATGCTAAACAGCCAAACAATAACCCTTTGAAAAACTGGATGTGATTTAACTGGCTAACTAGCTATTAATGTGTTGACATTTTAACTAACTTATATTGAAAATGGTGTAGTTATGTTATCTACCAACAGGGGGCTAAACAAGTTATGTTAACCAGTCAAACTAGATGTTATGTAGTTAGTTAGCTAGCTAACTAGCTAGACACATGTTGACAGTTTAACTTAAATTGAATTAAGATGGTGTAGTAATGATATCTTCTGGCAGGGGCTAAATAATCTATGCTAACCAGCCAAACAATAACCTTTTGAAAAACTGCATGTAGCTAGTTAACTAGCTAGCTAGGTATAGTGTGTTTATGGTAACTACCAACATGGGCTAAACAAGCTATGCTAACCAGTCAACCAAGACTTTTTGAAAACTGGATGTTAGCTAGTTAGTTAGCTAGCTAACTAGCTAGCTATAAACATGTTGACAGTTTAACTATGTTGAATTGTAGTAAATTGGTGTAGCTATGGTATCTTGCAACAGGGGCTAAATAATCTACGCTAACCAGCCAAACAATGGCCTTTTGAAAAACTGCTGTACCTAGTTCACTAGCTAGCTACACAAATGTTGAAAGTTTAACTTAAATTGAAGTAAGATGGTAAAGTGTGTTTATGGCATCTACCAGCAGAGGCTAAAAGGGCTATGCTAACAAGCCAAGCCATCACCCCTTGAAAAACTGGATGTTATTTAGCTAGTTAGTTAGCTAGCTATAAACATGTTGACAGTTAAACTGTTAAATTGAAGATGGTGTAGTTACAGTATCTTCCAGCAGGGGCTAAAAGGACGACGCTAACCAGTCAAATCATGACCCCTCGGAAAACTGGATGCTATTTAGTTAGCTATCTAACTAGCTATAAACATGTCCACAGTTTAACTAAGTTAAATAAGTAAGCTGGTGTAGTTAGGGTCTACCAAAAGCTAAAAGGACGATGCTAACCAAACCATGACTTCTTAAAAACGGATATTAGTTAGCTAGTTACTAACTATTAAGATTTTGGCAGTTTAACTATCAGCAGAGGCTAAAAGCAAACGCTTCTTTCTCAAAACTACTGTTTATTTTTTATTGGATACATTGATCTCGCATCAATGGTCTCATCTGATAGGAAAGAGGTTTATTGGAAAGAACAATGAAAGCTCTGTGAAGAGAGGAATTTGTGACAGACGTTCAGTAAGATAACAGGCAGGTGAATGAGATCATGTACAAACACAAACACTGACCGTCATTATCCTACAAATACACATTTAATAGGTCAGGTCTGTGAAGGGAACTGTTTTCTGGTCTAAAGATTTCTGAGGGCCTCATTTTATTAAACCCTTCTCAGCTCACTACAAAGGCTTTCTATGGACTTTGGCCTCCATAAACCCAAACAAATGAATTCCTAATACTTGGAGGACATTCAAAACCTCTTTTAGTTTGCTCAAGCAGATTCATTTTACAATGCAGGGCCACTGCTGCACATGTCAGGTGTGGCAATGCTTGGAGTGTATGGACAAAAACAAAAACCAGACTACACACTGCAGCCCAACAAAATCACCTAATCCCAGAATTATAAATGAAAAGTCTTTTAAACTAAGTATAACATAATATCACTGAAGTATCAGTTAGCAAGCAAACAGCACTAACTGGTCACATGCCCTTTTAACACAAGCCAATCTAGGGATTTGCAATATTAATCGTCTGTGATAATACCGTAACTGTTGTTTTAACGATGTGCAAGCTGACATTATTGAGTATGTCACTCACTTTACAAAAAACAAACAAAAACACATTGTGAGGGTCCAAAAGCATTGACTGCGTGATGAAGCCTATTAGAACCATCCCCCCCCCCCCCCCAAGGAATGTTCCCTATAATTAAAGTAATGAAAGAAAAAACATCCCTGTATGGGTTTTGTTTTTATCGTTTGTAAATATGGCAGATAGTTTAAGTAATATCACACAAGCATCAGTGCCAATTTCCTAAACATTAGCACGTGAGCGCAATTGAAAATGTGATATTAATTTTACGCAACAGTTCAAGAAACGAGTTAACATTTTAGACAGAAAATTGTCTGGGGGTTTTTTTCTGTTTGGCCAATGAAAACAGTTCCAAACAAAAGTCGGAGCTGAACAGTTGTGCTTCTCAGAGCAACACTGCAGCATTTCGTTCCTTAATGAATCTGTTTTTGAACAAATCCATTCATAAATCACTTGCTTCGTTTCTAAACGAATCAGCTGTTTTGAACAAATCATTTGAATGACTGATTCAATGAATCACCCATTAAAACAGGGACTTGCTGCCACCTACTAGCGGTTTAGTGTCATATTTATTTTATCCATGACGGGACAAACCAACCAAGGTAGCCAGCAAAATCTTGGTAATGCGATTTTCAGTCATGCAAGAAATCTGTGCTTTTCAAAATTTGCCAGTGATGGTATTAATATTTTGCTTCCCATATCTAAAAAATTTCTTGTTATTTTAGCATTATTTAATCTTTTTTTTTTTTTTTTTATATTTCTGATTCATATTTTAAATTAGTTGTATTTTTTAGTTTTCCATTTAAATTTTGCTTCTTTTTATTTTAATATATGTCTGTGCTGTTTTATGTTAGTTTTGACCCTTTTCATTTTTCTCTTTATTCAGTTTAGTAATTAGTACTTAAGTATTATAACTTCATTACAACTTTAGTATTTCTTTAAACTATTGAACTACTCCTTTAAGCCCGGGTCTCAGACACGAGTTTCCAACACTGTTTGGATCAAGGCATTCAATAAAGACCAGGAAACCATTTATCTTCTTTGTAAGAGCTTAAATCCACATCCTCTAGAACGGGGGTGGCGAACTTCGGTCCTGGAGAGCCGCAGCCCTGCCGAGTTTTGCTTCAACCCTAATCAAACACACCTGAACAAGCTAATCAAGGCCTGAATGGTTACTAGAAAGCTACAGGCAGGTGAGTTTTACTTAGGGTTGGAGCTGTACTCTGCAGGGCTGCGGCTCTCCAGGACCGGAGTTCGCCACCGCTGCTCTAGAATCATACTGAAGAAAACCCCTCACTAGTATGAATCAACAAAAGACTTCTTCTACTAGGAGGTCCAGTTTCTCACCCTGCCGGTGTCTATGAGAGCCAGCAGTCGAGGGTTGTTCTGCTCTACGGCCTCCAGACACTGGAACATGGCAGACACGTGTGGTTCACTCAACAGGAAGGCCCCGTCTACAGAAGAAGGACCAGTCACACTGTATCACACACACACCACCAGGAACAACGTATACGTAAGCAAAGGTGCCAAAGGTTTGGAGGATGCTAAGTTACCATTGTAATATTTCTGTGTGTTTGTCTTATGCTGCAGCAGTGGTTTGAGCTGGGCAGATAAGATGTGACCTTGGAGGCTGTGTAAAAGCCAACGCTCGGCTTTATAACCCTCGCCAAAGCACTGAACGCCACTGCTCAACACCGGCTCCAGCTGACTGAACTGCAAAGAGAGAGACAACAAAGTCAAAAATCTCACTGACGAGGTCAAAACAAGCTTCACGTGGGAAATATTCACTGGACTGACAAATACCTGTTCTACATGACGAGCGAGATGAGGACAGAGATACCGCACACACCACACGAAACGCCAGTAGTCTTTTTGTTTATAGTAGGTCTGCAAAACAAATTAACCAAATTAGAACTTGTACCAAAGTGTAATGATTCATACATTAAAAATGTCTTTGGTCACTTCTGTGCATGCAAGCCAAAACAGTTATGAAGACATTAAAATAATCTTTAAAAAGCATTCAATCAAAGGGCAGTAAATAACAAATAAAAAAAACTAAAAATCTTAAACATTAAAATGATAAATTCATATTATTTTTTAGTACATTTTACAATTAAAGTAATGATGGGAAGCTCATCTGATGCATTGAGCTGTAAAAAAAAAACAAAAAAAGTCAGAAGTAACAATTAAACCAAAAAAAATTTATAATTGAATTAAAAAAGTAAAACTTTTATTTAATGTATTTCATTGTAAAAATTAGTAAACTTTTAAAAATTATTAATTTAAAACTGTTATCCAATCATAGCAGTGGGCGTTTACTTCCAAGTCTTCAATAGCTATGTTTCCATCACCCTATTTTAAAGCGCATTTTGAAGTATCGCATGAGAAACAAGTGAAAATGCCAAATTTCAAATAGAAATCCCTTATCCACAAAATACATTTTTACTCTCGCTTGAGGTGGTTTTTGACTTGTGCGAAAATGGCGTTAATGCGAATAATGGGAGATGGAAAACCATTTGCTGAATAAATTCCTCCATGAGCATCAAAAAAGTAATGTGACTTTGAACAATGGGATGGCATAACTTGACTAACCAGCGGACCGATCTCATTCACAACATCTGAAATGTTGTTATGGTCATTCGGAAATGCACGAGCAAAGTCTGTCATCAAAGTATTTCTGTATAACCGTCTCCCAGAATTGCGTTCCCCAAACAGCAGCATCCACCTCCGAAAGCAATGACCGCATTAATAAAGTAATTTATTATATAAGAAAATTATTATATTCTCTTACTTTTCTTAGTGATTTATAGTGCCAGTTTATCAGGAAGTGACGATTTTGTTCTCTTTGACTCGTTGGATGGAAACGGTGCTTGTTCGCAAATGTTTTATGCGATATTCCGATTTTGCGTATTAGTTAAATTCGCAACTTTGGACGGAAACCCGGCTAATGCGGCTCGCCCATAAAAACCGAGCGTTTCTCAAACCGGCCTCAAAACCAGGGTAGAAAATAGCCTATTACTTATTGATTTAGATGTTTTTGAATGTAAAAATCACACAAACGTCATAAGTGGACCTCAGACAACAGTATAAAACAATAAAAAAAGCCAGTTCGTGACGCCTTTAAAGTTTTGGGATTAATCTATAAACTAATACAATACTTTCTTTGTTGGAAAGGCCACGGAGGCCATTTCTCATCTCCAATTAGATATAGAAAGTAAAACAAAGAAGTAACACAACTTTAAAACACTCTTCCTCGTCTGATTAGCCACTGAGCCTATTTGTGTCTAATAGTTCCTGGTAACTCAGGCTGTTGTTTTGGATATATTCCCGCCGGTACCACAGGATATTCTAGGTGCTTTCATGAAAACGCCCAGAGACTTTTATCTTGTTCCTCCACACCTGCTCGTGTTTCAGGCCGTGGCCCAGGATGTTGTTCATGTCCTTGTGCAGGCGCTGAAGACCCCCATAGCGGGACCACACGTTAGGGTTGTTGGTGAACAGCAGCCCTTCAACAGTCGTCTTCAGATTAGACAGAAGCTTCCAGTGTTCCCATCTGAAAGAAAACATGTGTCAGCTGCACTTACAATATATTTAGAATACATAGTGTGCCACTTTGGGTAAAAAGTGTACTGAATGTGAACTTGTAGTGTACTTAAAATCTAGAGTAGAAAACACCACACAAAAAATTTTAATGTGTATATTTATGTATATAGATAATCATATATATCATCATATATATGATATATATTATATATATAATATATACATCGTCCACACAATCTATCTATAATATATATAATATATATTATATGACATATACACAGTAAAAATTTATTATAATTATATATATAGCTATAAATATATATATATAGATATAATATACATCATTATACACATAAAAAATTTACATTATATATATATATTATATAATCAATAATATCTATATATATATATATAAACCCTTACTGTTTTTAAATAGAAATATTAATTCACTTTCATGACTATGCGTCTTTATACACTAAGTCAAATTAAGTTTTACATTAAAGTACATTTTAAGTCATTGTTTTCATAAACAAGTTTTAAAGAAGTACACTTATTTTGATGTGTTGAAAAACAATATAGCACATGTAAAGTACTTGATTATAATTTTTACTGTAGTCTAATTCAATATTATCAAAAAAGTTTATACATTTTAAATCAACTAAATAGTAACTTCATCGCTACAAACTAGGGCTGCACGATTATGACAAAAATCATAATTGTCGATTATTCCCTTGAAAATTGTAATTGCGATTATTAATTAAGATTATCACAATTTACATTAAATTATGTTTATACCATTGTTTGAAGCAACTGCATGCCATATTTTTATATGAAGATAAATAAGCTGAAAACACTCAAACTGAAAAACCTTTAGTGCTTTTCTATAGTATTAAGCCTCACGTGTCAACTGTACATTTGATTGGTTTCTCCTTTAAATTAAAAAAAAAAATGTGAATTGTATAATGTTATACTAAAACTAAACTAATGGAAAAATCCTTAAGATAACATGTAGAAAGAAAAAAACGCATCTTAAGCACTCAGAATAACATAAGTGGACTTTGAACAATTACGTAATTGTGGCATCCGTAATTGTAATCGCGATTATACATTCGATTTATTGTGCAGCCCTACTACAAATGTGTAATCAAAACTATACTGAAAAACATGACATATAAGTTTCAAGAGAAATTATATTAAAGCATTTTAGATTACCACAAATGCTCGTCAGTACATTGAGAAGTACTTTAACCATATTTCAAGGACAATAAAAGTATATATGAAATTACATAAAAATACGTGCTTAAGATGAAAATTGTAGTTAGCGACATAATCTGGATTACACATATTAGGTTATGTAGTCCGACTACTTTTGACCCAACTCATATATAAAAAAGACTTGAATGGGATTATTGTGTACCATGTTATCCAGATCATGAAATGCATTAAACGTTACATTACATGAGGGCTTCCCAAATTGGGGATTGTGCAAAAACAGTAAGGTGTTGATGAAACGCTAACATAAAAATGTCAAATCAAACTGACAAATAATGTAAAAAAAAAATTTAATTACAATTTGTCAATGTGACCAACACATCCGAGAAGCATGAGCATGCAAATGTTGTTAAATTATTGAAATCTCAAAGGTTATTATCAAAGACGTTTACATTACATTACATGAAGAAACATGAAAACATTGCATTACAAGTCTTCTAGGTTTGAAATACTTTAGTCCGGGCTTTCACTATTAATAATTAGTGACGGTCACTGCCTGGATATGATGAAGACACTGCATTTGACAGCTTTGCATCGAACTTGTGTATTTATTAGTCTCATATATATACTAGAAAAATGTAAAAGAAAAAGAAAAACTGGGGTATGAATAATTTTCTGCCACTGTGTGAATAAGATGCAATCTTATAATCCATAAAAAATAACTATAATCTGATTATGAACATTTTAAAACATTATATAATCTGATTACAAGTGCTTAATTGAATGCAATCTGATTATGTAATCCAGATTACTACCGAACAATACTGAAATCGGGCATTACATTCCCTTGAGCTCAAAACATGACATGAAGTTTACATTTAAATATACAGTTCTGAAGTATAATAAATACTAATGCTACTACTAGCATGCTAACGTGTGCTTCTTTAAATGCGCCAGGCTTCAGCAGATCGCAAAACTGCGCAGCTATGAGTAGTAATCACGCGAGTTTCTGTTAATTAATTAATGAAAGCGCGTCGCATGACTGGTGTTGATCTGCGGATGAACGCTGCTGCTGGAACAGACGACGAGGGAGAAGCTCATGAATATTCATTGAGCCACTGAACGCTTCCGTGAGCGCCGACTCTCCTATTGGTTGATTCTCCTGCTTACATATTAACATATAGAGTTCAGCCAATCGGATGATACGCTTTGACGGGAAAGCGTCCCATGACCTAATTAATATTCATTAGCGAAGTCTTTACCATAGTAGGATGTACAAATGCACTAGCCGGCTAGCTCCATATGAAAGCTGCAGTCGAGAACCGTCTTAGCAAACAAGATGGTTAGTGTCTACATATTATTTAAATGTTCTTAAATAGAGATGTACACAAGTATGAGGTGCTAAAACTATGTGCTAGAGCCGCAATAATCCCCCAAACTGAAGCTGAGGGTCTGGCTGTCAAAACTCAGGACTGCTGTGTACGGCCGTGTTTCGTTTTTAACGTTACCTGCGCTCTCCATCTTCCGCCTCCACGGATATCTCCATCTCCAGCCCGGGTAACTGCTGGGTCCCGAGCTCAGGTCCGACTGAAACACAGACGCTCTCCTAGCAGGCTGAAGGGGCTTCCTCTGGGCGGCCCGCACCATAACAAGACACACGAGCGTGAAGGCAGAGATAACGCGCGCTCTGACCGGAAGCAAGTTCCGCAAATAGCGGAAGCAGGTTATTTTCTAAAATAAAAGTGAAACGCAGGATTTTATCATATCAGAGCATAAGCACTGTAGCCTATTGGTCATTCCTACATTACAGTGCAGTGCGTATGAACGCCCCCAATAATATATGTTTTGATAAATTAGATGAAATATTAAGTAATTTATAAAGACTGAAAATCACCAACTACTGTACCATGGTTATTTTATATATTGCATTTATTTTGCATTTATTGTATTTCATTGATTTTAATTATTCATTATTTCATGTATTTAAATATTTATGAACAATTTAGTCTTTTTATTTGGTATATTTAATTTATGTTAAAATTATATTTAAAACAAGTTTTTATTTATTTGGTATATTTAATTTTTTACATTTAATTTATTGTGTTTCATTTGTTTGAATTACTAATTAAATTTAAATTGTATTTAAAACGAAATCTTATGAACCCCATTTTTTTTTTGTTATTGTGGTGTATTTGATTTATTTTGGATCTTGAAACCGCCTCACATTTTAAACTGTGTTTTTAAACAGTCTGCTGTAATGACAACCGATCGAAAACGACGAGAAGAAGACACGCCTACAACTCTTCTCAGCTTCATTGGGGACCTTACACGTCGTGGCCACACGGTGGCGCTAAACCTGTTCTGTCAGTAACTCCAGGACCAGTCACTGAACTACAGATGATCTCCACGAGCCACTCGGCAGCTTGTTACAGGCGCAGGGAAATTCAGACATGTTAAGGCTTTTTGCATTTGCATTTACAGTTAGAGCCAAGGGCAGCATATTTCCATTTCACTTGGGAAGGTATAATGTATGGTGGCCTATATTTTGCTATGGCAACCAGCCACAACATCATTATAATATAAGTAATTAAAACTATATATTTCTTTTGTAATTTGTTTTTCAGACCTAACTGACAGAAATGACCAGTAGATGGCAGCAGTGATCCACACGTCCTGCTTAATTCTAAAAACCCTAAAAGATCGTTTCATTAGATATTTAATTAATAACTTCAGTGAACACCTATCCCCTATATTGTAAAGCCTTTTCCCCCACTCAGTTCTTTTGGCATATCAGTGTGAAAACTCCTGATCTAATAGACATACACGGTTTTTAAATGACAGTAAACAATAACACATTTTTACTAAAAAATACTATTATCTGTTTAATGACTCCTAACCTTTACAAACTGCTTTTATGTAACTCACTGACGGACTTCCCTTTTGAACAAACAGCATATGCTGGTGGTATGTTTGCACGCTATGCATGCTGGTTATGCTGGTCCTTTGCTGGTTTAAACTGGTTTAAGATGGTCCTTTGCTGGTTTAAGTTGGTTTAAGAGGGTCCTTTGCTGTTTTAAGCTGGTTTAAGCTGGTCCTTTGCTGGTTTAAACTGGTCCTTTGCTGGTTTAAGCTGGTCCTTTGATGGTTTATGATGGTCATGTGCTGGTTTCTGCTGGTCCTTTGCTGGTTTAAGCTGGTCCTTTGCTGGTTTAACTGGTCCTTTGCTGGTTTATGCTGGTCCTTTGCTGGTTTAAGATGGTCCTTTGCT
The DNA here is from genome assembly GCA_018155175.1 of Sinocyclocheilus anophthalmus. Classification (NCBI taxonomy): domain Eukaryota; kingdom Metazoa; phylum Chordata; class Actinopteri; order Cypriniformes; family Cyprinidae; genus Sinocyclocheilus; species Sinocyclocheilus anophthalmus. The sequence goes on along the minus strand of JADLZN010009445.1, from coordinate 254,412 downwards.
GGTTTATGCTGGTCCTTTGCTGGTTTAAGATGGTCCTTTGCTGGTTTATGCTGGTCCGTTGCTGGTTTAAACTTGTCCTTTGCTGGCTTAAGATGGTCCTTTGCTGGTTTCCGCTGGTCCTTTGCTGGTTTACGCTGGCCCTTTGCTGGTTTATGCTGGCCCTTTGCTGGTTTAAGATGGTACGTGCTGGTTTAGATGGTTTTTTAGAGGTCCTTTGTGGGTTTAGCGGTTTAAATGGTCCTTTGCTGGTTTAATTTGGTCCTTTGCTGGTTTAAGCTGGTTTAAGATGGTCCTTTGCTGGATTTTGCTGGTTTATGCTGGTTTAAGATGGTCCTTTGCTGGTTTAAGATGGTCCTTTTGTTGGTTTAAGCTGGTTCCTTTGCTGGTTTAAGATGGTCCTTTGCTGGTTTAAAAGATGGTCCTTTGCTGGTTTATGTTGGTCCTTTGCTGGTTTAAGCTGGTTTAAGATGGTCCTTTGCTGTTTTAAGCTGGTTAAGATGGTCCTTGGGTTTATGCTGGTCCTTTGCTGGGTTATGCTGGTCATGTGCTGGTTTATGCTGGTACTTTGCTGGATTAAACTGGTCCTTTGCTGGTTTAAGATGGTAATTTGCTGGTTTATGCTGGTCCTTTGCGGGTTTAAACTGGTCCTTTGCTGGTTTAAGCTGGTAATTTGCTGGTTTAAGATGGTCCTTTGCTGGTGTATGCTGGTCCTTTGCTGGTTTAAGCTGGTTTATGCTGGTTTAAGATGGTCCTTTGCTGGTTTAAGCTGGTTTAAGCTGGTCAAGTGCTGGCCATGAGCTGGTTTAAGCTGGTCATGTGCTGGTTTATGCTGGTCCTTTGATGGTTTAAGATGGTCCTTTGGTGGTTTAAAAGATGGTCCTTTGCTGGTTATGCTGGTCCTTTGCTGGTTTAAGCTGTCCTTTGCTGGTTTTATGCTGTCCTTTGCTGGTTTAGCTGGTCATTTGCTGGTTTAGGATGGTCCTTTGTGGTTTAAGATGGTCTTGGTGGTTTTTTTAAGCTGGTTAAGATGTCCTTTGCTGGTTTAAGTGGTTTTAAGAGGGTCCTTTGCTGGTTTAAGCTGGTCCTTTTGATGGTTTATGATGGTCATGTGCTGGTTTATGCTGCTCCTTTGATGGTTTATGCTGGTCCTTTGCTGGGTTAAGCTGGTCCTTTGCTGGTTTATGCTGGTCCTTTGCTGGTTTAAGCTGGTCCTTTGCTGGTTTAAAAGATGGTCCTTTGCTGGTTTATGCTGGTCCTTTGCTGGTTTAAGCTGGTCCTTTGCTGGTTTAAGCAGGTCCTTTTGCTGGTCCTTTGTGGTTTATGCTGGTCCTTTGAGGTTGAAGGTGGCCTTTGATGGTTTACATAGATGGGCTTTGCTGGTTTATGATGGTCTTTGCTGGGGTAACGCTGGGTCCGTTGTGTTGCTGCGTCCTGTGCTGGTTGTTAACTGGGACTTTGCTGGTTCTGTTGGTCCTTTGGTGGGTTGGCTGGTCCTTTGTGGGTAAAGTGGTCCTTTGCTGGTTAGCATGGTACTTTGGCAGCACATGACCCGCAATAAACCAGCAAAAGGACCAGCTTAAACCATCATCCTAGCGTCAAAACATACCTAACCAGCATATTCTGTTTTTTTTCAGCAGGGTTGGCACTGTTTTTGAACTGAATGAATCAACACTGAACTGATTTGAGCTGAATAATGGCTCGGTTATATTCTGTAGAGCTGCTTTACAGCAGAGTCTAGTTCAGGTCACTTCATAACTGATGAACTTTGCAGCATTCACACTGTTGTTGAGCCGTATTGAACCTTAGAGATATTAACCATGGTTTTATTGTAGTAAAAGTGTAGTGACCGTGTTTTTTTGGTGTATTGATTACCATTTGTTTTACTATAAAGACCATGGTTAAAGTAGCAAAAGCATGGTTAATTTGTGGTTATAACTATAGTATTTTATTTTTAAAAAATGGTTAATTTTCGTAAAGGTAATGACACTATTGTCTTATTAGAGTCTATAGTATGTCCACATTTAAGTAGCTAAGTGTGTAACTCATCTTTAAAAAGTCAGTAATTCATGTCAGTTAATATATACAGTGCTATATGTTTGTGTGAGTTATGCACAATAATATAGCAACACATTTAAAATGCTTTAGTTCTCGATGGAACAGCAATTTATTTCTGACAGAAAACTAAACTTTTTCAAAACAGCACATTACAAGGGTATTTTTAAGATATTCTCAAAGGCTCAGTGATCAAGTACAATGCATTTTGCTTGTATACTACATTTCCTTCAACAAAAAAAGAAGAAAAACAAGCAAACCTAAAAAGCTCAGACTGATGTACAGTGATTGTACGATATTTCTGTTTGGCTCAAACTGGGCAAAAAATAAACCAGATCACTGCATCTATAGTACAAGAGGCACAAAAGACACTGAAAACAAAGGACATGCCCTATACATAAATGACATCTGTGAACACTTTTGCAGCTTTGATTTCATTACGATGATTATTTGATTATTCTTTGAAAGTAATCAGTGTGAACTACACCTGGAAATATAAATCGGCATTTATTTTGTACATTTTCTGCAATGAAATAAACATTTGTCTGTATATCACGTTTTTCAACACCATGCAAATGACAACAATTTTTTCTTTTTTTTACGTTACTGGGTTTAACTCCAAAAATCACCCTTCACCATCCATAATCAAACATCGTTCACAGACTGCTTAAATTATGACAAATAAAAAACATGAGGTAAGAAAATAGTCATGATAGATCATGCACCACAAGCTAATCAGAAACAAAAGGTGACAAAGTAAAAAAAAAACAACAACAATAAAATGTGCGTTACAAAACAAATACAGCTTTTCTTCTTTGGTTACAAATATGTCGTACAAACTAATTCACAGCTCCTAAAATACAAAACGTATCAGAATTGGAAATCAGAATTTAAGTACTTAGGGAAAGTATAGCAAGTATACTTAATTAAATCCGAAAGGAAAATACTTGATAATTGCTGCTCACCTGTACAACATACTTTAATACTTTACAATCTATACACATGTACATTCAACCCCGAACCAACTCAACTATACAGGACTGTGTATCAGCAATGTTGTTGGATCACTTTTAGTGTTGGAACTGTGCCATGGGGACATTATTGCCTTGTTAAACAAGTATCTTTTGATATTTAGACGAAACCCCCCAAAAAGACGGTTCTTTATAGATACTTATATATATTATATATATATATATATATATATAGATATATATATATCAAATAGATCTCCGTTACCATTGTTCATTGACATTATGAAAATAGCAGCCTCTATAAATATAGCAAACAGTAAAACTAAAGAGGCTCTCCCAAGCTTTACACGGTGTTTGGCTTCGCCTGAGTCTCTGAAAGCGACAGACAAGCTTCCTGCTAATTCTACTGAACTCTTTCGCCTGCGCCTGCCAACAGCCCATACCCACAGAAAGCTACCGCACCCATCATGGAGCCAAGTCTGCTTCTCTCAAAATGATTGTCTAATACTGGGAAAGCCAAGCAGCGCGTATAACGAAGCATGGCTCTCCGCAAGTGGCAAACCAAAACCTCCTTTGCAGATTGTCATTTTTTTTTGCTGTTCTTCACGCTGTGGACACGTTGGGTTGCGGGGGCAAGGCCACGAGTTTGCTTCCTTCCTGTAGGATGGCGTTGACCGCCGTCTGTTGGGGTGAAGTGCTGCCGAGGTTGTTGAGCTGGGTCAGCTGCTCAGTGTTGGCCAGAGATTTTAATACTGCGTTTTCCCTCTCCAGAAGCGAATTCCTCTCAAAGAGCTCCTTGATCTGCTCCTTCAAGACCTCCACTTCCTCGCGCACGGCGTACATTAAATGGCTTTTCACAAGATCCTGAGGAGGAGAGCACAATGGTGGAAAATTTATAGTGAATTATATCAGACGCATTTTTGCTTAAAACTAAAAATAAATTATATTTGGCTTATCTTACCAGCACTATCTAATAGGGCTGGGTAAAAAAAAATATAGATTTCTCGATATTAATCGATTCTCTTTTTTACGGAACGATATCGATTCTTAAATCCTAAGAATCGATTAGTCTCGCCTGTTTTCAGTTAATGGACGGAACACTGAAGGGCACCTCCCATCCAACATATCACAATAAGCATTGTGCTGTGGTGCTTTTAATATGAAACAATGTCTCAGATTTCAAATTCTGTCCATTGTATTGCAGTATTCAAACAATAAATGCAGTTTTGGCATGGTTTAATGTGGAGTGACAGATCGCTGTAGCGCCTCAGTGAACTGATAATCTCCTCCACATTAATACCAGCTTCGGCATAAAATAAACATGACTAAACATCCGTAGGCAAGTTAAAAGAGTACATCTTTACAATCCGTATCCTGTCTCATGTAATCGCTCAATCTGTGTTTCAGCTGCGCAAAGACGTCAATATAACTGCTTGTAAACAATGTAACGTAACGTCACATTTACCTCAGAAAAACATATTCGTGACCATAAACTCACTAATCATATAAAAAAATAAACTGTAGAGAGGGGCATTAAATATATGCACCATATAATATATTAATTATAACTTTTACTGTTCTTCAATGTTGAATTTATGTTTGAATAAATCCATCGACAGCCACCATTATGTTTATATTAAAAAAACGAATTGAAGTAGAGATATTATTATGTAATTGTAACTATTATTTTAAAAACTTAAATTTTAACCTTCAATATTATAGTAATGGAAAACCAACTGACTCTCGTGTATTTTTTACAGCATTAGTTGAGAGATTTTTTTTTCTTGAGAAAATTTGGCATGTACTGTACCTGATATATATCCAAAATAATCGATATTGAATCAAATCGCAAGCTTGTGAATGAGAATTGAATCGAATCGTGAAATTTGTGTCAAAACCCAGCCCTACTATCTAATAAAACATGTTTCAGGGATAAAGCATTTTGACAAAAACAATATGTTGGTGGATCTTCTCCTAATAATAAAAACTAAAATTTGCAAATCAATCTGGTCCCATCAACTTGAAAAATGTTTCTATAAAACTTTCTCCCAACATTTGGATTGATTACATTGAGCTTTATATGGATTTTTAAAAAAATGTATTTAATGACTCCAAAAATGTCATGTGTTATAACAATCAAGCAAATAAATAAATGGATAGTAAAAGGTTTTACACATCTTAATCATTATTATTAGGTTTTCAAAAAGTATTGTTTACAAATATCATGAATTATTAATTTATAAATACCATTATATTTTGGTGGAGTCACACCATATTAAATTTTACAACCGAAAAATATCCTTCCCTTGTCATAAAATGACTGATTTTGCAGGCAAAAAGTTTAGTTTCAAAAAGTTTTCTCAAGAATGTTTTATTTAGACACTTGCATAGTTATTTATTTTAATGCCTTGTCAGCATCTAAGGCTATCATCATGGCAAAAACTGAGTTGGGATGATTCAAGAGAGTTACATAAACAAAATAAAAACCAAGCAAACACAAAAATGCAGCAGTTAAAATTATACAAGATTTTTGTTTAATTAACATATGATAAAAATTCTAAAATCTTTTCTGTTAAAATCTTACTAAACAAGTCCCCGAGTGAGCGTACTTCTATAAAAAAAAAAAAGTTTTCTACTTGCATTAAAAACCGGGACATTCCAATAAAACATGTTTAATGGAAAGGGGCGGTCTTGCAGAACATGCATAAGACAATTGCATAACCTTAATGGTTCTTTCCTTTATGTCCCAAGTAAAATATCTAAATTATTTTAAATTCAGAAATTTATTTTTATTTAAAGAAACCATTAAAATACTCACCATAGCTTGTTCTATTTTGTTATCAATGGCCACAACACTGGCGCCAGAGGCACTGCAGAAAGAAAACAAAGACGGCGCTTAAAAAAAAGAGTTTACACTGAGATCTCCTCTAAGGAATATGCAAGTCCTGTCAAGCACCTTACATAATCTCGGCTGAATCACACTTCCAACTATCAGTGTGCAATACTTCACAATGGTGAATTTAGATGACATTTCCTTGTTATGCTTATCAGCACATATCATGTAAAATCATACACGTGTTGAGAGCTCCCGAGATAAGATAGAAATTAGGCATGCACATACTCCCCTTTCAAAACAACCTGTCAACAATGGGCGTCGCTAGGCCATTTTTAGGGCTCAGTGCGAGAAACAGAGGACACGGTGTGTGTTTATCAATATACTGTTATAATATATGCATCTGTGCAGTTCTTTGTCATAAATCCAGTTTACAAAATATCATGGGAGAGCAATAATCGGTTGGTTCCCCGTCTACTGTAGCCTAAGTTTTCACAGCGTTCACCGCTCATCACACCACAGCTGTTTCCTCCAGCGAAAATGAAGCACATATGAACGCATGCTGTATAAAACAATAATTTTTCCATTTTCATTTGAAAATGTAACTTTCAATATAATACATATTCCAATGCATGTGGCAAAGAGGTTTGCATACGCCTACTTGAGATAAGGAATACTAGAAATGCAAACAATACAATTTTGTGTTTGTAGCCTACAGTAAACAGGTTGTGTGTGTGTGTGTGTGTGAGATCATGAAGACTTGAATTTGGCTTATTCAGTACTCAAATGTTATACCTATCCATGCAATACAGTGGAATACTGCAATAAGTTTAGTATACGACTATTAATCAAACATTTTTTATCTTATATATATATATTTTATTATTAGGCTATTATTATTATTATTATACCCTCACTGGGGGCTGAGCCCCCCTAAATGAAAATCCTAGACTCCCTGCTGTCAACATCATAATCCATTACGCATTAGGAAATATATTCAGAACTTGTGCATAAATAATTAAGTTATGAAGGTATAATACTATTGCAAAATACAAACGTTTAAAACAAAACTACCAACAGACAGAGCTAAATATCAAGTGCATGTATCCATTATTAACAAAAACAGAAGAAAAAAGTAGACTTCTTTAATAGGCTACTGTTAGTGGCCGTTCACACCGAACGCGTTCTTGCTCACCATCAATGAAAACGCGCGTCAGGACGCATGTTGTGCCAAGAACGCTGCGTTTTTAGGGTAAGGTTAACAGTACATCTTTTTTTAAACGCCTCGAGTTGAGTTTTACGGCTCGTTGCGCAATAACGCGGCTTAGATTTCTTTAACGCAAACTAATCATAAATAATTATACTTCGCTTAATATACACCTTGCATGCTGAAGTGTTTTAGTATAAACGTACAACATGTAAAGTGCACTACAAGTGTTTAGATGTATTCGTGCTACTGAGACGCTGCGTACGTGACATGTCTTTACAAGCTCATTTCGCAAAACAACCCAACATTCATTCACAAATCTAATATCACATAAACCCACATTTAACACAGATTCATAACTGAGAAATGCAGCGTCTTTTCAGAAAAGCTGAAGCACAAGCACATCAGGCGACAAAGCAACAACTCGAGAGTTAATAAAAAGCACCGCATTGTAATCCTGCTGTAAATGTATAGCGTTTACCTGCATCGTGCTCTGTATGATAATAACCTCCCAGAGTGTGTAGGAGAGGATCCAGGGGAGTACGGCAGGCAATAACTCATCTTGCAGCGCATGTTTGTAATCGGTGCGTCTCACATACAGTAGTAAAGGCGCTCTTCAGGATTTAAGGGATCTGTGCTCTCGCAGGGGGGCGTGGCCGTAAGTGACGTCGACCGGGAGGCGGAGCCACACAGCAGCGAGTTAAGAGTTTTTTTTAGATGTAGGTTTAGAGTGGTGTCGCGCATGCGCAACACGATCATCAGCGCTGGCGTTTCTATCCTACTTGTGCATCCTCGTTTTGAATTGGGAGAGTTGCACAGAAACCAGGCGAGCTTTCAATGCATTCAAAGTGAACATTTTACAGTAGGAAATAGTCATGAAGATTTAGAAAATATATTATTTGACTAGTTGGAGTGATTTCTGAAGGATCATGTGACACTGAAGACTGGAGTAATGATGCTCGAAATCCAGCTTTGCCATAACAGGCATAAATTACATCTTCAAATATATAGAAAACCTTTATTTTAAATGAGTAATACTCACAATATTACTGTTTTACTATATTTCTGAACAAACAAATGCAGCCTTGGTTAGCATGAGAGACTTTGTAAAAAAAAAAAAAGTGTAAAAAATCATTAATTATTAATTATTCCAAACGTTTGACTGGTTGTGTAGGCTATTTATATTAAATACACATTGTTCACAAAGGAAAGGCCGATCTGATTTGACTAATTATATAAATGGTTAACATGCACAAGGTCGATGACCGTAAAGAGTCACCAGCCTCCAATTTAATTTTGGTTACTCAGTGGTCACAAAAACAAACTAAAGGCTTTTTTTCTGGGATGCATGTGCTTTCTAGATCTTATGCTGTGTCGCCTCATCCTCACCAGGGACCGGGAACCAGACCGCAGGCATGTCAAACAAATGTGTACATGCAAACCGACCCATGCCGCCGCAGAGCACAGGTGTCTCTCAAACCACATCAAGTGTCTTTCGATTTCACAATCTGCACAACTAACGCACTCCTCCAGGCAGTAAACAAAATCTGAAAAGAAAAAGTGCTGTCAAACTGAACAGACGTATCCTAGACTACAAGAATCTTCCATTAAATGGATGCATTCATCTGTAAATCCTAACTTCATCCCAACTTCTGCATTGCTCTTACACGGATTCAAATGTTGTCAGTATAAAGAGCCTCTTAAAGGGTTAGTTCACCCAAAAATGAAAATTAGCCCATAAATTACCCTCAAGGCATCCGGTGTATGACTTTCTTCTTTCAGACGAATCCAGTCGGAGTTATATTAAAAATAGTCTTTGATCTTTCAAGCTGTTTAATGCCACTCAGCGGGTGTTGCATGCTTCAGTTCAAAAGAAGTTAAATAAAAAGCGCCCATCCATAAAAAAAAAGTCTCACAACAAATGGTGAACAAATGCCTCAGGTAGCAAATCCATGCGTTTTTGTAAGAAAAATATCCATATTCAAAACGTAATAATCACTTTAATGTACCTTGCGCTCACAGTTGTACACAGAAGCAGCTCCGGGAGCATGATGTATGAGTTCAGCTTTGCGCATGCACCGCTTTTTTCTTACAAAAAAGCATCGATTCGCTACAGAAGGCCTTTGTTCACCCCCCAGAGGTGACACACGTGAGACACTTTTTTTTTTATGGATGGGCGCATTTTAATTAAGTGCTTTTGAACTGAAGCACTGCAACACCCGCGAGTGGCATTTTAAACGCTGAAAGATCAAAGAATTTTTAATATAACTCCCGATTGGATTTGTCTGAAAGAAGAAAGTCTTATACACCTAGGATGCCTTGAGGGTGGGTAAAACACAGTCTAATTTTCATTTTTGGGTCAACTAACCCTTTAAAATTAGGCCCAAGTCAAGAAGGTGTGAAAGCAGTGCCAATTAATGTGTCTCTAGTGTCCACTGCTATGCTCTAAATGTGTCAACACCTGTTTGTTGTCAAGTAGAAAGGGCTGCAGAATCAGAAAGTGCATGGTAGTTATCATATATATATCAGGGGGGAAAAAAAAGATTTAGGTCAGCCACCATGGGCAAGTTATCACTTAAAAAGATGAGAGAGGCCTGTTATTTTCATCATAGGTATACCTCAACTTGAGAGACAAAATGAGGAAAAAAAATCCAGAAAATCAAATTGTAGGATTTTTAAAAAATTTATTAGCAAATTATGGTGGAAAATAAGAATTTGGTAATAACAAAATTTCATCTCAATACTTTGTTATATACCCTTTGTTGGCATTGACAGAGGTCAAACGTTTTCTGTAAATCTTCACAAGGTTTTCACACACTGTTACTGGTATTTTGGCCCATTCCTCCATGCAGATCTCCTCTAGAGCAGTAATGTTTTGGGGCTGTCGCTGGGCAACCCGGATTTTCAACTCCCTCCAAAGATTATCTATGGGGTTGAGATCTGGAGACTGACTAGGCCACTCCAGGACTTGAATTGCTTCTTACGAAGCCACTCCTTCGTTGTCCGGGTGGTGTTTTTGGGATCATTGTCATGCTGAAAGACCCGCCACGTTTCATCTTCAATGCCCTTGCTGATGGAAGGAGGTTCACTCAAAATCTCACGATACATGGCCCCATTCATTCTTTCATTTACACGGATCAGTCGTCCTGGTCCCTTTGCAGAAAAACAACCCCAAAGCATGATGTTTCCACCCCCATGCTTCACAGTAGGTATGGTGTTCTTTGGATGCAACTCAGCATTCTTCTCCTCCAAACACGCCAAGTTGAGTTTTTACCAAAAAGTTATATTTTGGTTTCATGTGACCATATGACATTTTCCCAGTCCTCTTCTGGATCATCCAAATGTTCTCTAGCAAACTTCAGATGGGCCTGGTCATGTACTGGCTTAAGCAGGGGGACAAGTCTGGCACTGCAGGATTTGAGTCCCTGGCGGCAGTGTGTTACTGATGGTAGCCTTTATTACTTTGGTCCCAGCTCTCTGCAGGTCATTCACTAGGTCCCCCGTGTGGTTCTGGGATTTTTGCTCACAGTTCTTGTGATCATTTTGACCCCACGGGGTGAGATCTTGCGTGGAGCCCCAGATCGAGGGAGATTATCAGTGGTCTTGTATGTCTTCCATTTTCAAATAATTGCTCCCACAGTTGATTTCTACACACCAAGCTGCTTACCTATTGCAGATTCAGCCTTCCCAGCCTGGTGCAGGTCTACAATTTGTTTCTGGTGTCCTTTGACAGCTATTTAATCTTGGCCATGGTGGAGTTTGGAGTGTTACTGTTTGAGGTTGTGGACAGGTGTCTTTATACTGATAACAAGTTCAAACAGAAGCCATTAATACAGGTAACCAGTGGAGGACAGAGGAGCCTCTTAAAGAAGAAGTTACAGGTCTGTGAGAGCCAGAAATCTTGCTTGTTTGTAGGTGACCAAATACTTATTTTACCGAGGAATTTACCAATTAATTCTTTAAAAATCCTACAATGTGATTTTCTGGATTTTTTTTTCTCATTTTGTCTCTCATAGTTGAGGTATACCCATGATGAAAATTACAGGCCTCTCTCATCTTTTAAGTGGGAGAACTTGCACAATTGGTGGCTGACTAAATACTTTTTGGCCCCACTGTATATATATACACACACACACACACCAAATGACTAAATAAAACTCTAAATGACAATGAAATCTGAATTCAGAATGTTTACCCAAATACGACCTTCAGGAAAGACTAGCTAGATTGTCCACAATTCTGGGGCACCATTTCCACATGATCCAGAATTCAATTTACTAGGAAACATTTAAAAAAGCATCTTGATCAAACTTCAGTGAAATTTACTGATAACCCGCTAACTCTTGGCAATAAAGGCAGCTCCTTAACTTAGAATTAAGATTCTGATCTTTCAATAACAAAGCGAATATCAAGATTAACAAAAGTATGTCCTTCAAAAAAAACAAAAAAAAAGTGAGTGGAAAAAAAACAATTTATTAAAAAATAATACGTTAAAATGTGGAAAAACTTTGACGATTGAAAATCATGAAGTTAAAGAAACAACCTGTAACGTGTTTGTTTTTTGTGCATCATGTACTTTTTTCTTTTTCAACAGAGTAAGTTTGCACATTGTTGTTTAATCAAAATACTGAATTCATCAAACAGTCAGTTATTGGAAGGTTAGTACGGATCAGTTGACATGACATTATCTTATTACTCCGTTCTCAGCAAACTGCTTCACACAGTATGGTTTATGTGTATGACATCAAATCTATCTACATGTGGCATCGTGATTAACAAAAAACAAGTCTATTCCAACGGAAACTTCCTCCTTGCAGTACAGTCACCCACACAGGGGAAGCTCAGTTCTTAAGAAAATAACCTGTGTTAGTAATATAAAGATGTGGAGAGGAGCACGCACAAAAAATTCTTTCGAACTCACAGGGAATTCAGGCTATACCTGAAGACATGATATTTCCATCTTACGTGCACACAAGTTTCTTTTGGTTTTCTTTTGGTTTTCCTCATGATTAAGTTGGTTGGTGTTTTAACACCATGCCAGCTTCCTTGACCTTTTTCATGGTGAGTAACACGTGACATGTGAACTACAGCAATCTGACACGCCACAATAACATCAAAATTTAAGCACAAAGCTTACTGAAATTGTTTGATGGTAGGTGCGTAATAACATTTAGTTTTGTTCATGCATCAACTAAAAACAGCACAGAATAAAAGATCTCAGTTTATGAAAATGAAGATCGATTGAAAAAGAGAAATCGATATTATCAACTCGCTCTAGCGTCCACACAGCTGACATGTTTACCTGCTTATCCACGCTGTGCGCGCTAAACTGACATGGACACAGACAAAACGCCATTGGAGAAGTGCTAATTAAATGTCACCATTGTAGGCAACGTTTTCGGCTGAAACTGAAAATTCATTCTCATCCAAATGTTGTTTTCATTCGCTGCCGAAATTTCAGTGCATCTGTACTAAAGACAGGGTTTTTTTTTTTAAAGTTGAACTTGAGCACTTGCAATATCACGTGCGAGATGCTGCAAATCGCATGTGCACTGGTCAAGCAATTCCGTTTAGTGCATGATTACATAAGAAAAAGCAGAGGAATGCAAAAAGTTCCATGTGAATGAGTCTGAAATGCCGTAACAGTCGTTAAGAGGGTATCTTTCCTCAGACGCCCTGTAAAGCCTGTAAAGTTCACGTAGTTCCTTCAGCTCCAAATCAGAGTCATGAGTGTTTCATCCTCAACACCCATTTGTTGTAAACAAGTTCAGAGTCTTGAGAGATGCTGTTAATGAATTCGTTGAGCTGTTGCATAATGTTTTTGGTCAGCATACAGCTGGCCTAGAATCAATGACCTCCTACCACCGGTGGGAGTCATGTGGGCCCCGTGATTCATGCGGATCACCCAGTGTTACCACCTCCGTCCACACGCACTCCAACGGGCGCCTCCTGCTGTTTAGCAGAGTGCATGCTGTAGCTTAGTTAAAAGGCTTATTTCAATCTACAAGCATTCATTGTTTTACAGAGAAAATGAAGATGGAAATGCTGAGTCTCAGTCTACACTATGAAAACACTTCAATGAATCAATATAATGGTATAAATGTGCGTGTTATACTGAGTGTCCAACAACCTGTACACTTAGACAGTCAACACTGCAAATGGCAAAAGCCAAGTGTGAAAATGATACTTGATTACAAGGACTTGGCGCCCCTGGGAAGGGCTCTTTAGTCATTTTTCACTCAAATCAACTTCTAAAAGCACACTGATTTGACTTAGGTCCCTAGTCATCCACATTGAGACATCTAAAATAATGTGACAATATCCTAAGTAAAATCTTTAATGTTCTCCCTAAAACATTCATCCAAGTTGAGAAAATGTTGGCTATTTGCAGAAATATATATTCATATTTTTTTTTTTTAATTTTGACTATATAACACTGTTCAAAGTTTTCTATTATTTCCCATGTCTAGCTATTTTGTAGATGTAACCACATAATTGAACTTCACATGTTGGATAATCGTCAGGGCTGCCCGAATTATTCGAACTCGGTTAATGCGATTGTCATGTGTATCTTGTCAGTAAAGCCTGTTCTGTAATCAGTAGTAAATCTCCATCACCTGCTTTCAGGTGGAGCAGCATTTACTACACAGAGCCGTAGTTCTCTGACAAGCTATGCAAAATCGCAGACGATATAATCGTGGGATTATGAAATCGACTAAATCGTTCGCGATAATGACAGCTGTTTGCGTAGCTTCTCAGTGAACTACAGCTCTGTGTAGTAAATGCTGCTCCATCTGAGAGCACCTGAAAATACCCATTGATACAGTTTTTACTTCAAACCACTCATACGTCAGTCGAGTGTTTGAAATAACTTCTTTTTGTGATCAGACGTGGTTTCGTATCACAGAATAAGTCATACTATTTTATAGCATTATATACATTGATAAAGGCTATGTCGATTAGCATTTCATTATAGATATACTTTCTTATGATGAAAATTATAATAAGAACTCTGATAAACCATATATTGCCGTAGTCGTGTGTTTATTAGTCACGTTGAATCAATGAAAGCAGTTAAATCTTCTGTTTATTCAGCTACCGCTATAGGCATTTCCTGGATTTCTTTTTCGGGGCATATTTGGATTTTCAGCACGAGAGCGCCCTCTGGCCTTCGGATGGAGATTTACTACAGATCACAGAACCCTGCTTCACTTAAAGATACGCATGACAATCGCAGCTTCTGCCTAATCGCGATTTATTGCCTTTGCGATTTAATTTCAATTCATTGTGCAGCCCTAATAAGCAGCTTCTTGGTCTACATTGACAAACTAATAGCAGCTAGTTCACAATCTTTGCTTTCTTCATTCTAAATTCTAATCCAAAACAAAGGATACCATTACACAACCCCTATTTGAACTCTGATTTCCAAGTGCTCAACATTGTGCTTGATTTAACTAGTCAATGCAGTTTTCTAGAACATTTTTGAGGGGAAAAAAGTTAACCAAATTCAATTAATCATGAAAGCCAACTGATTTCGTAATCTGAATTTGTTAGGACATCTTTACAAAAACATGCAGGTTTGCTCAACAATAAAAATTCTGTCATCATTTCCTTGTATCTTGTTCCCGACCAGTATGACTTTCTTTCTACCCAGGCTCATTGGAAATACGTGCCTCTAAATACATTTCTGCAAAACTTAAAAAAAACGTACCTATACAAATGAAATGAATTCAAATGAACACTAGAGGTAGAGGTCGACCGATATTGGTTTTTTGACAGCCGATGCCGATGCCTTAAGAGAGCAGGGTGGCCGATGGCTGATATAAAGTCAATATATACAAGTACATTTTTTATTTTAATTATAATTTATAATTTTTTATTTATTTTAATTAATGTTTGAGAAACTTGAAATAATTTGAAAATGAATTATATTAAAAATAAATGTGTAAAATAAACATACTTATACTTTAGATGACAACTTCCTGATTCTATAATTCTATTACAGTATTTTTCACAAATAAATAAATATATAATAAAAATATAATTAAAAAGGAAGTAAACACTGTAACCAACAGGGCACTCGGTAATCTGGGAAGTTTGTGTGTTTTGGGAATCATATTTTTTCAACTAAAGCCAAGGTAACACTCATTTTACATGCAGCACGCAGTAAAAACGACATGAATATGAAATGCATAAATCAGCATAGTTTGAAATAACGAGTTTAAAGTTGATCACGCGTCTCCAGTGAAGCTGAACTCTCCTCCTGTCCGGATTCAATTCGCACGGATCGACTGTCACGCAGAGCACACACGATCAGGCAGTATACAAATGCACACTTCACAAGATCTCACAGCTGGATTCGACAAAGTCTGCAAGGTTTGTAAAATTAAATGTTCATTAGTCATTTAAAGGTTTGTTTAAATGATATGCGTATTTGCTGAATGCTGACGGCAAACGAGAAAGTATTATGTCTGCCTTTCTGTTACTAATAATATAAAAGCAATCGTTATAATACTTTTTGTATACCTTTTAATTCATTTGTTCAACAGTTCTATCTGATTATTAGACAGACTTCTATCTGTATTAGGCAGAACTGTTAATCGACGACAACAAACAATGAAGAGGGAGAATGTGAGCACTGTGTGCCCTGGCGCTGCCGTTCTCAGCGCCGTCAAAATAAAAGTCGAACACCTCGACCAGGCAGAAAAACGTATCGGCCAATGCCGATATTTGAAAAATGCCAAATATCGGCCGATATATCGGTCGACTTAACTTTAAAAAAATTAACACTAGAGGCAGTAAAACTCTGGCAACTTGTATTAATTTTCACACAAGTGTGATTTACGGGCCTAGAGTTTCGATTAGGAAAGACTCATTTTCACACAGTTCCTTTCACAATATTGACTTCAAAACAATTTTAACATGCTGCGAGATTTGAAAACTGATACTTCTGAACGTTAGCGTCACATATCCAGCTTCTTATGTATGGGTTTTCTAACTCAATAGGCTTGCTCAGTAGCTCACGCTATACAGTGTAGTGTACAAATTAGTGGTTCAACGGATCACAAATCTCACGGTTCAGATCACATTACGGTTTTTGACCCACGGATCGGATAATTTTTCGGATCAGCAAGAAAATACAAATATTTCAATTTAACTTGCTTTCCATTTTATTACTTAAAGTGATGTACTTCTTTGATACCACAGCAAATACTACTAGATTAACTAGAAATTTAAACATGATTAAAGAGACAAGAGAACAGCAAGTAAAAATAAGAACAAATACACAAATTACAAGCATAGATAAATACAACAGAATATGTTACAAATAAAATACCGTTGGTAGTATTCAAATACAGAAATGTAATAATTAGGGAAAATAACACTGCATAGTGTTCACTGTATAAATTAAATACAGATTTTTATCACAGCTCTTTTGTTGTTTGATGATCATTAATGACAGCAGCAGTATTTATAGGCCGCTGTCCCTTTAAGACCTGATGCATGGATCGTCCGTACGGATCAACTACGATCTGTTTAACCACTAGTACAAATCCCGTGAAACTACGGTTCACTCACTGGACATTTCACTTTGAAACTGCTGTGAAACGTTCAGTAAGGTACATAATATCGATGTTGCAGAAACGTCGCCACAGCACATATTTCCAATGATCCTGGGTTGCTTTCTTTTGTGTAACAGAGAGGGAGATATTAGCTGCTCTTGTCCATACAAAATAAGTAGGGTTGGGCGATATGAACTAAAATTCATATCACGATATTTTACACTGTCCAGGCGATATCGATATTATATTGCGATATGAGAAAAAAAAATAACAGGCAAAATATTTTAACCTTATATAACTACAAAAAGTGAGGGATTGGACAATACACCTGAAAAGCCTTTTTTTTATTGTGCCATTGTTTTTCTCAAAAAGTGCAAACGTGCAACATGAGGTAGGCCTGTATGAATTAAATTAAATTAAATTAAATATTGTGTGTTTGAGTTGGCCAGTGGTTCCCAAATTTTTCTGCCAGGCCCCCTTTTGTAGAGAAAAATATTTTCTTTTTTTTGGAAAGTCTCTTATGCTCACCAAAGCTACATTTATTTATTAAAAATACAGTAAACAGTGTACTATTGTAAAATATTGTCAATTTAAATTATCTATTTGAATGTTTTAACATATAGGCTACTGTATTCCTGTGATCATAGCTACATTTTCAGCATCATTACTCCAGTCTTCAGTGTCACATGATCCTTCAGAAATCAACCTAATAGTTATTTTTGCTGCTTCAAGCAACTTTCTGATTATTATCAATGTTGTAAACGTTTGTGCTGCTTAATATTTTTGAGGAAACTATTTTTTTTCACGATTCTCTTATGAATATTCTTGTTTTTTGTGTCAGAGCGCTGGAGTTAGTCAGAAATAGAAAGCGGCATCTGTTTACTGTCATGGATTTGTCGCGTCGCATCGCATCCACAGCAAAGAACATCACTGGGTTCTATTTGCTCTGGTGAAGACACGTTGTTTTGGTATTTGTGAATCTTAAGTATATTCATAATCTGCTCTTACGTTTACCTGGCACTGGAAGTCCTTTCACAAACTTGTAACTTACATGCTTAGAGCAGAACCATACATCGTTCATTTATATTTCTACATGGCTCCCTGCAATAAAACTCTGATTCTTCAATCGCGCCATCTGGTGGTCTGTTATTGATACAACCACAAAAGCTACAACTGATAACGGAGCGCTCAAGCAGATACTATTGTGAGAGTCATGATGTTTTAATGTAATATTTTGCACTCAATTATTTACTTAGGCAAGTGGCCGCATGAATAAGCGTGAAAATTGCGCAGTGTAGTCTTTATCACCCTGCAGAGGTTTCTTTTGCAAAATAATCTGCTGACTGTACAGTACGATCCCTCAGTTTGGGAACCACTGAAGTTGGCGATTTGTGCTCTATTAATTAGGTCTGTTCCGATGCTCTATGCGTTTGATTACTAATTCCTGTGTAGTACAGCGTTGCACACAGAGGACAAAAACATTCAGCCTCTACTCTATCGTCATTTGTGTTCAAATTTGCAAAGCGTAACAAATTGAACAAAACAATATAAATGCAAAATTTTAATTCATGAATATAACGGTATCCACAGTATAGCAAAATCCATATCATGGAACAACATAATACCAGTAGTCACTTTCATACCGGTATAGCGCCCACCCCTAAAAATAAGCAGACCATGACCTGTCAAGCTCCATAAAGAGCTGAGTTACAGTGAGGGAAACATTTTCAGTAAATCTGACTGGCCTACTTTCACCGTATGGAGAAGAGCAGCTTGGGCATTCTGCAAAATATCTCTTTTTGTGTGCCAACCAAAGATTAGGTTTTATGGGTGAACCATTCCTTTAACATAACTATTCCACATTTGCATATTTTGGATCAGCTCACAAATGTGACCCTGGACCACAAAACCAGTCATATGGGTCAATTTTTTCGAAATTGAGATTTATACATCATCTGAAAGCTGAATAAATAAGATTTACATTGATGTATGGTTTGTTAGGATAAAACAATATTTGGCCGAGATACAACTAGTTGAAAATCTGGAATCTGAGGGTGCAAAAAAAATCTAAATATTGAGAAAATCGCCTTTAAAGTTGTCCAAATGAAGTTCTTAGCCATGCATATTACTAATCAAAAATTACGTTTTGATATATTTACGGTAGGAAATTTACAAAATATCTTCATGGAACATGATCTTTACTTAATATCCTAATGATTTTTGGCATAAACGAAAAATAAATAATTTTGACCCATACAATGTTTTTTTGGCTACTGCTACAAATATACCCCAGCGACTTAAGACTGGTTTTGTGCTCCAGGGTCACAAATGTAAGTGATGGAATTATTATCTGTATCATTAATCCAACAGCTAATTCTACCAAAGTACCAATGCATTTGCACTTAATACAGACAAACGGGGAAAAAAGCCATGCAAATATTCTCAAACTAAAGTATTTCCATGGAAATCTGCCTGTAACTAAAAGCCCTGGAGCCTTTGGATGGGGATAAAAGGGTGGGACAAATATGCAAATAAGAAGCACAAGTTTCCTTATCTGCACCAGAGAGGTTTCAGACTAAGAACAAGCAATGAACACGCAACTGCCCTAATGATCTATATAACCATCATTCTCATGCTAAAAGTGCTGAAACCACCAACCAAGCCGTTTAATTGTTTTATGGTTCTGAAAATAAAAAGTTAATTTGAAAGTTACTACAGTTAGTCATTTCAATAAGATCAAATCATCAAAATCTGCAGGCATTCCATTGTGAGTCATGGCACAAGAAATGAGTCATTTAGACTTGCTTACAAACGCATATGGTCACAAAAAAGCCTCAGGTTTTCTTTCAGGCAAATGGTTTGACGGCTGTCAACACTGTGCTTCAGTGGGGACAGGAGCAAACATGTAGCAAATATCAGAAATCTACTCTCGACATGAATACCATCCTTCCCACCAGAGTTATGAGTCACACAGTAATGTTAAATAATGCTGGCTCACTGTTAGTACAACCCTCCCTTTGTTCAAGAACTACCGAATTTTCAATCATAATCAAATGTCAATTTGTGCCTCTGAGGTTTAAGTAAACTAGTACTCAATGTACTCATGCAAACCCACATTAAAAACACCTCTAATGGACATTTTGATCAAGAAGAAATAGTTCTACAAATTACACGTTTTAATTAGACACTTTCTTTAACTTAATCTTTAGAGTTGTTACGAACACAACAAACTTGCACAGAAACATGCAGCTCATTCTTAGTAAGTGTGTGACAAATGAAATGTATTCTAAAATCGCCTCAAAATATCGAACGTTACAAATCTGAGGTTATACATAATATATGGGTAATTTCTCAAATGTGTGTTATTTGTCATATAGGTCATATTATATTCAGAAGCTTATTGGACTACAGTCCTGCATGAAAATGGCTCTGTAGGACCAGGAATGATGAACTGTAGATTAGTGTTGTCACAATACTGGAATTTATAACTTCGATACGATACCTTGAAAAATATTGATATCTGATACCACAGAGAAAAAATGCTACAATATTAAAGGCATAAAATATATATAACAAGGCTAGAACATGACAATGAGTAAAGGCCCTATGATATCTGCAATGTGGAAAACGCGGATGGAATCGCGGAATCCAGTCATAAAAATTTACTGAAACGCGGAATGTCACTTCGCCAAATTCGCCAAATTTTGGATGAAATAATCAAAAGTCAGTACACTTAACTCTAATCGTGATATGAACTAGTATCTAGCTTCAAATTTCTTCAAAGAGAAGTATTACTTTTCCCATTTTTACCCCAAATAGGGTGGTGTGAGCATTATTGAGCGCTATAGACACATGTAATGTATGTTTCATTCATACTGTAAGCCAGGGCAGAAACTCACATTGGCCTCACAATAATATAATACTTATGGCTAGGGATTTAACGATTCACTCAACTCACGATTCAATTTGATTCACGATCTTGATTTCACAATTCGTTTTTCTCAATTTTTTTAACAAAATGAGATTGAAGACATTATACAGTAAACGAAAAGGTGTCGTTTTATTAGGCTATTGCTGCACGTTTCTTTGTGAAATTGAAATATAACAAAATTAAATTGAAATTTTAAAACAAACCCCAAATCAAACAAGTTACACAAATAAAATAAATCTCTTCATATAAACGAACTAAGGCTTTGCCTGTGCTCTTTTCATTCAGTTAGAGGCAACCACTGTATTTTAATCATGATCCAAACAAAGATGCAGCATACATGCAGCATGAGTAGTTTTTAACCTAAATTAGATTGTATAATTTCGAAATTTTAAGCAAAAACAGAATGGTCTGACTTTAGTTTTGTGAAACTATACTACATAAAACATATCTGAAGGAAACAGCAGACGAGCTGAATGAGACGCAGATTCACTCTCTGCCAGCAGGTGGCGCTTATGAACAGCAATGATACAGTGTTTCCTGGGTTACCTCTGTAAACAAGCAGCGCTGCGCTTATGAACATTGCTTTAATATGCATTGTTCAGAGGCAAAATTAAAAGAAAATTCCACGTAAACTTTTCTAAAGATAGTCAGTTCCCCTCAGATACATTCATATAAACTCCTACTCCAATTGTATCGCCATTCGTTTAACATCTCAACTGATTTGAATCGTCACATATTTGAATCGATTTTCAACCGGCTCGCAGTTAATCGTTACATCCCCCTACTTATGGCGATCCAAGAAATCCCTAATATGAACAAAGGCATCCAGCTATCGCTGTAACTAAAAAAGAAGATAGAAATGCTTTAACTGTTCAAACATGAAGACAATTAACACACGACTGTAAAAATATATGGTTCATCTGTGTTCTTCAAGCCATCTTGGGCATTTCAAGTATATTTATAATGCAACTTTAATCAACATAGCATGTAATACAGTAGAATATTATAAAATACATTTTCAGCCTCATTTATCCTAAGCCACACAGCTGTGGTCCTCGGAAGTTATTTCAAACACTCGACTGATGTTATGAAGTGAGTTTAGAGTGAAAATATGTTGTTAATTGTGTATTTTGTTGGACAACAAGTTTTTAAATGTTCTCATTAGACTGGTGTGTGTGTGTGAACTGGCTGTAAGAACGAAGAGCGAGCGAGAAAGCACAGCTGGTATCAGTGTCTCAATACTGCAAAAAAGATATGCAAGTATTCCAAAGTTTAGATATTTCAGTATTGATTAAGAATCAAAAAAGCTATATTTTTAGCAACTCTACTGTGGATGTAATGTACCGTCATGCATCCAAAAGTTGAGAAAATGTTTGCTTCAACACACTCTGACAAAGGCATCCACTGACCAATTAATAATTTCAGAGAAGTAACTCCAGTCTGCTTGACTTCTAACTGACCCAGGTCTATCTACACCCTTCAAACACATCCTCTCAGTCTGCGCTTTCTCTAGGGTATGAGTCCCTTAAAGTGTTAGTTCACCCAAAAATGAAAATTAGCCTGTGTTTTACTCACCCTCAAAGCATCCTATGTGTATATAACTTTCTTCTTTCAGACAAATTCCTGTCTGAGTTATATTAAAAATTGTCTTGGCCCCTCCAAGCCTTTCAGTGGGGTAAGTGGGTGTTTGTTGTCAACAGTTCAGAAGACATGAAATAAAGTGCACGCATCATTAATAAAACGTCCCTCACACGGCTCCAGGGGGTGAATAAAGGCATCCTGTTCACTCCACGTATTTAGTAGATTAACTATCCATATTTCAAATGTAATAAACACTTTTTCTCACTTTCACTGACTGTGGTACGCGGAAGCCGTTACGGTGGATGATGCAAGACGTCTGCGTCGTGCGCGCGCCTCTGAAAAATGCAGGAGAAGGAAACAAAGTTTCCTTACTTTGGCAAAGGAAAACCAGTCTCCTCTTGGCTTATATCGAAATCCTCTGACATTTTTCTTTACAAATCCTCGTTTTGTGCTTCTAATTCGTGAACGGCGTTTTGTTTTGTTTTGGCGTTCGTCACTAATCACCGAACGGCGACGTTCTACATCATCCGCCGGAACGACTTCCGCGTACCACAGTCAGCGAAAGTGTTTATTACGTTTGAAATATGGATATTTATCTTACAAAAATGCATGGATTCACTACAGGAGGCCTTTATTCACACCCCGGAGCCGTGTGAGGGACGTTTTATTACAGATACACGCACTTTATTTCACGTCTTCTGAACTGTTGACAACCAACACCCGCTTACCCCCATTGTAAGGCTTGGAGGGGCCAGGACAATTTTTAATATAACTCCGATTGGATTCGTCTGAAAAAAGAAAGTCACATACACCTAGGATGCTTTGAGGATGAGTAAATTAACAGCTAATTTTCATTTTTGGGTGAGCTAACCCTTTAAAGATGCCCAAGTCAAAACTGTCAACAATGGACCCTTTTCACAATGCCAGGGTTCTCAGAAGTAGTCACAGTTGAGTAAACTTCTACAGCGGCGAATAGGAGACTATTTTTGTGAAAGAAGAAAAAAAAAAGTACATCCATGATTTTAATAAAGAATTACAATGCTACTAACTGTGTAAATGCATCATCAGCCTGTGAAGAGAGTCCATATGTAAGACTGCTTCTTGTTATGGATGTTAGACTCTTGAGCCTGAAACACTTCCAGAAATGCCATGCTTATTCCATGCACACTCACGGCTGCCAAGAGTGCAATATAACACACAC
Organism: Sinocyclocheilus anophthalmus; assembly: GCA_018155175.1. Taxonomy (NCBI): domain Eukaryota; kingdom Metazoa; phylum Chordata; class Actinopteri; order Cypriniformes; family Cyprinidae; genus Sinocyclocheilus; species Sinocyclocheilus anophthalmus. The sequence goes on along the minus strand of JADLZN010009445.1, from coordinate 231,073 downwards.
AGTGATCATACCCATCACTGATGGCCTTTGACCTGCCGTTTGAGAAGGCCTGATAGAAAGCCTTGGAGGGGTTCCTTGCAGATAAAGAAAGAGAGAGAGAGAGAGAGAGCGAAATATGAATAAGGTAATAAAATATAATGTCAAAGGTTTGGAAGGAAAGACCAAAACAAATCTGATGTGATGCCTTATGGGCTTTCAAGACAAAGCTGAATGGCCATTCATATCTAGAGTGAAAAAGCACCGGGTGTGAAACAGCTCTGGCGTCTGAGCCCTCAGCTACAGCCCTGAAGTATTCAGAGTCCAGAATGAATATATGCCAAACAGGAAAAGTCAGAACAACCATTGAGTGTGAGACACAGATCCCCTACACAAATTATCGCATTGATTTACAGCCAAGTTTACCTAAAAAAAAAAAAAGATTAATTTGATTTTCTTTGGTTGATCATGCAACCCAGTGAATGTTACCCTTTTTATTTTTTATTCAGTGGCGGAAACAGGCTTCCATAGAATTGCCTTGACCTCTTGTTTCTATAATAATAAGACCTTGTTTCTATAATATTAATAATAATAATAAATCATATGGTGAATTATAAATCTAAAGCATCTAAAAAAACACAACTATTACAAAATGCTTAAATGTGGTCTTGGTCCAAAAGTTGGCCTAGAATACAATACTGAATAATGTAACATTTACAGCAACAAAATAGATGTCTCTAACCCAACGGAAGTTGTGATAGAAATGGTATTTGTTTAGAAAACACAGAAGGTCAAACCTCATAATTAACACAACACCATTTAGTTACAAAAAATTGCCCAAAGGGGTGGGGGGGGAATCTGTGAATAAATTCCATTATGAACAAATGTGTTAAATGGAGCTGAGTGTACTACACTCTTATTGGTACATGGAAGTAATTTGGCAATTTGGAGCAATTTAGCAATCAAGGCAAAACATTTTCTGAATGATGGGCAGACAAACTGTTATTTTCTGTTATTTATTTTTAAATAAGTAAACTGAGGACCAAAAAACATTTTAAAAAAAAGTGTGCATTTGCAAAATGTTCAGGCATGCAACATTTATAAAAGAAAATGATTAAAAGATTTGTGCTCAAAATCTGACAAAATCTGCAAAGCTTTCTACAGAATTCTTTACGAAAACTTTCCATGATAGCCTGGTAATTCTTAAATGAATGGTTGCATAAATTCGGTCAAAAAGACAAAATGGAAACATATACAAAGAGAACTATCCACCCTAAATGGATAAATGGTGTGCAAAACAAACACTTGGTGGAAATATTCTTTCATTGGTTGTGTGCTGTTCCTGTCTGCAGGTCTCGCTTCTCATTGATTGTAGTTCTGTTCTTTCTCATACAAAGGTCTGTGGGGCACCTATCCTCGGCGACTAAACACACCACCACATATAAATGTGAGCTGGGACAGAGGGGATGTATGCCATAAACAGGTTTCTGTAACACTAGCTGTATACCTCTAATAACAATGAATCTATAGAAACAGAGCAATCAAAGAAGAGGGTATCACAAATACTCTTAATTATATTTCAGGATGTCTACCATCAACTAAAATTAAAACAAAGTGGCTTAGCATACAAAGAAACATACTCCTCAAAAGTGGTCAGTGACGAAATTCACCCCAAATTAAAGTAAACTGTGTCAAGGCACGGAGTTGAACCATTTGGCAAAATAAGCTCACTATCACCATTAGCTTGCAATACTTTACCAGTTTTTTTCTGGACGATACACCGGCCGGATCGGCCAGGGAGCGAATCGGCTGATTTTCTTATATCGTCCCCGGATCGGTCCTCGTCTTTCGTGTCCGATTCCGCCGATCCGTTTCGCACAAAGGCAATACCGTGAGCTGCGCATTCTCGCTCTCGGTTCTCTCCGTTGTCGGAACCCTTCTCTCTCAACACACGTCTCATGCGCTCCGGTGTAATAGTGCTTGTATTGGCCTCATTATTTTAAGTCTGTTCCCTCAGTTTCGCGCTGACACCAAGCCAGACGCTCAGTCTCAAACAGCTTGTACCACAATAGGCCAAATGTTTCTAACGCGCTCAAACTGGAAAGACCAGCAAAATTATGTCACAATGCCCCGTCTGGCGAGTAGGCCATTAACAGGGCAGAGGTTGGGAACGCGTAAAAGTTTGGGGGAGAAGAGAAGCAGGGGGGGTGGGACAGGGATTAGTGGGGCGGGAAATCCGGAAAAGGGACGTTGGGGGTGCGATGCCAAGAATGGCGCGTGGAGGAGTCTGTGTGCTGGTCCTGTCATGGGAGACACGAACCAAATACACGAAAGCGACGTGCGACAGCGAGTAGGGGACGAAAGCGAGACGTAAACGGAAGGACAGAAACGTCAGTAGAACAGACAAGAGCAAACTGGGGACAAGAAAAACACCGTCTGTGAAAGGGAGCAGGGTAAATGACAATACCCGGTGGTGGTTGTGGGGGGGTGGTGGGTTCTGTACGCTGTCAACAAAAACCAAAGCGAGTCGTCGCCAGCCATATGTGGGGGCGACGACACAATGTCGGTGTGGGGCGTGCTGGGGAATCACAGCGGGTGCCCGGGCCCACGAGGAAAAGTGCGGAGGCCGGAGTGAACTCTGTGCGGTCTGTAAACCCCCCAAAAAGGCGTGCTGGAGAATGGACCAGTCAGCAAAGATAGAACCGTTTCGAGGGGGGGTTGGTTGGCGATTTTAGGAAATCTTACATATTGTGCCTTTAACCTGAAAAACGGCGAGGGACGTTATTGGGGGCAAGGGTGGGAGGGGGGCTGCTTGGAGGACTGAGTGGGACGGGGGGGGTGGGTAGGGAAACGATGTAGAGAAGCATAAATGACTCCGATGATATGCTGTCAAATATCTTCCTTTCAAAAGAACATCGGAAATCACAAAATCGGTGAATCGGCAGCTCACACGAACAAAAAATCGAAAAAAAATTCGGCCAAGAAAATTGCAATCGGTGCATCTCTCCTTACCACACACTAATATTTGGCATAACATCTGGCACATTTAACTCCACCCACTTTGGGAAAATGTTTCCTTTAATAATTCATGGTTAATCTTTTTCCGCATCATGTGCAGAAACGCGTTAGTTTTCCAAGGTTCAGCATTACTAGTGAAAAACCTTCAAACAAAAACACAATGTAATTCTACAAGCGATTACAAAAAAAACTGCTCCTGCGCTCAGTGTGAATGCTCTCATTTGTTAACATGCACGCCGAAAAAACATACGTGTGCTGCTCACGCTTGCAGCATGAAACCGGCCTTTTTGAATGAATCTCTGAAGGGAACCGACGGTCGTGTGTCTGTCAAGACACAGAGAATTCCGGTGATGGTGGTTGTCTATCTCTTGTTTAGGGATTGTGGTCGCTCTTGCAAGTCGTACAAAATTCTGAGACCGAAGAGTATTGACGGGAGCCAGTGTAAGTTTGCGTGGGAGCTCGGTCAGTGGCCAGAACTCCATAGAAACCGTTAACCATGAAAACCAGATGATATGCAGGCCTTCCAAGTTCATCTGAGGTGCAAAGAATGAATTTGCATTTTCTTTCTACTGTTTGTTCAGATCAACACAAAAATCAACCCATGTTTTACGCAAGCACGCAGAGTTGTAATTGTGGAAGAAGCTAATGTGCCTTCTAAAAATCTAAACAATTAAGACAGTAATATATAGGTTTAAGTATATGAGCAGGGAGGACATTGACTAATCCCTTTTCTTAAAAATAGTTTAAAGACTGAAATGTGATGTAAAAAGTAAATAATAAATAAAATTCCTTCCTTGATATTTGTGCTTTGAAAAGGTTTTTGATTGGCATTTCGACTCCTATCCAACTGTCTATATTTCAAAAAAATGTCTTTTTTATTTGGGCTAGTTACATTTATTCCGGGCAACCAAAATCTGAAGAGTGCCTGCTTGAAGGACTAATCGGGGATTTAGAAATTTTGAGAGCCCTTGTGATCAATGAGAGATTACAAAGTACAACTTAAATTCACTTGAATTGGACAGAGATACAAATAGAGGAAGTGTTTGACTGATTTAAAATGTGTTTCATCAGTAACAACACTTCCTCATATCTGGAAGAATCTCTTATAAATAACAGAGTAATGTGTGGCATGACATGACATGACAGTTTCTTTCAACATTCAAATCTTTTGACTTGATCCTATTTCTACTGATGACATATTTCTATTAACTCAAAAACCTAAACAAATTTCTAAATGCAGTGTAATTTTGTCTCCGTTCAAAAGTAATCTCTGAGGTTTTATCATGGCTTCTTCAACCTTCTGGAGATTTGGGTCCTAAGACTCAGATGACAGAGATGTCTACGGTGGCCGTAAAGTGCAAAGCAGATCACAATTCTGAAAACAAAAAAACAAATTACAAACGCAAATGCGTCTAAAAACAAATAACATTCATAAAGCCAACAACATTCAGAAAACATTATAACAAGTAGGAAAGCACAACGACAAATCCGAAAGCAAATGAACAAGTCAGAAAACACAACGACAATTCAGACAAACCGGAGAGTGTAGTTAGTTTGAGACAGCGCCATTGGTTTGGGATTACTCACCGCTAACTGGACAAGACATCTGTCAATCAACGTATACAGAGAAGCACCAGCCGAAGCAGAGTCGTGGTAGAAAGTTCGGAGATGGTATTAAAGTAGCTCAGTTTAAATGTATTGTATGAATTGCCCTTACTATGGAATTAAAAATATGGGGTGTCTATTTACATTTAGTTAAAAGTGGCCATTAAACATCAGCTCCAGTGGCGCAGATGGTTAAGTGCGTGTCATTGGTTTTTTGACGCGATTGACCCGGGTTCGATCCGCCTTTTGCCGAACTTTTTTTTGCTCCCTTTTCAAATCTCGTATTAGCAAAAAATTCTATTTACACTAAGTGAAAATAACATATTTTCTTAGCAATATGCTATTTACACAGTGCAAATACCTATTTACACTATGTTAAAATAGCAATATTTCTACTATCAAGTATACTACTTGCAAATAGTGGCAATTATCTGCACCTCAGTATTGTATTACACATTATAAAACAGTATGCAATAATAACGTATTGAGTGTAAATTATTATTTTAATTTTAATTATTAAATGGATGCCATTTATTTTGGTACAATAAAGCCCTCCCTACACCCACCCTAACCCTACCCGATACTTTATTTTCAACTTTTTGATTATTTCCTTAATTTTTATTGAAAATAAATGCCTTTATGATGTGATATGAGATTTGAAAAGTGAGAAAAAAAAGTTCGGCAAAAGGTGGGATCGAACCCGGGTCGATCGCGTCAAAATGCCAACGACTAGCGCTTATCCATCTGCGCCACTGGAGCTGATGAGTCACAGCCACTTTTAACTAAATCTAAATATATACTCCGTATTTTTTGATTGACAGATGTCTCATCCAGTCAGCGGTGAGTAATCCCAAACCAATGGCGCTGTCTCAAACTATACCTACCTCTTCCGGTTTGTCTGAATTGTCGTTGTGTTTTCTGACTTGTTTTGTTTTCGAATTTGTCATTGTGTTTTCTGACTTGTTATAATGTTTTCTGAATTGTTGTTGTGCTTTCTGAATTATTTTGTTTTTTAGACTTGCATTTGTGTTTGTAATTTTTTTTTTTTTCAGAATTGTGAGTTGTTCTGCACCTCTCGGCCACCGTAGATGTCACTAGTCTGTAAAGAAAGTCAGCACACAGCACAATGTTTCAGCTTCATATAAGGCAGTGAAGCCTTTATGAGTCAGTTACGTACTCAGCTGTAAGATCAATGCTTTCATGTACAAGAGCAAGTCTTCCAAACCATGATGGCATAATATACACAAACGCCTAACTGTCAGAGCGCCGGTGAGGGGACTGACTCACCTGAACCATTACTGTGAGGAATAAAACATCAGCACCACACCTGCTCTTCAAACTAACAAACTTCAGCTACTGCTGTTTCTCAAACAGGTGCAGAGCTAAACATGTAGAAACATCAGACTATACTCATTTTTCAAAATCTATCAACAAATATAATAACGCCGAGTCAGGTAGGTGTAGTCGCACAGCCCTTGGAAGATAACAACTACAACAACGGAGGATTAAAATAACAAACTTTCTTTTAAAAGCTGCGCTTCATTGCGTAAGTGAGAAACAACAGCCTGTAACGGTTCATACGTATTCAAAATTAAACTGGTCTGAACCCTGTAACGCATTCTCTACAAATCCTGAGGCGTTCGCCACGGTTCACCAACTTTGATGCCATTTCAGCAAGTTAATAAACGGATTTATATCTTCATATCTGTTAAAAGGTCACTTCCTCTTTCTTATGGCTTTTATAGGGGAACAGAAAGTGATGAGTGAAAGTCAAAATTGTCAAGGGTCATTTCCTGGGTATTTAGCGGAGCAGGATATGCTGGAGAACTGAGACATCTCACATTATCCTCAGTTAATGCAATAATCTGGAGTATAAACAGATTAACTACTCAAACGCTGATGTGTAGATCTCAGTCTCAAAGGTGAGAGAAAAGATGTCTTTGGTTTGGAACAAACAGCAGACCAAAAGGAATAGTTCACCCAAAAATGTACATTTTAAATGTACTCATCCTCAAGCAATCCCAAGAGAGACAGTTGTTTTGTGCCGGAGAACAGATTTGGAGAAATGTAGCTATTACATCAATTGCTCAGCAAAGGATGCTCTGCAGTGAATGGGTGCCGTCAGAATGAGAGTCCAAACAGCTGATAGAAACATCACAATATTTATTTAAAACTGTTTTAGCTTGTAAACAGTGCTTGATTGTACATATTTCTCTCCTGATTCAGACGAGATGAACAGAAGCAAGGTTTTAAAGTAAAAAAATGTCTTGATGGATTGGTTTCTTGCAAACTCACAGTTTTGTTCTCAGGATGTTAATTGATGGACTGGAGTGGTGTGGATTACGTTGAGGTTTTTATCACGTTTGGACTCAGTCTGACAGACCACATTCACTGCAGAGCATCCATTGTGAGCAAGTGATGTGATGCTACATGTCTACAGATTTGGTGAAGAAACAAACTCCACCTCATCTGTGATTGTCAAGCAAATTTTCAATTTTTTTTTTTTTTTTTTTTTTTGGGGGGCCTGTACTATTCCTTTAAGATTTACATTAGAGGTTGACCGATAGCTAGGTTTTAAAATGAACACTGAACAAAATTTTTTTTTTTTAAATCAGTACTGAACCATACTTTGTAAATGAACAAAAATATTAATATGAATTATTATATTGATAATTTCAGCGTGCATTATTGTTAACAGAAGCAACTGTAAAATGTAAAAATGTATTAGTTAAGGCTGAAATAACAAGAAACAATACGTCTACAGCTTTTATACTCTTAGTTAATGTTGGATCAAATGGATCTTATTGTAAAGTGTTACCTTTCATATAAATCCAAACGTCATGCGTAAAGATGGCCATTTTAAAATCTACCACAAAGACCATAGCATGAATTAATACATAGACTTGTTATAATCTACACACTAGTAGTGTACAAATCACATGGACGAGCCACGACGGACGAATCGCATTCAGTTCAATGGTCTAAACAGTTTAAGACTCAAAACGGGCACAAAAGTTCACTTCAAGAATGATCAGAAAAGTGGCACAGATGAGTTTGAAGTTCGGTGTAAAACAAAAAAAAACAAAGCAAAACGGAAACAGAAAGCGCGATCTATATTATAGCTCTATGTGAAGGAATAAAACAGGGGAATGACGGATCAATTTATTAGATATTAAAATCGCTGGCGGTGGCTGGCAACTTTTTCAAAAATGCTGGCGGGGAAAGAGTTAAAAATCTTACTGTTCAAAAACTTATGATGGTAGTGTAGGCTGATTATTCTTATAGATTGAAACAAATGTGCTTCAGCCAGAAAAAAAAGGGTATGAAAAGTGCTCCGAGTCGCTGCAGAACGCAAAAAAAGAACAACAACAACAAAATGTAAATGTTGCTGGAGACGGGATTATTGAAAATGCAAAGGCGCTTTCAGAGTGATAAAACTAGCGGTTTCCCGGGTAACGGCTGTAATCAAAGCAGCTCCGCTCATGAAGCTAGTTATAGATAAAAAGAAAATGCTATCAACTTTCTGAAGACAGTCGGTTCCCTTCAGAGATACATTCATATAAAACACCCGCGCCACATTTTGATTTTGAAACGTGCAGTGCTCATGTTTATTCAACGAAGTCAAACGCCACAAATAAATCAATGTATAGGAAACACTGGTAATGTATATTGAAATATCGGAAATGTGTTAAAAAAAAAATCATCACCGTTATTGAAAAAAATTATAAATCACGATACATATTGATATTGAATTATTGTCCAGCCCTAATTTAAAATGACTTTTGTCAAGTTAACTTGATGTGGACACCAAAATGGTGACGTCTACAAATGAGCACAATTTAAACTAAACCCACAAAGGTTACAGGTCTGCCTCTGAACAATTCTCAAAAGCCTGTCAAGAATGGTGGCAGCATGTATTCAGCACAGAATGTACAGATTTTTCTTGGATTCCTACCAACTGCTGACAGTAAACAACATCCATATGCAGCATTACATCATGCAGATGTTACACATGTTTGAAGGCCTTATCAGTGTTAGTGCATAGAGCGCATAGCAGCTTCTGCACATCACAAGATATAGCATCAACTAATCAGTCTAATAAACAGCTCAACTTCTGGTGAAAAGCATGTGAGGAGGAAATTAGTGGCACCAAAACAATCTTTAGGAACTGGATAGTACAGAGGGTAAATTTGATGTGAATTTTTTCTACAAAAACAAAACGAGATCACTTGAGTCAGATACTTAGGTGTCAAACTTTCCAAATGCTTTACCAATGAAATGATCAGAACCACAGGCTGCCTTTTATAGAACAAGTTTGAAGGACAAACTTTGGAAAAATTGATGCTAGGTGTCTCCTCGGAGCTACACATTTCTGAGCCACGTTTGCAGTGACTTTTAAACCAGCTGGTCAAGGTGAGTTTTATGAAGTCAAGTTAACACATTAAATATGAACTTGTTCCACTAATGTTTGAGAACCACAAAGAATATTTTTCTTCTTTTCTATTCTGTAGAACACAAAAGAAGATTTTTTTTAAACTGCCACCTTTGCTTTAAACCCCACTGACTGGACAAAAGCAGTTTAAATCTTCTTTTGTGCTCTGCAGAAGAAAGAAAAGTCATACAGGTTTGGAATGACACGGTGAGCAAACGTTGACGGACTTTTACATATTTGAGTAAAATCCTTCGAAGTCGGGACAGCCAATCCTGCTCCTGGAGCGCTTGCAGTACAGCAGAGTTTAGCTACAAACCTAATCAATCACACCTGAACCAAGGTCTTCAGGATTGCGTAACTACTGCCTAGCAAATTAAAACTATTCTTACTATGTAAAATAAGCATGTAGGAATTAGGTCAAACCATCTGGTATAACAACATGATTTGAAAAAATTAGATCATTGCATTGTTATAAATTAAATTTCACTTATTAAGTTCACAAATGTTTCACTGAAGCAGTACTTCCCATCCTGCCCTGGAGACCCCCTTCCCTTCATATTATAGATGTCAATACAATATAAATGAGCTGGTGACTTGAATCAGATGTGTAAAATTAAGGACACATCCAAAATGTGGAATGGACTTTTTTCCACATTTACCAGGTTCTCAGAAGTCATAATAGTAGGGTAAACTTCTATTGTAGTGATTTTTGCATTTGCTCCAACAGCAAAAGAAAAACTACTTTTTCTAACTTATTTTTCAGATATTTCAAAATACATGCATTCGACTCTCCACTATAGTGTTTCTATGACTCTCCAAAAGATGGGGGGCGGGGGGGGAGGGGAGAATACAGAGAGATTGATTACGGTGGTCAGAAGAGAGTAAGAAGTCAAATTTGCCATCACACCCTCAGCTGTTGTATTAGAAACACCATTAACTAGTCTTATGTAATTCAATTTATGCCAAGGTAATATAACACAAAATATAGTGTTATTAGAAATGTACATTCATTTTATTAAAATTGGAGATATATAAAAACATGGTAAATTTATGACAGGGGCGTCAGAGGCCAATGTCATACAGAGTTTTGCTCCAACCAACTTTAACGCCTTGCCTGGAAGTTTCTAGTAAGCCTGAAGACCTTAATTGGCTGGTTCAGGTGTGTTTAATTTGGGATGGATATCAACTCTGCAGATCAGTGCCTTCCAGGGACAGGTTTGGAGGTCCCCGATTTATGATTTTAATAATCGTGGAAATGAGTCACCACTGTCTGTGAAAAAGGATCATTTATGGGGAAAACTACCCACGTAAAAAAAAAAAAAACATTCGACTCCCACCCGACAAAATTAACTCTGCTTTCAAAAGTAAATATTTGCAACACCTGCAAGAGTTGTGATAAAACGGTTTGCTTAACGCATATTTGATCCATTTTTAATCCAAGTGAGCAACATCAAGAATAAAGGTTTACCTTTCCTCATCCCCATCAATGGTAATAGCTATTCCAAACAGGCTGCTGACAGCAGGTGTAGGAAGCTGCAAGCCTTCGGGATTCAGGGGTTTGATGGCATATTTTCCTATGAGCACAGAGCTCTGGAGTAGCCCGTCGGGCTTCCTCTGGTTCTCATTGGCCAGGGCGATGCCGGTGGGAAGCTGGCTAAAGTTAGCGGGGGTTGTCAGCGCACCCAGTCCTACTACTGAACCGCTGTGGACTCCCTGAGGCTGATTCTGCTGGGGGGCCTGTTTTGGCATGCCCTGGGGGGTATTAGAGGCACTGGACATAACAACAGGCACATTTTGCACACCAGGGACCACAGCATGGGGGCTGACAGACACAGTTACTGCTGGCTGAATGAGCGGCACTGGTGCCTGTTGTACAACAGCTGCGGCTGACACGGTCCCTAGAGCCATGTTGATGCCCGACTGCTGTAAAAGCCCCTGAACATGCTCCGGCTGGCTGATGGGAAGCCCTCTGCCATCCACGGGCTGAGGAACTAATCCGAGCATGTGAGCGCTTCCCGCTGCAGGAGTCATGACAGGTGACGGACCCTGGTTCAAGGGGGTCACGAGCGGAAGAGAAGTCACTGAGACGGTCTGGGCCGGAGAGCCGGGAGGTTGCGGCGCTCTGTAGTCAGCCTGGTTCGATGGAATAACAGTCTGAAGAATCTGGCCAGGTTTCTGTGCCTGCTTCCCCGGGAGAAATGGCTGTGGCTGAGTTGTCGAAGGCATGCTGGGAGATTTGACATGTTGAGCGTGGGCATCGCCGTAAAGGTTCTGGGCTACAAGCCCTAATCCCTGCTGCGAAAAGCCAAAGGTTTGCTGCTGAACCTCCACAGGTGGGTTCGATGGTGCAGATATGTAAACGCTATCGGTGTGTGGTTCTGCTGCAGGTGTTGAAAGCCCAACATGAGCAGCCACCGAACCTCCCGCGACTCCTAATGCATCCCTGTCCGCACCATGGTCCGTGGTGCCAACGTGCTTGACGTTATCCACAGTCCGCGTGGACAAGGAAGCATCCGTATCTCGCTCATAAAACTCAGTGCAAGTCCACCTACCTCTTTTGAAGGGTTCGCCCGTACCATGATCTAATTTGATGACCCTGAAACGGGAGCTGCAGCTACTTACTGTGGCAGAACTGCTAACCGATGAAGTCTGTGATGTGCTGGATGGTGCATTAGATGCAGCTGAACCTGAAGACTGGGAAGATACGGTCCCGCCTAATGCACGGACATTTGGGTTTATATGAACAGCACCTGGGCTACGAGAACCAGGTATGGTCGTTATGGGACCATCTTGGCCAGATGTTTCAGCATCGTTATGCGATTCATCCGACAAACTGACATCACACGCCTCCGGCTCGAAGTCTCCAGCTTTGGACATGTCGTATATCTCGGATGAGGACATGTCCTCAGTTCTGAGCTCGTCCGGGTCGCCTAAACTCTCGGTGTCGTCTGTGTTGCTGCTGGCGGCCACCTGCGCAGCCTGCGTTACGCTCGTGATCTGAAAACAGCTCTTCTTTTTCGACGGCATTTTAGACATGTTGACAGCTTTAAGCGCGTTGCTCTGATCTCAACGCGTCAGACTGAAGCGCACAGCTCCAATGTAAGCGTACTAACGCAATGTGTATGAGAATATGTCATGTAATTTTCAGTTAGCGTCACGCTAACTCAGGACTCCCTCATCGCGGCATTTTCTCTCCTTTTAATTGAAGCTCCAAACACAATGGCAGCTTTATTCCAGCTGTGTAGAATCCTTCCGAGCCCGTATCTCTATTCTCCGTGGCCTAAACGAAGGCCATGTCCCGGAGTGGGAGTTTCCGTCAGGCCGCTGTCGCGGTTGAAATGCTCCAGTCTCCGGACTCAACGCGACTCTGAGGCGCCTTCGGTTCTCAACACTGTCCCTTCTTCAGAAGCACACATCCTCCGTGAAACACATCGGATAGACCTCTCGACACGTAGTAACGCATGTTTACTATCCGTTTCTGGCGCGAGCAGAGCGACGGTTTGTCAGTCCGTCTGCTGTCAGCGCAGCTCTCGAGCTAACGGCTCCGCTTCCTCTGCTCTACACAAGATGGCTACGTAGCGCACGCGCTGAGCTATGGGTGGATTGCGCACAAGCGTACGTAACTCAGTCGGGAATACCGACCACTACGCATTATTCTTTTTTTTTTTTTTTTTAAGTGCCAGGAGAAAGAAATTCAGACGACATAAATACATTTTATTAAACGTTTGTATTACTGTTTTTCTTATTGGACTCTCTGATAAAGTTATTAATGATTTTAATAACGAATTCATAAAAACATTTTATAAAAACAGATGTTTTATTTTCCACACCAGTGATATTGTGCTATTGTGCACTGCAAATATATATTATATTATCTGTTATATTATATAATGTAATACTGTTATATTGTTATTGTATGTTATCTTATCATATCTTACATTTCGGTCTTTTTTTCTGTTAAAAGGGTCATTTACTTTTGTTGATTGCAGTTGGCTGTCATACACGAGGGGATTTTTCTAGTGGTTTTATGTAAATTTGGAAAACCAGAGTGGATACAACCAAACAGGTTTATTTGTAAGTTATGTTGGAAAGAAAAATTATTTTATAATATTTAACAGGCTTGTTATGCCAACTGTAACAGACATTTTAACAGATTATCAGACATTGTAGGACATTATTTCCAAATGTATATCACATAATTTACACACACCACACCACCCACACCACACTACAGTAAATTACATAAATACACACATACATACACACATACATATATATATATGAAAAACTATGTCCAAGTGCACCTCGTACAAAAGCTGTTTCGGTCACACCCAGTGTTGGGGGTAACGCATTACAAGTAACGCGAGTTATGTAATCAGATTACTTTTTTTCAAGTAACTAGTAAAGTAACGCATTACTTTTTAATTGACCGCTCTCCTGTCCCCATGTTGAGAGAAATCAGAAGATGTTACTGTAGTTCTAAAATAAAAATAAATATGAATATGCATTAATTCAACTCACACACAAAAAAACACAGATTCAGTATTCCTCAAAAATAATTAAAATAATGCAACTCAGAATATGACGCAAACCTGCAATAATTAAATGTTAAACAACACAAATATCCTTTATGCATTTAATACCATTCTATTAACCAATGTCTTTGCTTCTGACCTTCGATGATCCAGTTCAATCATACTAATAAGCAAAAATGACTCTAGACAAACATTTGTGTGTCTTTTTTTATTGCTGAAGTGTGTTGAAATTCTTCTTCTGCATTCTACTGTACGGAAGTAAATGTACTTTCCCTTCAGCCTGAGGCTTATTCATTTCACTTTTGGTGTGAAAAGGCTTTTATATTTGCCAAAAATATAACTTTTTTTATTTTAAAAACAAACAAGCAAGCCCTGTCCAGATTTAAAAAGTAACGCAAAAGTAACGTAACGCATTACTTTCCATAAAAAGTACCGTAATTAGTTACTTTTTATGGAGTAACGCAATATTGTAATGCATTACTTTTAAAAGTAACTTTCCCCAACACTGGTCACACCAAATATTGATTTGATTTAGTTAATAGAAGTGAATTAATAAATAACATCTATTTATGACATTATTTTTGAAAGCATTCTCATTTTACAGCATTTTTACACAAGTGCCTAAAACCTCAGTACTGTAGTTTTGCAGGAGGGCTCTTGAAGCGTCTTGGAGACACAGTTCTTCTGGACTGAGTCTGTCTCAGTTTGTTCTGTTTCTTCATGTCATCTCAGACAGACTGGATGATGATCAGATCAGATCTCTGTGTGGAGCACTGGCTGTTGTTCATACAAAAATATCACTGGATTATTACAATTAATGGCAAAAGCAATGTTTGAAAATGTAAACTGATATTTCCTACTGACACACTACAGCAAAAGATAGAAATAACTGACTGAAAACCATTTTTTGTTGGTAAAATACTAGTGGCCTAAGAATTTTGCACAGTACTGTATATATGAAATGCAAATGTTTCACTGATGTTGTTCTATCTAATGTTTCTTTACTTAATGCATAACAATTGATTTATTTGTTAATTTTTGCCTAGTCATGCTTCAAGTGTTTCTAGCAAAATCGTGTTACAAAACACAGTTTCTTCTTTGTTTAGCATTTTGGAAAAAGTTCACGCAGGGGTCGAGGAGGAATGCAGCTAGTGTAGACAGAAACATCTTCGCTGGAGTTTGTTTATTAGTTTAGCTCATTATTTTAGGCATGAGTCTATTCCAATAAGTAGGGGAGGCTGTGTTTGTTTTGCTTTTGAGTTTGCCCATCCTCTCTGCAGCCCTATCCAAACAGCTGTGAAAAGTGCACTATACTGAAAGAAGTACTTGGTGAACTTTTTATATTAGAAGACACAGATGCAGCTTTCTGAAAACTGGTTGATTTGGTCATAGCAAATCCTGAAAGGTAGCTGTATATAAAAGTTCAAAATTTCAACAAAAGCAGCTTCGGGAATTCAGAATGTCACTCAGAAGTTACACAACATATGATTGTTTATTGTATTTGCCTTGGTCCCGTGGTGAATGGAACACGCTTGTTATTTTAGCTGGCTGCATTTATGTGTCCAAGTTCTAAAACCAGTTTGCATTTTTACCATACTAGGGCTTTCAATCAATCGCCTGAAGACAGGTGCTATTTGTCATGTCCAGACATAGAGACGTTCTTTGTGTCTGTGGGCTGGACGCTGTGTTAACATGCGCTGCGGTTTCGTCCAGTTCAATCAGCTTTTCCGAGATATAAAAAGGTTTGAGGGAATTTCTCTAAATTTAAAATCTAAACGGGAAGTTGGGTTTTTTTGAGAGTTTGCGAAAACAGTCAGGTTTATTCTGGCTTGGAGTAGCCAAAGTAGGCAAATCTGGACCTGAGGAAAATACACTCGTGTTGTAAGCTGTGTTATGGTATCAGTGTCAGGATATTTGACTTCGATGTGTCCGTGATATAAACCTTTGAATTAAAGATTTTGAGAGTGTTTGGCTCTGCACTCTTAAAAATAAAGGTGCTTCAAAAGGTTCTTCACAGCGATGCCATAGAAGAACCATTTTTGGTTCCACAAAGAGCCATTCAGTCAAAGGTTCTTTAAAGAACCATCTCTTTCTTACCTTTTTATAATCTGAAGAACCTTCTTTCGCCACAAAGAACCTTTTGTGAAACAGAAAGGTTCTTTATGGAACCATTTAGACAAAAAGGTTCTTCTATGGCATCGTGAAGCACCTTTATTTTAAGAATGTGTGGTTGTAAACAGTGTTGGGGGTAGTAACGCGAGTTATGTAATCAGATTACTTTTTCAAGTAACTAGTAAAGTAGCATGTTGCTTTTTAATTTACAATTAAATATCTGAGTTAATTTTTCAATTAAGAAAAGCAAGTTACTTTCCTTTCCAATTTATTCACTCAGTTACTTTTTTGGAGTAATGCGATATTGAAATCTATTACTTTTAAAAGTAATTTCCCCCAACACTGGTAGTTAAGGGAACGTCCTGTACATGTGTTGAAACCAGACGTGGTTTTTAACAAGAGGTCCAAGTCAAATTTCATGTCTTTCAAGTCCAAATCAAGTCTCAAATGCCTTTTGATGATAATTTTGCTGCAGGTTAGTTTTAAAAACCTACCAAAAACATGCACGACTTCTAGGGTTTTCCTTGTTCATTTCCTACGTCAAGTCATAACTTCGTAGACTGACATAAAATGGTGTCAGTGTAAACATAAAATTACAATAAAAGCATAACATTTGCAAGTCCTATGTATCTTTGGAAAGATTCACTGACCTGACATGTGAGGAGAAATTCAAGGATACTTGAAAAAGAGAGTGATTTATCAAATTAGGTCAAAGAAACAAATCAATTAATTCTTGAAGCTGTTGACATTGGTTCCAATTTTCTCCTCGGCTGGTGCATTAACTATGCTCGTCTTCTCAAGTTATTATCTTAATGGCCTTCACTGCCTTCATGTATTGCGCAATGAAGGCTGTGTGTAAGACTTCTTGTGAGTAAACATGACTTTTTTTTAATTCTCGAAAACTAAAGCTTTCAGTAACTACACTCTAAAAATTGCTGGGTTAAATATAACCCAGCGCTGGGTTAAAAAGGGCCAAACCCAAATAGTCAAAACAACCCAAATAGCTGGGTCAAAACAACCCAATAGATGGGTTTGTCCATATTTCACCCAGCGCTGGGTTGTTTTTTAACCCAGCATTTTTTTAGAGTGTATATATATATATATATATATATATATATGATAGCGGTTGGTAAACAGGTGAACATGAATGTTATTATTTTTTGTGATATTTGTCTATGAATGTGATATAACGTACAATACCAGGATTTCTATCTCTATCTACTATTATATATCTTATATATATATAATATAATAGATATTATATTATATATATATATTTATATACAGTGGGTACGTAAAGTATTCAGACCCGCTTAAATTTTTCTTTGTTATATTGCAGCCATTTGCTTAAAATCATTTAAGTTAATTTTTTTTTCTCATTAATGTACACACAGAACCCCATATTGACAGAAAAAAACAGGGATTGTTGACAATTTTTGCAGATTTATTAAAAAAGAAAAAAAACTGAAATATCACATGGTCATAAGTATACACATTGCTCAGTATTTAGTAGAAGCACACTTTTGATCTAATACAGCCATGAGTCTTTTTGGGAAAGATGCAAAAGTTTTTCACACCTGGATTTGGGGATCCTTTGCCATTCCTCATTGCAGATCCTCTCCAGTTCTGTCAGGTTGGATGTAAACATTGGTGGACAGCCATTTTTAGGTCTCTAGAGATGCTCAATTGGGTTTAAGTCAGGGCTCTGGCGGGGCCATTCAAGAACAGTCACAGAGTTGTTGTGAAGCCACTCCTTCGTTTTTTTAGCTGTGTGCTTAGGGTCATTGACTTGTTGGAAGGTAAACCTTCGGCCCAGTTAGAGGTCCTGAGCACTCTGGAGAAGGTACTTTCTAGGTCCCTGTACTTGGCCGCATTCATCTTACCCTCGATTGCAACCAGTCGTCCTGTACCTGCAGCTGAAAAACACCCCCACAGAATGACGCTGCCACCACCATGCTTCACTGCTGGGACTGTATTGGACAAGGTGATGAGCAGTGCCTGGTTTTCTCCACACATTACCGCTTAGAATTAAGGCCAAAAAGTTCAATCTTGGTCTCATCAGACCAGAGAATAATTATTTCTCAGCATCTTGGAGTCCTCCATGCGGGCTTACATGTGTCTTGCACTGAGGAGAGGCTCCGTCGGGCCACTCTGCAATTATAAGGCCCGAATGGTGGAGGGCTGCAGTGATGGTTGACTTTCTACATCTTTCTCCCTTCTCCCGACTGCATCTATGGAGCTCAGCCACAGTGATCTTTGGGTTCTTTTTTACCTCTCTCACCAAGGTTCTTCTCTCCCGATAGCTCAGTTTGGCTGGACGGTCAGCTCTAGGAAGGGTTCTGGTTGTCTTCCATTTAAGGATTATGGAGGCGACTGTGCTCTTAGGAACTTTAAGTGCAGCAGAATTTTTTTTTGTACCCTTGGCCAGATCTGTGCCTTGCCACAATTCTGTCTCTGAGCTCTTCAGGCAGTTCCTTTGACCTCATGATTCTCATTTGCTCTGACATGCACTGTGAGCTGTAAGGTCTTATATAGACAGGTGTGTGGCTTTCCTAATCAAGTCCAATCAGTATAATCAAAACAGCTGGACTCAATGAAGGTGTAGAACCATCTCAAGGATGATCAGAAGAAATGGACAGCACCTGAGTTCAATATATGAGTCACAGCAAAGGGTCTGAATACTTAAAACCATGTGATATTTCAGTTTCTTTTTTAATAAATCTGCAAAAATGTCAACAATTCTGTGTTTTTCTGACAATATGTTTGCTGTGTGTACATTAATGAGGAAAAATAAAACTTAAATGATTTTGGCAAATGGCTGCAATATAACAAAGAGTGAAAAATGTAAGGGGGTCTGAATACTTTCCGTACCCACTGTATATAATATGACTAAATCAATACAACTTATCCCACAGAGGTCGCTGGCGCAGTATACATACAACCGGGCATAGTTTTGTGCTTGAGAAATAGTTTAATACTATGTGATCATTCAAGCAGGTGTTATGTAACTTGTTAATCTCCTTTAGACAAGTAAAACGTGTTGCTTTCTTCTGAAGAGTCCTGTTAATATGAGCACCACAAATCTGAAAAATGTCAACTAGCCTATGTAAATATTTGCAGTGCATTTGTACCTCTAGGAAATTACTGCATTTTGTATTTTCTGCTGTCACTTTTGTAAATAGCCCGTCCACAATATTTGCACATTTCTGCGAGATGGTGCTCAAGAGTTGTACTAAAAATTTTGTGCCAGCCAATAATATGCAACAGTGAAATTGAGCCGCTTTAATAAAACACCTGCTGAATTAATAAGTGTAAAATATCTATCGACTGTTCTAAAAAATATAACTAGAAATAAAATTAATTTATTTTCTGACTTGTTGCTTACTGGAAATATGGGGGCATAAAAGCACTTTATCAAGGTGTCTTTACACAGACTATTTTTAATGCTGCTCAGAGGTGGCTTAAATGCATTTACACAGCTGTAATATACTGTGATGCTAGCGCCCTGATAGCACACGTACATCACGGAGACGTCTGTTTAACATCTGCAAGACGTATTTTTTAGAGTGTTAGCTCATCTGCAATACGTCTATAGGACGTTTCCTATCAGATGGCAAATAGACGTTTAGAAGATGTCTATAAGATGTTTATGATTTAGAATACGTAACACTGACATCTTAAAGACGTCTATCAGATGTTTGTACACAGCAGAAGCTTTCCAGATGAAGCGATCTTTAACAGACATCTGGCAGACGTGTGCTGTGGGTCAGAGCAGGCATACTTTAGTCTGGTTTTTATGCGGCATCTATATTTTACACTGAATTTTGAGCTGGCACAGAGCAGCTTTAACTTGTGTACAATGTCACGTTTAGAGCATTAATTCTTCAATATCGCTATATGTGATTCGTCCACAAGAGGTCGAAAGAGGCTATGATTTATGTGGTGACCGACAGCAAATAAGAACGATTCAGATGGTTGTCAAACTAATAAATACATTTTATGACGTTTTGTTTCGTTAAATTTAGTCAGTGTTTGATGTTACAAAAAAAGTACAGCCAGAAACCATTTGATGTTAAAACTTAATGAGACTGCTATACAGTCTGTCCATCTCTTTTAATATCCACCTGACCAGATACTTTATTTCCTTTCTGTGTTGCAACTCAAATTTAATCAAATATTGTGTGATCTTCTCACCCCCAAAAAATCACCTACTTAAGAAGGTAATAAAGAGATGAGAAGTTCTGGATCTACAAAATGAAACAAGGGGAAGCCGCTTCAGAGAAAGGTCACCTCTGGAGTTAGTTTTTTTGCCATGTGACAAAACCTTTTGAAATGCTTTTAATGTATATAATAGGCTACTGAACTTTTGGTCCCGAAAACAAAGTGAAATGTTCGGTACAAACCAAAAAATAAATAAATTTTGAATAGCACTCCCAACAAAATGTATTGTTTTTAGTTTGCATTACACACATGAACTAACTTTGTCACACAAAACGTGGCTTCTAAACGCTCACGCACATTAGCGTCCAATCAGAACTCGTATTAATCCGCGCATACGGCTTTGTTCTAACGGACCGCAGCCTAAGCGCGCCTGCGCGGAGGGATATCTGAGGGATTACACCCAGAGTCTCCATTCAGCCGGGACTCTACTGCTCAAACTCTCATTAGAGAAGGGGGCGTGCGGGACATCCAGATACACGGTAACCGCGAACCGAGACCGCACGCAACTGCCAGTCCCTCTTTTTAAGGCTAGCTTGTGAGCGTTTGAAACCAGAGGGCAAGTATGTCTTCATGGCAGAGCTACGTGGATAACCTGATGTCGGATGGCTCGTGCCAGGACTCCGCCATTGTCGGGTGCAACTCGGACTCTAAATACGTGTGGGCAGCGCAGGAGGGGGGCACATTCGTAAACATCACGGTAAATACGCGATGTTAACTGCACTCTTGTGCTGCCTTTAGTGGAGGGCTGAAACTGTGGCTGTGTTTTATTAACTAGTAGGCTGCCCTACCTAGACAGCACGTTTGGTCAGCATAGGTGCGGAGTCGGAGTGCGGCTCTAAACCGCGGTTAATTTGGAAGTAACGCGCCAAAATGACACGTATTTCAGTTGGCTTTGTTTATTTGACGTGGCGTAGAATAAAGCGGTATTTTAAACTGAAAACGCGCCAAAATGCTGCTGGGACGCTGAAGCGCTGTCTTTGTAGGCTGTCCTCAAGGGTTGGGAGACAGCCGGGGTTTCGATCTACCTGTCAGCCGGTTTATTAGAAATACACGGCCTGATGAAAGCTAACACACGCTGGCTGCTAGCTGACTAAACAAACACATAATAATGATAATTTGGAAAGGTATTTGATAGCGTTTCGATTTCATGCGTCTTTTTATTTATGTAGGCTAAGTCTGTCACTGTGTCGTCGAGGTTAGCTGGTTGTATTTGGCGAAAAATCGCCAGAATGTTTACAAATTATTTTTTGTTTCGTTGAAACTCAAGTGTTGAGCGTTACAAGTCCAGGTCGAGACGGCGCACGGACTTAACGAAGTTAAAGAAATGTGTTTTCAGTCATAGGGAGGTGGTGTTAGTGCAAACGGTCAGATTCGAACATCAGCAGACTGCGTAAGTGAACTTGTGTACGGCAGGGAACACGCGTGTCATTCAGCTGCGGAATGTGCGTAAAGTCATTCCAGAATACCGGATCTTAGCAGTACCTGCCCTCTTCCCGTTGTCCAAGATGGCGCTCCATAAATGGGTGTTACTTCTCCTTATTTGTCACACTGACCTTTATTTTCCCCTTCTTAATGTGCTGCCTTCAAATGCTGCTTGTAAGGTTACTTTTAAAATATGTGAAACATATGTTTTGCAATTTTTGGTTACAGAAAGCATTAGATTGTAAGGCTTCAAGACGAAGCCCAGTCATAGTATTGCTAAAGTGCTTGTTTCACTCAGTTACTTACCCTCATGTTGTTTTGTACCGGTAAGACTTTATTTCATGCATGGACAAAAACCACTGAAACATTCTCAAAATATCGTCACTTGTGTTCCACAGAAGAAACAAAGTCATACGGTTTAGAAACAAATGAGTGTGAGTAAATGACTGAATTTTTATTTTTGGGTGAATGAAAATCCTGTCATGTACTCACCCTTGTGCTGTTTCTAACCTGTCCCTGATAGCACACGTACATCACGGAGACGTCTGTTTGTCCTCTGCATTACATCTGCAAGACGTATTTTTTAGAGTGTTAGCTCATCTGCAATACGTCTATAGGACATTTCCTATCAGATATCAATTAGGTGTTTAGAAGATGTCTATAAGATGTTTATGATTTAGAATGTATGTAACACTGACATCTTAAAGATGTCTAGCAGATGTTTGTACACAGCAGATGCTTTCCAGATGAAGCGATCTTTAACAGACATCTGGCAGACGTACGTGTGCTAGTTGAGGTACGAGTTTCCTTTAGCTGTTGAACACAAAAAATATATATTTTGAAGAATGTTGGTAACCAAACAGTTGATGGTAGCATTGATTTCAAAGTATTTTGATTTATTTTTTCCCCATATTAGGAAGTCAATGGTAGCCGTTCAACTCACAACATTCTTCTTTTGTGCAGAATACAGAAAAAAGAAACTCGTACAAGTTTGGAACAACTTGAAGGTGAGTCAATTATGACAATTTTCGTTTTTAGGTTTAACACCATATAATAAACTAGTGTATATTGCAAGGTTCCTATGATTATGTAAAACCTGGAAATATTAGGAAATGTTATTTTTAGCTATGGAAGTTAATCAAAGTCATACATTTCTTTGGTGAATTAACCTAAGTTTTGAAATATTCAGAATCGGCTAGAAATTCCTCTTGGTGGGAGCAATCACTTTAAAAATATATATATAAAAAAATACTTATCCAGTAATCATAAAAAAACGGGCAATTCATGGGTCAAAAGGTGTGGAAATCCTCATATTGGATGTTGACTGCAGTGTTAGAGAAATATGAATCTGTTCATAGCTGTACTGAGTTCCCACTGTGGAAAAGTTGCTGGTTGCTGTCAGACTTCATTTTAACTTCCTTATTAGTAATAATTTAGCAAGTTGAACGTTTCTGAGGATCAAAAGGACCAAATTCTGGTTGTAAGGAGTTTCGGGTTAGTTCACCTAGAAACTGTCACCTCATCATCCTCATGTTGTTTCAAACCTGCATGACTTCTTGCGTTAAAGTTCGACAGCCTCAGTCAGTCATACAGGTTTAGATTGACTGTAAAAGCAGTAGGTTTTTCCTCTTAGTTTCCTGAAGTACTAGAGAAAGGAATGAGTCCAACAAGGCTTCATGAAGTTCAAGGCAGTGTCTTATCGCCATACAAGCACCTCCAGACCTAACTGGAAATAGCATCTGCTCGCTGATTCTCACCAAAGAGTATCTGCTTTTAGTTTTATGTGGTTTGACCTGAGGGAAAACGGCTCGGTAGGATTCGTAGTGGGCCAGTACAAACAAAGCTACTGTGATGCAGTCTAAGCGACAATGAAACGAATTAGAAAACTGCATGATCAGACTTGATCTGTGACAGCATTTGACACATTTACCGTTGTTTAATGTGATTGCTGCATTCCAGTTTGAGGGTTAGGCAGACTATTTCCCAAATATGTTGTGTTGTAGAAGTTCCTTTTAAGGACGCTGGTACAATTTACCTCTGCTCAGCCATGCTTTCATCATGTTCCAGAAATATCCTTTCAAAACTGTGGAGTACTCTAAAAATAAACATCCATGTTTGCTTGGTATTTGTAGTCAGATGTAGTTTGGCAGTGTGAATATAAATTATGTTTTCATTGTTTTTGGAAGACTGCTAGTCAGAGTGGATTAGCTGTTGGGTCGTCTAGTGACTAGTTGACTATAAATGCGCTCACATTTACTGGAGTTGTTGAATTTTTGCAGTCAAAAATTGAGTATTTTTAAACCGAATCTGTGGGAATTTTGCTTTAAGCCCAAAGTATGCTTTGCTCTTGTATGTGTACGCTAGCGTGAGGTGAAAGGTTTCGCCGTGCAGACTTCGCATCACGTTCAAGTTGATTAAAGCAAATTTGTTTACCATAAAGGTGCAGTCCATCATCATATATCGGATTTATTGGGTGAAATCCAGTCATTTCAACAGTAATCTGCTTGATTGGGAATTTAGCACAAAACCAAAAGATTTCCCCACACAAATTTCGCAATGCGTTCAAGTTGGACATGTGATTTTTGCCTCATTGACCAACAGAAAGCTGATTGTTTGAAAATGACTTCAAACACTGCTGGACTATTGACAACAGACCTTTTTTGCCTGCAAAACTTTGCTAATTTTCACATTTTCCATAGGCTTGCTGTGATAGTCAGTGTTACCGGTGTTAAGCCGCAGCACCGGTTGATTTATTGGGTGAAATCCAGTCATTTCAACAGTAATCTGCTTGATTGGGAATTTAGCACAAAACCAAAAGATTTCCCCACGAGGCTATCCCACAACTGTCTACAAATTTCGCAATTTCGTTCAGGACTACACAAATAAAGGGGTTGACATGTGATATTTCAAGTTGCCTCATTGACCAACATAAAGAAAGCGCTGATTGTTTTGAATATGTGCCACTTCCAACACTGCTGTGTACTATTGACAACAGTACCTTTTACTTTTTAGGCCTGCAATAACTTTGCTAATTTTCACATTTTTCCACATAGGTCTTTGCTGTCACTAGTTCAGCTGTTACCCGGTTTATGTCACGTGCACCGGGGGGGGGCCACGAGGCGCCCCCTACGTCCCGTCTTGATTCTTACTTTTAATACATGATCTAATCATCAACATAGTCGCCTGTCCGACTGCAGCTTTGATTCTCTGTTTGTGCCGAATATATAGTGCCCTCAGAAAGGTAACTTCACGATATCAGCGATATTATTGTCATTCTTAAAGACCATTTTATACCACGAATATATATCATAATTCGTAACCGCATCATAATGCAGAAGGACCTACACACGTCCAAGGACAACAACTTGTAATTTTTAAGCCAGTATTGTAGATCGGAAATTAAGTATCAAAATCTTAAGGTACCTTAAAAACCGTGGAATTAAACCATAGTAAATAAACCATTCTTTCTAACAACGCTGCAAACAGTACAAGTAGAAAATTTCACAAAGAACTTGTTGTGAGATTTTTTCCATCTACGATGTTTTCCAGATACTTCCTTTTCTCTGTAAATATTAAGAGTTGCACATGGTATTGCTGCTGGTGAAACATACCCAATCCACGGTTCCACCCAACAGTTGTTTCTCTTCCGCTATGCACAAAGGGCATCAGAGCGAAACACGGCCATATCAGGGCGATTGAGACTTTTTTGATTTTCTAGATGTCTCTCTTCTTCTGTTGTATGTAGAATGCATTTTTACATTGTGCAACTAGCACAACTGGCACCTACATTATGTACAAGAAGCTGCACAACAAGACACAGGCGCCAGTAGGTAATGTACAAAACGGTGACCTTAATTTTTAGTATAATATAATGGGCGATATCTGTGAGGCCTCACCAAAAAAGTAGTTGAGTCAGTACTATAGTTGGGCGATAAGCTCGATATATGATTTTGCCCAGTGACCAGTTATCAAAAATCATTTAGTTCAGTTAGAGAACAGACTCTGAAAAACTGAACACGATTGCTCAATGACGGTCGCATCACAGATCAGCAGCTGGGTAGGATTTCATTTATCACGTGAGGAGAGAGTCGAGCTGACCAACAAGACCATGGCGGAAGATTTAGTTTTAGAAACGAAATGCAAAAGCACCTGTTTTTCAATATTTTGGATTTTGAAAAGCCTGTTGACTTTTTGCCATTTATCTAGATTTTGGAAGTTTTTTTTAAACATTTGTTTCTTATATATTTGGTTTCACAGTGTTTGCTGATTTTTACTTTATTTAAACTTTGTGTAATTTATTTATTTTATTTTACATCAAGGTGTATTAAGGCTAAAAAGATCTGCCTACACCGATTTCGCAATGGGTTCAAGTTAGCCACGAAAGCTGCTTGGTTTGAAAATTACTTCATACGTCACTACACTATTGACAAAAGACATTTTTTTGCCCACTTAATTGTACAAATTGTACAAAGTTGCTTGGCAAAATCCAGTCATTTCAATAGGCGCAAAATTTCTCCTCACAAAGTTGTTATTGGGTTCAAATTGGTCACGTGAATTTGCTGTTGACCAACCGAAAGCTTCTTGGTTTGAAAGTGTTTGTTCGGCTACATGCATCACTAATGACAATAGGTTTTTGTTTTGCGAAATTTTGCCAATATTTCACCGATGTGACTGCAGCTTTGAAGACACTACACAAAATCAAAACGGAGTTGTCGGGCAGATTTCAGCACATAAATAGGTTAGAATCTAGTCAGGGCCAGGTGTGAAATTTGTCTTTTCACACAAAAACAGCAAGTTTTAACTGACTAGCCTACTATATTTAAGTTATCTAGTTTTTTGTTGTGTTCTTAGTGACTCGTTGATGTTCAAAGTGCATGATGACAGCTCTGTGACATTGTATCTATCTAGTTTATCTCAAATTATCTGCATAGATCTCTCTGATAATTTCTCATACTCCTCTAACCGCCTGCCTGCATTTGTTGATTTGCATTTGGCTGTTCATTAATCCATATTAAAATGTAAAACACTAGACAAGAAGTTACAGTTCAACATGTAATATATATCTTTTTTTATTTTTTCCTAACACCAGGCCACAGAAATCGACATCCTAGTAGGGAAAGACCGAGAAAGTTTTTTCACCAATGGCCTGACCTTAGGTTCAAAGAAGTGCTCAGTTATCCGAGACAGCCTCCTAGTCGACAATGATTGGACAATGGACATAAGGACAAAGAGTCAAGGAGGAGAAGCCACGTACAACATCACTGTCGGCAAAGCAGCCAAAGGTACTAGTCTAAGAACTTATATTTCTCACAAATATCTTTTAACAGTAAAACTTCCATTTTTTTTATTATAATTTTTTTTAGTATTAATAGATGAATAATAATGCAGATGTCAACCTTTCCTCAATATATATTTCCTATATAACACAGGAGTTTGACAGAAACACCTATTTATTTTTAACTGTGGTGGGGAAAATATGCCCTAAGCATTTCTTTAAGAATCTTGCTTTTACCAGTGTGGGTCTTCTACACAATATTTGTGAATAAAAGCAGAGTTTCATTAACTAGCTAGTTATTTTAGAGAGTCTCGGTTGATCACGAGACTTGAGCTCAGGTGTTCAGGAAGTTTGCGGGACCTGTCGAGGTACATTCCCTCTCATATGCATGTTTCTGCTACTCTCACACACATCTGGGGTCTGTCGCTCTGTAAAATGTGAGGATTTCCTGTTTCCTGAAATAAAGTGCTCCTTTATGAAGCAATCTCTTTCATATAGCTCATGGCATGTATTGAGGAGAGGAACTAAACTTGCTTTTCCTGCTTGAATTGCTTGAATCAAATGCTACAATCCATTTCTCTAACACATAATCAACATTTGCTCTAAATCCAAATCTCCAAATGAATATGCTAATTGTTTGGTCTTTGCTGAACCAAAATGGTAACATTATAGTAACGTTCATTATACGACAGTGCTGTTGAATGCTTCATTCTGATTGGCTGACAGATATTATAAGGTGTTGAGCTGTGATTAACTGCATTACAGTTCCAGTTCACTTTGCCAAATTATTTCAGCTATTTCCAAAAGCCCTATGGCCTGCAACAGCAAAAGAACCAGGGAAAAAAACCAACAGGATACAAATAGCAAACAGTTTACTTTAAATATCTCCATAGGGTCAAGATGTGCAAGAAAGTAGTACATGCATAGGATGAAAAACGTAATGTATTGAGAGAAAAACATGGAAATCTTTGGTAATCATGTTATAAGCGGGATCATTTATGATAAATTAGTGCTGCATTACCACCCAGGATGCGCATTAATTTTCAATAATTCAGCGACCCTTCATCAATCATTACTTATTAACAGTAATTATTTAATGAAGCATTATCTAAGAGGCATATTTTTGATTAGCATAACATCTGATCCAGTGTGTAGCTTATACTGGTCAAAAAATTTGAAATTTTAATTGAATATAATATTATATCACAAATATTAGAAGCATTATATATTATATAGATAAATATATATAATACTATATACTAAGCCCTATAATCAGTATTAATTTTTTTTCTTTTTTTTTTTAAAGCGTTCCTTTACAATAGAAGACTATATTAAATATTTTATTTATAATCTTACTTTTATAAAATCTGTTTAGTTTTGTAATGCAACATTGACATTCTTTAACTTAAATTTTTACTTAACTAACTTTATTTATTTCAAAATTGAAGTACAATACTGCATAAAGTACAACGCAGTGCGACAAATGGGATAGAGATATATATTATAATATTATATGATTGTAATTATACTTGTTTGATTGACAAAAAAACTGAGGTTCTTAAAAACAGACTTTTTTTTCTTTTATTTTTAGAAGTATGTAAATCTGAAATTGATGATGCCACAATAATAGCCGTAACTCGAAGTCATAACTCAAAATGCAAAGTAAAATTAACAGTGTCTTTGAGTTGAAGTCCCTCGAACAAAGCTTTATTAAAATAAGCAAAACGTCAGTGAAAGTTATTATATAGTGATAGTATTTGTAGCTAAATGATGGTATTTCCTCTAGGCTGCAGTCTTTCACTCTGCATGCATGCTATCTCGGATCTTTCTGCTTTTTATTCTGTCCTATCTGGCCTCGTTGATCTTGGTTTGGCTTTTCCCCAGTGCTGGGATTTTCCTGTCCTCTTAACTTCATCTCTCTGTCTTTTTCTTTCAGTCTTGGTTCTTGTAATGGGCAAAGAAGGGGTCCACGGCGGCGGCTTGAATAAGAAGGCATATTCAATGGCAAAATACTTGAGAGATTCAGGGTTCTAGGCTTTTTTTTTTTCTTGATCAAGTAGTGAAATTTAGGGAGAAAAAAAAAAGTCACCCACGTTCCCAAAATAAGCTGAAGACCCCCCTTCCCCCTTGAAACACATGTAACGTTTTTGGACGTCTTAATGGCAAAGAAGGGTAATGAATCTTGTCAACAATTGCATTCCTTTTTAAGTTGGCAAAGTCTTTTATTTTTTTTATTTTTCCCCTCAAGTTTGTTGATTTTTGTTCTTGTTTTTTTTTCTTTTCCTTGTGTACTCCAGCAATGGTTATTGTCATGGGCAAGGAAGGCACCCATGGAGGGCTGCTCAACAAGAAAGCATATCTCATGGCTGAATACCTGAGGAAATCTGGATATTAAGACACCTCCCAATGCTAGCTGCTCATTCTGCTAACCTTTCTAGATGAGATTTGCTTCATCGTCTATTGGTTTTCAACTCTACTTCCATTTTGTGCTGCCCAAACCCTGTTTCTTTCCTATAAATGTCCATTTATTGTGTTCGGCCCCATTTTGGGACTGCGATCTCATGATGCGTTTCAGACCAAATGCTAGCGTGAAGACTTCATGTCTCGGTTCTGCTTATTCGTGAAAGTTTTTAGGAGTTTAGTTGATTATCAAGGGCTTGAGCTAAACTCAAACTCCCATTCCTAGATCAAATCTGGGAACGGTCGACTGTATGCATATCTTCAAACCTACCAAATGAACCCTAGTTAGGCTGGATGGCAAATTTAGTGTTTTCTTCAAATTAAATATGGCGTCTGCTCTAACAAACCTCTGTTTTGTTATTTTTCCTCAACCCGAAGTTTGCCGCCATTGGCGCTGCAACAGTAACTGTAACCGTGACACTTTTTGAAATACCGATTGATTTTTTTTTTTCGAGTTGAGGCCTCGTTTAGTTGGCTTTACTGTGATCGCAGACTTCACGTCAACACTTGAATTGAATTGAACCCGTACTGTCATGACTGTGGATTAAATTGCCTTCGAGTCGTCAGCGATACAACTGTCTGTCAAAACTTGATGTTTCATCAAGTCCAAATGTTCAAGTATGACACTCAAATCATAATGTGTATCCTGTGCCATAATGTAGAGAATCTGTTGTCATTGAATCAAACCGCTTCCCGAATGATTCTGTTGCTGCTTTGTTCAGGGGTTTTTACTATCAGCTGAAGCTCTGGCCTTGTGGGTTATTTGTACAGGTGACTTTAGTTGATTTCTCTTTTTCCCTGTACTTTTTCATACATCTTGGATGCAGTCTGATTTCATATGCATAAACTGAGAAATGCCATAAATTAATTTCACCACCTTGTTTACAGACAGATTAAATAAACCTATTCCAATCCAGTTACTTGTCAGTTTTCTTTGCTGTGTGTTGTTTAAGGGTTTATCTCACGATTTTTTCCCCAAAAAAGTTTAAAGTAGATAATGGTCATAGACTGTTTGCACATAAATTGGAAAGTGTTCATGGAAGGCAAATTTGTTGTTTCATTGCTAAATTGCTCCTATAAAAATGTAAAAGTCAAACTTTTCTTGAATTTCGCATTAAAACAGTATGTCAGATTCTATTTTATTTCATTATTAATCTGTTAATCAGGGTTTCCGCGGGTCCTTAAAAAGTCTCAAGTCTTAAATTAAGTTGTATCAAATTTAAGGTCATAAAAAGTCATAAATGGAACAAGAAAGTCTTAATTATGATTTCAAGAGGTCGTAAATTTGGGGACAAGAATTGACGATTCAATTTCAAAAGGCTATGAATCTATTGAATAAACACGAGCGCTGCACGTTTCAAAGTCCGCTGCTTTGTGTTCTGCTGTTACCGGGCAAACGGTTCTATTTCTGCCGCTTCAAAAGCGCCTCCTGCCGGCAGAGCTGCTGCTTTTGAGCAGACCAATGGGAAAATCAACCCATGTTTGTACGCTGCAAACACGCAGAGTTGTAAATGTGAACTGGTGGCATTATAAAAATGTAAACAATTAAGAACGTAAAATATATTTAATTAATTGATTGATAATAGTTGTTTACATTAATAATTGATAGCTTTTCCTTACGAAAATTAACTTTTTACTATAGTAAAAGTATAGTAACCATGTTTTTTTTTTTTAGCATATTGACTACATTTGTATTTATTTTTACTAAAAAATACCATGGTTAAACTATGGTAAGTGTCAGTGGTGGAAAAGGCCAAAATTCACTGGGGAAACTTTTAGACGAACTTACAGATTTAATTAATTACATAAACCTTTATCATCTATAACATTAAACTTTATTTCATGTTTCCTCCTAAACCATATGTTTTTAGGTATCAAGATCAAAAGCACCCGGTGTTATTATATTTATAAACTTTTTTCTTTTTTTTTTTAAATTATAACTGTACATTCAATTAGTTAATAAGACACAGTCAGGAAGCATAAGTTACCAATCCAATCAATATAAAAAAATGTATCTTTGCACTACAGAGGTGGCACAGAAGAACACAAAAATGACATTTAGGTATACTTACAGACTGTTTAATGAGGCTCAAAGGTGGCATGAAGCATTTAAATTCATAATCTTATGTGATGAATAAGTTCTGAATATAGAAATATTAAATTATTTAAATAGGTGGCAGCAATCACTGTCTTTGTCACTGAATCATTTGTTCAGACAGCGGATTCATTCAGGAACAAAGCAAGTGACTGTTTAAAAAGATTAATTCAAAAATGATTATTATGTTGCGCTAGTTCTGTGTTTAGGCTATTGAATGAAGAAAACATAGAAATCCCTTTAATTTCCCAAAAAATCGAACCAGTGGAAGCTGAACCCAATTTTCCAGCCCCTGGTTAGTGTAGCGAAACCATGGTGAATTTGTGGTTACCATGGATTCACTATAGTAACCATATCCCCCCCCCCCCCCCATTTCTTAGCCTCAAACCATTTTCTGAGATGTGAAGGCCTTTTCATAAAGGGATAGTTCACCCAAACATGAAAATTTGATGTTTATCTTTTTTTTCTTACTTTAACCGTTGCAGTCTATCAGTCATATAAAGCATGGCAATGATAACAAAATCTATGAGAGTAAAAAAAAACATGCACAGACAAATCCAAATTAAACCGTGACGACACATTGATGTCCTAACACACGAAACGATCGGTTTGTGCCAGAAACCGAACAGTATTTATATCATTTTTTACCTCTAATACACCACTCTGGCGTAGTTTACGCAAGCGCCGGAAGTGATCTCTTGCGCGTATACGTCACTCATTGTTTACGCAGTACAGTTATTGTAGGTACGATGGCTTATCAAAATGGTACTTACTTGCGCTTAACTGGATTGTTGAAACCGACTTAAAACTAAAAGATTATGTTCTCTCACATGAACTCATTCGGGAGTGGTGACTTTCCACGTATTCCCAACTTCTGAGCCTGCTCGCCTGAATTTATGGTTGATTGCTCTTTGGCTGGATATCAACACACCCATTAACGTAAACTATGCCAGAGCTCGTACACACCTCACGCACCGGATGCCGTGCCCGCGCCCAAAGACAGTTGGACATAGTGGTGTATTAGAGGTAAAATAAATACTGTTCGGTTTCTGGCACAAACCTATCGTTTCGTGTCTTAGGACATCAATGTGTCGTCACGAGCCGCAGGGTTTTATTTGGATTTGTCTGTTCATGTTTTTTTTACTCTCATAGATTTTGTTGCCATTTCCATGCATTATATGACTGATAGACTGCACGGCTGGAGTTACAAAATCATCATAGGTGTTCTACGGAAGAAACAAGTCCCTACATCTGGATGCCCGGGGGGTCCGCAGATAAACATCACATGTTATTTTTTGGGGTGAACATCCCTTTAAACTTTTTGTTTTTTGTGAAAACCTGTATCTGAACTGTAAATCAAGCTTTTTACAGTTTAATATGGTACTATAGATATTTGCCCTACCCCACTTATATGGTATTAATTTTTATTTGTGCAGGTCTTAAAAAGTCTTATATTTGAGCTTAAAAATCCTGCAGAAAGCCTGGTTAATGAACAACACCGAAACTGTTGAAAGAACTTGATTTATTATTAAAAAAATTTTGGGTTTTCCAAAAAGTGGAAAAATGGTCAAACTGAAAGTTTTACTTTTTTGGTGTAAAAAATAAAAAATAAAAAATAAAACAGGTCAAAAATATGGTGAGGATTATTGCACAAAAATGTAAAATGTTGAAAAAAACAACAAATTGATTTGTTTTTATTTAGGCTTGCAAAGGAGCGAATAATTTCTGGTAAATTTAAAAATGTTGAAAACACTTTACTATAAGGTTCATTAGTTAATGTTGATTAATGCATTAACTAACATTAACAATGAACAATACATTTGTTATAGTATATTATGTAAAACGTTACAGTATAAATTGAGAAAAATACAACTGTTCATTGTTCGTTCATGTTAGCTCAGGTCCATTAAATAATATTAACATAAAACTTTGGATTATAATAGTAAATGTTGCAGTTACTATGAACAGAGATTAATAAATGCTTTACAAGTATTTTTCATTATTAGTTCATGTTAACTAATGTAGTTAACAAATGGAACCTTATTGTAAAGTGTCACAAACGTTACTATAAATTTAGAGGAGCGGAGGGGGGAAACAACATGCTCATGCACAAAAAATGGCGTTCTTTTTTTCAAAATTTGGAATATTTACACACAGATTTGCACAAACGTTTCTTCTAGGTGCACTTATGTTTATATTGTGTTTCTAAGATGTAATCAAATCTTAAAACCATGAGCTGCTTTCCAAACCGCTGGATGACAAACTGACACACAAACAGTAAAAGGTGTAGTATTTTATTCAGAAAAGAGAAATGAATGTAGACTACTTAGAAACAAGGGTGAGTGAAAGGTATATTTACAGTAAAGCAACATTTAAAGGCAATCAGACATCAGTAACAGATCACATTGTGTTAGCAAAAAAACCCCTTCAACTCCTACTTACCCAATTTATTTCCTCCTTACATTATATAAATGTGTTATACCTAACTACACTTCCAAGATCACGTCTGAGTGACTGGTGTTTGGAGCGGCTCCGCTGTTAATGATCAAACTAAAACGTGACGTCAGTGTCGCTAATAAAGTCTTATCGTGTCGTATAAACCATGCAGTTGGTCGCGATCGGATGCACATCTGAGATGAGTTTGGCAGCAGGCGCTAAGGTGACGTTTCACCAGGTTGGCGAAATTCGCGCATTTTCGCACTTCTTTTGGGGGGGAAACCATGATTTATAAAATTTCGCTGCATAGTATCGCTGCACGTGGTGAACGTTAAACATTTTTCAATGGTAACTTGTAAGTGATGGTGAAATGTTTTGGAATCTCCACTGAGAGTTTGAGTTGGCGTCGCTAACGTCTCAAGCACTGGCCTCCATGTTGTCGGGACAGCCCTGCTGCAGCTGTACGACCACAGTCTCCACGGTAGCCTCCTCCTCGCTGTCGGTGGTGTCGCTGCGCTCGTCGTAGTCCGAGGACTCGGCGTCGGGACGGGACAGTGAGCCGGACATGGTGCCGAAGGAATGGGCGCTGGTGGAGGCCAGAGATCGCAGCAGGGGTGTGTTTTCCGACACTTCGTTCTCCTCGCCGCCGCTGTCACCAGACTCAGACTCGGAGTCAGAGTCGCCATCAGCCGGCACGACCTTCTGCTTGCACACGGGGCAGGTCTTCTTGGTTTTGGTCAGCCATGGGTCGACACACTTGCTGTGATAGGCTGATGATTGGTGCAGAGAGAATTAATGCCACCCATCCTGACAAAGCTGGTTTATTACATGGTAATTATTTAAATGTATTAGTAATTCACTTCAATTCCACTAACTAAAATTAATTAAAACGACATTATCACCATCGATATATATATGTTTTTTTTTTTTTTTAAGAAATATTGATAATGTTGATTGATATATGATGATCCAATTCTTATTCTGCACTTTAATATCATGAGTTGTTTTTTCTTAAAATTTATAAAAAATCTTTCCCTACCATGCCTTATACATTAACGACATCTATAAACAAATTGTTTGTAATATTATTCTGTACTTTTATGTCCCTGGGTACATTGTTCATTACATGTTTTCCAAAATTTTAATTAATAATCTTTGAACTGATATTATATATATTTATTGCTGTCAACGATCGTAATCGTGATTAATCGCATCCAAAATAAAATTTTTTGTTTACATAATATATGTATGTACTGTGCATATTTATTATGTACATATAAATACAAAACATGCATGTATATATTTAAGAAAAAATTTACATGTATCTATTCAATAAATTTTTATTTAACAAATATTATTTAATATATCAACAACGATTCTTCTGACTATATATATGCTGTATGTGTGTGTATTTATGTATGCATAATAAATATACACAGTATACACTCATATATTATGCAAACAAAAACTTTTTTGGATGCAATTAATCATTTGATAGCACTATATCATATGTGTGTGTTGTGTGTATTGTTGGATATGTGTCCCCAGGTTGATTTTGATGAAGTATTTTTAATAAAAAATAAATACTATTTTTTTTTTGTCACACCAACTGACATGGAAGGGTTTTTACGATGCCTTTTATTTTATGTATTATTCTTTTTGTAGCTAATTTTAGCTCTATGTGGTTACATTTGGCAACAAATGCTCATATGGTTAAATCTTATCCTTTAGCAATCACAGAAAATAATTTATGTTTTTAAACTTTTGTTCATAAAAAAAAACGATATAAGTATATATATATTATATATTTATTGTGTGCTGATAGTAGCTTCCGATATTTTTTACATAATTTTCTTTGGTTGTAAGCAACACAGACACTGTTGATAGCACTTGTTTTGAATCTGAAACATGTCACCGATTTAACGGTGAAATGTTTCAAGCTGCAAATTAATTCCCCAGTTGTATCATTTGCTGATCAAGCGCCAGAACGAGACAGGAACTCACCGTGTGAGCAGGGAAGAACCCGCAGCTTGTCGCCCTCCTCATACTCATCCAAACAAATGGCACACACATCATACGAATCACCTGGGAGGAACGAAGAAATAATGAACTGTACAGGTCTATAAATGACAGTTTTACCTCATTTTACATCAATGTCTTTGATAGAAGGCTTTCTGATTTTCACACTTGCAGCACTTGATTGATAAGCGTGCAGCTTCTGGGTTTCAGGGATGAAGGAAAGCATTCCAGGCTCAATAAGTCCAGGAATTCGTCCTGCCCTCCCTTTAAATTCCTCAGGCTTTTTTCAGGTTTCTTTCCACCAATGAAGGAGCCGCTCCGCTGATGCTCGGTGTTTATATAAGCGGTAAACGAACACAAACGGCCGTGGCTGCATGTGACCGTACATGGAGAAGCTCGTATCCGTCACTGCAGGATGCCTCCGACTCAGTGTTTGGTTGAAGAGTTCACGGAGACGGCAGGTCTGGTCGTTTGCAACAGAAACAACTCAACTCTTTGTGAAGAATTTGGACCTTTTGGACCAAATTCTTCATTCGTTCTAAACTGGTGATATTATTGGTTTAAGGAAAAGCCTGTATCTACTGGCTTACATGTTTGGAAGGCACTTCATAATATAGTTTACCATTACCATGTTTAAACTGCTATCCAATATTAGTAAAATATTTGCGCTGATTTTTTTGGCAATAGAAAACGAACCAAAATTGTATTGTTTTTTCTTCTTCAGATTTTAGTATAATCATCGTTTTTCCCTCATGATTACATCAAGTAGACTAGCGATTCGCAATGATCGTAGTAGACGTATCCAATATTCATGATATAATTGCATTCATTTTTTTTTTGGCAACAGAAAATTAACCAAAATTGTTTCAATTTTTTTTAACAATTTTATTATATTACGTTTTTTTCCTGCACCATTAATGTTCCTCAAGATCACATCAAGTAGACTTGAAATAGTGATTCGCAAATGTTTTGATTTTGCAAATATTCGTGATATATTCGCACAGATGTTTTGGCAATAGAAAATTAATCAACATTGAGGGTATTGTTTTTGTTGAGATTTTACTATGATTAGTTTTCCTCCCATTAAGTTCTCAAGATTACGTTAAGACTAATGATTTGTTTTTGAATTCGCTAATTCATTACACACATTCAATATTCGTAATATATTTGCAATCACCTGTTGGCAATAGAAAATAACCACATAAATAAATATTGTATTTATTTTTAGATTTACTATAAAATAGTATTGTTTTACCCACCATTAATGTTCCTGAGATCCCTTTAAGTAGACTAGCAAGCACAAGTTTTTTTGAATTTGCTAATTGTTAGACATATTCGATATTCGAGATGTATTTGCAGAGTTTGCGTATCTGATTCACTTCAGCCTGATTCACAGATTTATAAGTCTGATTCATCAATTCAAATATGTATGTACAAATTATATGATCAAATGAATATTTATTAAGTTAAATAAGTTTTTTATTGTGTGAACCATATGCAAAACATGTAATATTTTAAAACTTGTTTTCAATGTTTAATACTGATATTAACTATCTTACTGTTTTCCTTTCTTTCTTAGCATTTTGTATTTCACTCACAACATTGTTTCTATACGAATACACAATATTTCCTCCTATCCTTAAAATATATATATAATAATAAGAATCTTTAAAATGTATTTTAAATAATTTAGTGTTTATAACCGTATTTTTCTATGCTCTATCTCTCAAAGGTGATATATTAAAATGCTTGGAGGTTCTCTCCGAATATACATAGTTTAATATCAACAATACACTCCGCTCCGCATCCGGGCCTAACACTCCCTTAGCTGTTTAAAATCACTGTAAACCACGGCTTCACGAGGCTTATTGATTTTTATAAAACGGGTTATTTCCATAGAGTTATTAGGTTTCACAAAAAAAACCCAGCAAATAAAGTGTAATGATATTAATAAAAACATTATTCTTCCATCAAACAATGTAGTTGCTCAGAAACAGTTGTGGTTTCAATAAAGTGTTTGCCGAGCAACACACAGAAGTAAACAAAGGTGTGTGTTTGTAGAGTAATTTACAACAGCTTCAAAACTTGGCTCAACCAATCAGAATCAAAGACCGGAACTATCCGTTTTATAACAGTTATGAACGTCTATATATAAGAGTTTAAATCTCAAGGTCTGTATCCCTGAGATGTTTCTATCAGCCTGCAGAGATGTTTTCTGGTGTGTGTCGTATAACGGCGGTGACAGCAGCTGTTTGTTCTGAGACTGCGGTCCAGCTCACTGTCTCGCCTGGTCAGTGAGGCAGACTGCAGCGGCTGGCAGAACAGATGAATCAGCACAGCGGTCGGATGAAGAAAACCAACGAGTCAGCAGAGGCCATGAGCGGGAAGCAGAGCAGGTAAACATCAGGGTGAAACGCACACGTTTGCTGGACTGGGATTCAAAAGCCTCTGTAATGTCAATGCAGATGAAACAACTGCTTGTGTTAAGTATGTTATGGGGTAAAATGTGTCAGTGGTTTAATCTAGCAAACGGCAGGTTTTGTAACATATTTAGAAAGGACTCACCATATACATGCTTTGGAGTAAGTTGCACCATCCGCTCAAAATCCTCTAAATGCTGATTTGCTAATATTCTGAAAATTAAAAATTTCCTGGCTGATTTATGAAAATGTAAATAATGTGCTGCAATTCATGCAGTATTTAGTATATTTACTGGGAATTTCCTTTCGGCAAAGAATGGGTGTATTTAAATACGCATAGGTCCCTACTAGACAGTAGGCACCAAACAGTGTGAACAGAGTAGTATGTCCGAATTCACAGGATGACTTATGCTGAGGTTCTTCAGTGCACAGACACTTTACTATTCCATGAGGCCACAAAAGAGAATTTCACTGGAGCGATTCAAGTGAAAATGTCCGGTACACAACAGAGCCTACTGGATAGAATACTGTATCCCACAATGCAATGCACTTCAGTGATAAGGTCACGTGACAACTACTGATTGAAACAACTATCATTGCAAAACGTGTACCGATGAATTGTAGGCTGCATGTAGTGTTACACAGTATTTAGTAAATTGTAAACTAGTATCATATGATCACTTTTTATGTAGTAAACTGTAAATATGATTAAACTACAAAATTAGTTTGGTTGTGCTTTATTTAGATCTCCAACTAGCACCACAATTAATAAACGTTATATACTATGTAAATAATATTAATTAAATATGATGTAAAGACAAAAAATTTTATATCTTAAGTTCTCCACTCGGGGTGTCACAATATAAGGGTAACTGATATATAAAAAATTAAATACTGATACTGTTAATACTACACATTAAACAATAATATCAGATGAATATACTCCAACACAGTAGGTGGCGCTATTGCACTTTATCTCTGATGCCACCCATCGTAACAAAAATGAAAGACGATGCAATATCTATTACGGTCACAAAAAATACACATCAGATAAGATTAAAGTTGAAAGCAAGAGACTCTTTCGCAGCCGAAAAAACTTTGCAAGCCAATGTGCGAGTTTTTTTTATATTCCGTAAAAAAGAAGGGTGTCCGTTCACACTTGATAACAATAACTATAAAGTTTTTAAAATTGTTCTAATTCTATATGAACAAAGACACATCACAATTATAACGATAACGACAGAGGAACGATATGTTCAGAACGATTTTTCCAGCAGATGAACGATTAAAACACTGACAGCCAATCAGAATCCATCCTGCTTTAAAGCGCTTGAGCATTTAAAGCGGCAGATGACAAAACTGCAGCACAATAATCTTGTTATATTTTTTATTTGTTTTTTTTTCCCTCTGCTTGCTTATAATAAACAGTGTTATCGTGTGTTGGTGTGGACGCTAATATAGTTAACGTTATCGTTCTTGGTGTGAATGGGGCTATAAAGCGGCAGACGACAAAACTATCGACCGTTGGAGTGGACGTTAATATAGCTATCGTTATAGTTACTGTTTTAGTTACCTTAACGGTTATCGTTCTTGGTGTGAACGGGGCTTTAAAGCGGCAGACGACAAAACTATCGACCGTTGGAGTGGACGTTAATATAGCTATCGTTATAGTTACTGTTTTAGTTATCTTAACGGTTATCATTCTTGGTGTGAACGGGGCTTAAAGCGGCATACGCAAAACTAGCGACCGTTGAGTGGACGTTAATATAGCTATCTTTATAGTTACTGTTTTAGTTATCTTAACGGTTATCATTCTTGGTGTGAATGGGGCTTTAAAGCGGCAGACGACAAAACTATCGACCGTTGGAGTGGACGTTAATATAGCTATCTTTATAGTTACTGTTTTAGTTATCTTAACGGTTATCATTCTTGGTGTGAATGGGACTTTAAAGCGGCAGATGACAAAACTACCGACCGTTGGAGTGGACGTTAATATAGCTATCGTTATAGTTATTGTTTTAGTTATCTTAACGGTTATCATTCTTGGTGTGAACGGGGCTTTAAAGCGGCAGAAGACAAAACTGCAGTGCACAATTATAATAAACAAAACGTTACTGTGCATTGGTGTGGACGCTAATCGTTATAATTATCGTTATAGTTATCGTTCTTGGTATGAGTTGAAATTTACACACCTCAGTCTGCAGGAAGTGCTGATTAACAGTTCCTTTGAAGTGTTTGAACAGATACGGTCATAAATTACAAACGTAGTTATGAATTTCACTAATAGCGTTCTTTTTCTTTTTTGTTTTATTTCTATAGATGTTGCGATAATATTGTTATCATGAATTCTATTGGCCAGGATAAACTTGTAGTGAAATTTTGATATCCTGACAGCCCTATTCTCCACTATAGCTGCCTCGCTCATGTCCACATGTTTTGCATAAAGAAAATAAAGCCCATTTCTGAACCAATTTTAAGTATTTTCCAATTTACCAATTTACCAATTTTCCTGGTAGCATTTACTTGTTGCTGATAAATTATCCATATGTCGTCTGGTAAATATGTACGATGGAAACAATTACAAATGACCTTCACGCTGATATGACTCTCATTTGCTCTGAATATCTGAAGTGTAAAAGACGAATCGGACACGTTCTGCTGCCGACGGCCCGCTGTACACCTTTCATCGGTTTAATGTTTGAAAGAGAATATATGAACACAGGTGTCTGTAACCAGACCGCACACTTTCCTTATACTCTGTGAACGTGACGTCTGACACCTTCTTAAGGAGGAACGTCTGCTTTCACATTCACAGCCGAACGCATTTCTAATGCTGGCACTATGAGCGAGCTGAACAGGATGCTCATTCATGCAGGCACACAGTGAATGGTCAATGGTCACGGTGTTGATTTGGTTGTAAAATGGCTTGATGATTCACTACGAGGAGGTGGAAACGCCGAGAGCTACAGCGTTGGAGGGGAATTCAAAAATATATCCAAAGTATATAGTGTTCTGCGTACTAGAGAAGTGCTGCAATATTTCTGGTACATACAGGAACTATGTAATAAGTGGAAGCGCATACAAAAACAATGAATTTTCCCACAAGACACAAATCAGATGGCCATTTTAAGTGAATTTGATTGGGGTCTTTGACATTTAAGTTCAATAAACAATGACATTTTACAACTGACGTTAACGTTTTACATTTTTTTTTTTTTTACAAAGTTGATTTGTTTTTAAAATGACCCATTTTTAAAAATAATTAATATTTTAGTATTTACATATACTATATTATATATAATTATTTCAGTATTTTGTATTTGCTTTGAAATGGCTTTTTTTATAGTTTCCAGAGGCAACTATGAAATTGTTGGACTAAATGATTTAGATTGGCATCTAAAAGAACGATTTGCGACAGGATCCACCTTTTAAATCTGTTAATGATTTTAATCAGATCTATAACTAGTACAATCTCTCATTCTGGTCGCGCCGGTACATTTAATGGTCAAACAAAGGAGTGAATAAAAATCTCTTTGTCATCATTTACCCCTACCTGTAAAGCTCCGTGGGGTTTGTTTATGTTTCTGAAAGAAGTCTCTTCTGCTCACCAAGGATGCATTGATTTGATCAGTAATGCAGGAAAATCAGTAATATTGTGAAATATTATTATAAATTTAAAGAACTGTTTTCTATGTGAATGTATTGTAAAATGTAATATATTCCTGTGATCAAAGCTGAATTTTCAACATCATTACGCCAGTCTTCAGTGTCACATGATTCTTCAGAAATCATTGAAAACAGTTGAGCTGCTTCATATTTTTGTGGAAACTGATATTTTTTCCCAGGATCCTTTGTTGGATAGAAAGGTCAGAAGAATAGCATTTATTTGAAATAGTTTTTTTTTTCTTTTTCCGTCACTTATGACTAATTTAATGAGTTATTGCTGAATAAAAGTATTAATTGTTCTTCAAAAAAATGTAATAAAAATCTTAAACTTTTCGTATGATATATTTTAAGTATTTGAATGCTGAACCACAATATATTCCAAGTGTCAGATCTTATTGAAGACGTGTCTTACCTTTCTTATACTTGTGAATTGGGAGTTTCTTCAGCTGGTCCTTGCGTAAGCGACTTCTCCTGGCTCTATGTCTGTCCTGAACAAACTTTGTGATCTGAGATTGAAAAGGTGTAAACAACTCAGTCAAGGCTAATATATTTGGTTGTTTGCTCATATTTTTTTAATGACACACAATCATGACTCACCATGAAAACTACAATGAGGATGAGGCAGATTCCAACAATGATGAGGAATGGGATCAGATAATATTCCAGAGGCAAACTGAAGTCCGGCATGAGAATCACATGACCACTGAAAACACGAAGCAAGCTTGTGAGTGTGATGCTTTTATACGACAGGACTTATAAACAGACTTTAATACTTAAAACTCATGTATGCATTATTTGTATTAAATACATATATATTTTATTATATATAATTAAATAAATCAACATTTTAATTTAAGCCAGTAATGTTGGTGTGAAAAACGGTTTGTGAATATTTTATTTTTTCAGACTTTGTGTGAACAGCAGACTTTTTATAGTATCATATGACTCTTGCAGCGCCAGCGCAGCTGAATGCATCAGCTGTTTCTGTTAAGTAACCATCTGAACAGTGAAGTATTCAGCAGTGAAATCAGAGCCCTCACCCTTTCCCATAGAAGTAATCCTCTTTGAGAGAGTTGGCCGCTTCTTCACCAATAAACACTGAAGGAATGTCTATCTGCTTCAGAATATCCACTGCAAAAAAACAAAATAATTATGAGTGTTTTGAAAAATGTAAAATAATATTTATTTTGAATGTATGCCCTTTTTTAAGGAATAGTTCACTCCAAATAAATAAAGGAATGAAAACTGCAAGTTTTATTTAACCCTCCTCCTCCCCAGCACCACCTGTCTAGTAGAGGTGTAACGATTCATCGATATGGATCGATACGATGTCTGACGATACAATGCATCGATGCCACGAGTAAAATATCGATATATGTAGTATAAATAGGCACCTTTATTTTGGCACTGTCCACATTTTCACATAATGTCCGTCTAAGCATTACCGACAACGCGTGCATTCTCGTTCAAACTCACGTATCAGGACTCGATATTAGGACTGCCCGAAGGCAGAAGGTGAGCATAAAAGACGCTCGGGATTGTTTGCGGAACAGTAGAGCGCTGTGTGAGAAGTTTTCTGCGCACACATCTGAAGGGCACGCACAAAGACAGACAGCCGCGTCTACACTGCGCAAATACTAAATTCAGCTCTCTTCCTTTTTTTTGTGCATGGATGAATAAATACAGACAAAATTACTTAAAAATGCACATTTTGGTGAATATCCTAGTATTCACTCACTCACAAACACACTCCCTCCTCCTCACAAACACCCCACCCCTCACGCACTCTCACACACACACACACCCACACACACAACTCAGACACACACACCTCACAAATTAAAGCAAACTAATAATAAATCTAATGCTGTCAAAGAAAAATACAAGTGCTCACTGCTCCTGACTAAACCATTGTAACATCAAAAATGATTAATCTATATTTAATTTATACAGTGAAGACTATGCACTTATTTTACATTTGATTATTACATTTCTGTAGCGTACCTGAAAATTGATTTTAGACTGAGCTGAAAAACCTGAAAAGTACTGTTTATTGAACTTATGTCTTTGTTGTATTGTATTTAGTTTCTGCTATTGCTTGTAATTTGGTTATCTGTAGAAAATACTTTTAGCACTGAGCCCATAGTAGCAGCCAGAATAGTTTTTCCAATTGGGTTAGGGCTGGAATGTATACAAAAAAAAAAAGGTAAAGGCCTTTTTTTGCCGTTGGTGATGTCCCATTGAGGTACAGAGGATGTGAAAATTTCAGATAAATGTTCGTGTTATATATTTTGGTTGCATTTGTGGGTTAATAAAAATGTAGATGGACGTTTAAAATAGGTATATAATATCATAATATCGATATATTGATTGATATTCTCCTGTATC
Organism: Sinocyclocheilus anophthalmus; assembly: GCA_018155175.1. Taxonomy (NCBI): domain Eukaryota; kingdom Metazoa; phylum Chordata; class Actinopteri; order Cypriniformes; family Cyprinidae; genus Sinocyclocheilus; species Sinocyclocheilus anophthalmus. Next base: position 186,993 of record JADLZN010009445.1, on the reverse strand, counting down.
GAATCGTAGAATTTTTTGAGGTATCGGCAAATATCGTATCGCTGGGTATGAGAATCAATATTGTATCGTATCGTGACGAACCATCCGATTTACACCTCTACTGTCTAGATCTGCTCAACATCAATCCTGCACTCCATTATTATCTATAAAATGCTGTTAAATCTATTTTCTGAGTTGTCATGATTGAAATATGTAAATATTGTGTGGATCATTGCGATGTTTCTATCAGCTGTTTGGACTCTCATTCTGATGGCACCCATTCACTGCAGAGCATCCACTGGTGAGCAAGTCATGCAATGCTACATTTCTCCAAATCTACTCATCTACATCTTGGATGGCCTGATTGCAAGTAAATTTTTAGCAAATTCTCATTTTTGGGTGAACTATTCCTTTAAGAAAGCTGAAGGTTGGTTTCTCTACTTTGGCCTTCACGACGTCATCCTGACATTCCAAGTAATTCTCGGTCAGAATTCATAAATACAGCGTCGGTTATTAGCAGCACAGGGGCCGAGGTTTGTGAATCACAGCATTGTCCCGCAGCAGAACACATGAGCGCGTGTCTCCGCTGCATGTTTTATGCATTAGTGCGCAGGAACTTACGATCATTGGATCCCATGCTGATTAAGTCATCAGAGTCCACATTGTGGACAATCGCCGCCTTGTAGCCGGCCTTCTGCGCATGGAGGACCTGAAGAAGGACGAGGACAGAGACAGAAGCATTGTGTTCAGACAAACACAGGCGTCATGCATGCACTCCTCCAACCCCCACACACAAGTCTTGTGTGACACATGTATGGTGTATTCACATGTACACACTGGTTTAGCTCAACAAGAACACGTCTGGATCAGAGTTCACCTCAAAATATAAAGAAAGAAATATTTAATTTTTTTTATGCTACATTAATAAATCTAATTACTGTAATGTAAAACTATTCGTATACAATTTTTGATGAAGCTTTTAAAATATTTTATACAAAGTTGTCAAGTATAAAAATATTTTAAATATTATAAAAAGAAATGATTGCATTTTTGCAGTAAAAAATTATATTACAGTAATGAGAATTAAGAATGAGAAAAATAAAAACAAATGTACAGAAAATCTCAAAAGTAAAACATTTGGACACATTATGGTAATGAGAGTTTGAGGATAAAATTACTTTCATAATTATCACTACTGTAATGTAAAATTCTGAATAAAATGTATAAAAAATTCAATTGTTAAGAATAAAAAATACAAATGACAATTAAAAAATATTGTAAAGAATTTATACACATAGTATTTATTGTACTACCTTAAAGCGGTTTTAAATAAAATAAATAATTGTATTACAGTTTTTTTTACTCTAATACAGTAAAATTACTGTATTACAGTAATGAGAATCAACAATGAGAATAATGGGAAAATTACAGAAAACCTCAAAAGTGAAACATCTGGACACATTACAGTAATATCATCTGGCATGAAAATGTCACTTAATTGCTCTTAAAAAATATTAAATTGATGCAAAATAGGGTTAAAATATGACTATGTTATTATATTCATAAACTTTTCTAATTAAGGCATCAATTCTATTGTTTTGTAGAGTGCAAGTAAATGTTTTCAGAAATGTTGCAATAACATTACCTGAAAAAAAAACATTTACTGTACTCAACATTTACTATAATACATTTACAAAGAAAAGAAAAAACAAGGAGACATAATTCTAATAATTTCACAGGCCCATGAGTGTATCACCAGTAAAAATATATATAAAAATAGAACCTTTATGCCATAAAGTTTTTCTTTAATGAACATTCACACCAGCAGTGAACTTCAGTAAACTTGATCATTGAAGATACGTGCGCAGTAGTGAGGACAAAACACGAAAGAGCATCTGAGTGCGTGTCAGAAACAGTTCAGCTCAGCCTGAGGTTGTTGTTTTTTGCTATCATTCGTTTTCAACAGCAGCCACTGATGGCAGAACTGAGACTTACAGGATCAGATCCTCACTTTTAAAATGCAACACAACCAAGACGCCTAAATCTACTCAAAATACATTCTAGTGCTGTAACACTGTATATGTAAAGGTGTGTGTGCTCTCGTTAATGTGGTCTAGAGTGAGATTCCTGCTGTACTGATTAGTGAATGTTTGCACAAGCAGTGATAAACACATTCAAGACATTCCTCAGACAGGAGGATCACCGACATCTATCACACTCACCTCACGTGAAGCTCACAGATATAACAATATATATATATATATATCTTGTTATATCTGGGCAATATATCTATCAGCTATAGATATAATATCATCATGTGAACTAACTATCATAATGGACTCAATTAGAAAATATGTTCCACATTATGTTATGCTTTTGTCTCTACAGATCTTAAACAGGTGCACAAATTCCACAGCGCTGTCGATGATTAACGGTTTAGTGTGGTATAGGAAAAATATTGTGAACGCAGTGCCACAGGCGTTACACGGAGCTGTTTGGAAGTCATCCAAAGTCCCAGAGGTGAACAGAAACTGCAGGCAGACCTCTTGCAGCATGAAACGTGTGCGCAGTGAAGTGTGTCTTGGAGAGTGGGGGCTGATTTTGCATTTAGGAGCGCATTTGCGTACTTGGACAGAGGCGTTTCTATGTTACCCGTGTTTGTAGCTTTAGTAGTAGGAGGAGGACATGTTTAAAATAAATTAGGAACTAAAAATGTATTTTATAATTTATTAAATACGTAATTAAAAATATTTAGAAAGAGAGAGAGAGAGAAATTCTTAAAAAACATTTTTATAACTTAAGTTTTTTTCATAAATGCTATAGTTCGCTTCAGTTCAAATGGCATTCGATCTTACATTAACTCTGGTGCAATGCATCATATCATAAGTGTGTAGAAATCATATGATTCCATGCGTTTCATATGGTTTTGAAATATTTTCATTTCCTGTACACGATTTACTGTTATGATTTACTTTACAACAAAGTTGTTCATGTCACATGAAAAAAATCATGTTGGTGCAACCATTAAAAACTCTGCTTCAACCCGCAGTGATTAATGACCACATCAGGTGTGAATGGAGTGACCTCACACACACTCACTCTCACACACACACCCACCTCTCACAGACACACTCTCACACAAACACACCACACTCCACGCACTCGCCCTCACTGGCACCCTCACACCTCCCATCGGTCACTCTCTCTCACACACACACCGACACGCACTCCTTTAGCTTCCACCTCTCCGCACAACTATTGATACAGCACACATTTATTTTAAGTCGTGTTGATTTGAGATGGCTAAATTGATCAAACATAATGCTCGACTCACTGTCTGCCGCTGCCGCTTGGTCGTTACTTTAAAAACAAAAAACTTATATTTAACAAACAAAAAAAATGCTCCAAACATTTTTCTAAATTAACTTAAAAAAACGAAACGAAATATAATCACTTTTCCATTACATACAAAACTGAACTATTTTAGCTGAAAGAGTAGTATAAGCTGTTTTGGGAGAAAGGGGAAAAAAAGACGGCCCGGGTCGGTAATTCTGATAAGCTGTCAGACAAGGGCCGGGCTAGGGCCTATATTTGAGGCCCGTGCATGGCTCTACTAGTATAGAGAGAGTCGCTGCGTTATAGCTATTAATATTAATATTCTTGTTGGTTTAAATGGTCATCGGGGGCCCCCTTAAAATGCAGGGCCCCAGGCATTTGCCTGCCTTGCCTGCCCCATTGCTACGCCTCTGCTCGCTCACACACACACACACACAGCTCTCTCACACTCACAACCTCACACTCCCACACAAACAAACTCCCCACCACATCACAAACACCACACTCCACTCAACACACTCCACTCAAACACCACTTCCACACACCACTCACACAAACACCGCACACTCTCTCACACTCACAACACTCACAAGCACTCACAACACCCAAACAACACTCCACTCACACACCTCACACCAACTCACACACTCTCACACACTCAATCACACACACACACACCCCCACACACCACACACACACACACACACTCTCTCACTCACACACAATCACACACACTCTCTCACTCACACACAAACACACACTCTCACACTCTCACACACACTCAGTCTCTCACACACACTCACTCACTCACTAACAACACTCACACACACACACACACTCACACTCACACACACACTTCACACACACCCTCTCTCACTCACACACACACTCACACACCCCAAACACACACACAAACCACACTCTCACTCACTCACCACACTCACTCTCCTCTCTCCAAACACTCCACACACACACTCTCTCCATTCACCCTCCAAACACTCACCAACAAACACCACCACACACACACACAAACACTCGCACTCAAACACATCACTACACAAACCACAACTCACCCAAAACACTCACTCACTCACACACATTCTCACACACACAAACACACACACACACAAACACCACACACACACAAACACACACAAACAAACACAAACACACACAAACACACACACACACACAAACACACACGCTCACTCACACCACAGGCAAACACCCTCACAAACACACACCCACAAACTCCTCCCACCCACACTCTCAACACTCACATTCCCACACACACCACACTCCCTCACTCACACACCACACACACTTCACTCACACACAAACACACACTCCACCACACACTCTCTCCCACTCACAAACCTCACCTCCCACACTCTCACACCAACTCACACACACACACCCACACACTCACACACAAACACTCTCACACACAAACACTCACACACACACAAACACACACAAACACACACTCACACAAACAACTCTCACTCACAACTCTCATCACACTCACAAACCCACTCACCACTCTCACTCCTACAAACTCACACTCAACACACTCACTAGCCTCTCCTCTACACTCAACACACTCTCTCTCACACACACACTCGCGCTCTCTCTCAATCTCACACACACTTTCTCTCTCACACTCACACACTCTCTCTCACACCCACAAACCCCTCCACACAACACATCTCACACAAACAACCCTCACTCTGTCTCCCTCAAACACACTCACACCCTCACAAACACAATTCTCCACCCACACAAACACCCTCACACACAAAACACCCTCCTTCACTAGGAACTCACACACGCACTCTCTCACACTCACACTCACACTCACACAGACAGGTTTGTTTTTGTGAAAAGTGGGTGTGTAATGGTTTTTATACTGTACAGAACGTATATTCTATTGCCCTATACCAACTCTACCCTTAAACCTACCCCTCACAGGAGACTTTTTGCTATTTCAGATTTTCAATACACTCCATTGTGTGATTTATAAGCGTTTTGAAAAGTGGGGACATGGGGTAATGTCCTGAAAGGTCACCTTCTCCTTGTAATACCTCTGTTTTACCTTTGTCATTATACAAATTTATGTCTTCATTTGTCACAAAAAACACGCACACACACACAACACACACACACACAAACCACGACACAAACACACACACACACACACACACACACACAACACACACACACACACTCTCACACAAACACACACACGCACGCACGCACACTCCTCACTCAAATAAAAATAAAAACTATTCCAATATATTCATAAATACTACAATGGTACATACATAATACTAAAATATTGGTAGCACTTTTACAGTCCTGTTCCGTGTGTACATGCTATGTACTTGTTATAATAATTACAATAACTGGGTAACACTAACTAGATACTAACCCTGAACCTACCCGTAAACCATGTAGTTACCTGACACTACCCAGGCCTTTCTTAGGTAAAATAAAGTGTCACCAAAATGCCTGCATGCAATCAAAGTTGTTATTTATACTGTGGACATACAGCTGGCTTTGTGTTGCATCAGTAGTTTCACTCTGATAGAGATCTTTCCCATGCTGAAGAACAATCATGAAATCAATGGCCTGATGAGTTCATGTGCTGGCAAGTGTTGAGGAGGCCGTTCTGACACGTTACGCTGCATGTATAAACAGTGTTTCCCACGTCTCCTGTGAGATCTGTGAGCGGGAAATCAGCAGTGCTTATGCCAAACACATCATTTGGCAAAAAACATCCTGCGGTGAAACCTACCTTGATGTCAAAGTTACAGTCGAAGCGCTTGATCAGCACGATGAAGGCGCTGCTGAGGTTGTCCCGCAGCGGCGGGGGGTCGATCGGCACGCAGGCATTCTCGGGACGAGCGCCGATCAGGAAACCCTGCGGACAAACAATCAGCAGAGAATTCCTTCAGTCGACAAAAGACATCCAACAGCTCGCTCTGCTGGAGGAACACACTGCAACAACAAAACAACAGCAGTCTGGGGAAAGGCCAGAGAAAACCTGACAAGTATCAAGTCTTTATAAATAAAGCTCTTATCTTCAGCTCTTAATATTGTCACCTTTATCGGACACTTTCACTTTGAGACACGGTATAAGGTTTCATTTTGGCCCTATTAGTCACAATCATCAAGATGGCACTCGAAAAGCTTGAAGGCGAGTGTCGCTACATCAAGAGAAGCACTTCCCATTTCTGAAGAATGGGTTATTGGGCCATGAAAGCACTGCATTCTTGAGTGTTAAGATGATCACCAGCTGACATTACGTCATTGTTTTAAATCTAACTTCCTCTATTTCCACATTTAGACTACCTGTCAGCTAGCACGCACTTAAAATATGTGTTCAAAACAACATCATAAACCCTCTTAAATGTAAGTCAATCTCAAAATTAATATCTATATTTCTTAGTTATTATAATGTTGTGTTGCCTTAATTCACTTGTAGCATTTTTAACAACTAATTGTAGGTTTTAGTTTACTCAGAAAAAAATAAGCATAATTGTTACTATTAAATAATTATATTAAATACTTAAATGAGACATATTATGCCCCTTTTTACAATATGTAAAATAAGTCTCTGATGACCCCAGAGTGTGTATGTGAAGTTTTAACTCAAAATACTCCACAGATCATTTTGAAAATGCCTATTTTGAGTGGAAGCAGAAACACACTGTTTTTCGGGCCCGTCTCTTTAAATGCAAATGAGCTGCTGCTCCCCGCCTCCTTTTCCAGAATAGAGCTGCGTCATTACAGCTTGTTCCTGCTAAAAACATTTGTTTTGGTTCTGATTATCATGTTTATCGCGCTGAAATCATGCGTTTTAAACTATATGAGTTAGTGTTGGATGATATGTTCAATTTTCATATCGTCAGCCTGTGAGATCGCCGATACACGATATTATCGTGCTAATTTATTTAATTATTTATTTACTTAGTTTCATTGCTGGAAAGTGAACCAACTCCAGCGTAAGGCTAAAAACAGCCTAATGTTTTTAATGTGACTGAATTTGTATTTAACATAACAATTTAATAGAAATATTGTAAGTTACTAATTATAATGCTTTCATTTCCACGGTTATTCAAACATCGACCACAGAACATCATCACAGCTCATTCTATCACAGAGTTACTACGCACTTTAAAAATGACACTCCCGTTAAAATCTTGAAGCTATCTACACTGTAGTGCTGGAATATCTCTCATACTTATATCACCCGTACATCTGCGAGTCAGAATTCGGTCAGTGCGCGCTGAACAACGAAACTACTCGCTGTTTCCTTTTCATCATTACTCTCTGAACTCCCTCTCTGATTGGCCATTGCATTCATCAGCATCGTGTGTGATTGGTTATAATGCGCAACACTGTTAAAACGCGGAAAAAGAAATATAATGGAACAAATAAACCCTAATCTTAATTAGATAGCTATTACTAACCTGATAATCATAATAATAATAATAATTCGTCTTGCTACATCAGTGCATCACCACAGGCTATATCCTCGGCATCTTGGATACACATACATCGTCACAACCCTAATATGAGTAAACTTCTTATATACGGTTTTCTGAGTGCACACGTACAGAAAGTGGCTGTCACAGCATGTGAGTACTAAAGTTTTCATTCACTCACAAGTTTACGTCAAGAACACACACGAGTTACAAAAACAGTCGGTTATGTCTGTGAAGGTAACAGCTGGGAAATAAATTGCATGTTTATATTTGATCTGTGTGGCAGCAGCGTTATATACAGTAAATAAATCAATAAATCATCTGCTCTGTTGTCTCCTCTGAGGCTGTGACTGTAAATAGTGTTCTGTGCTCGTTTGTGCAGCCAATGACAGAACAGTTAGCGTGTTTTCTTCAAACTTTCACCATGGCATTAGAACTGGTACACCATTGTCGCTTGCAAAAACACAATAACGGCGCCGTGGGTGTAAACTTACAGATTAAGGGGCGGTAATATTATAATGAGACCCCTTTGCCTCGTCACTAGCGGAGCGAAATCAGACGCGCTCGTTTTCTCAGACGCTTGCAGAAAAAGGCTTACCTAGACAAAGTGATTGGGTTAATCTTTTTCAGGTTTCCTTGGTTGGTAGATGCTTGGACCTGATTATAGCACTTAAAACCTTGAAAAGTCAGATTTTCATGATATGTCCCCTTTAAAAAACGAATATAATTGAATTAAAATAATTCAAAAACTTAAATTATTAAATGATGAAAAAATATAAATTTTTCATACTTATAACACTGTAATGCCTAAATTCACTTTATCATTTATCACTTAATCATTTAACGTGATGTTTTGTGTATTAATTTTACTTAGACAAAACATTATAGAATTTTAATAATCTGCATATAACACAATTGTAATTATTATAGTTTATAGTGTTTAAAATGTTTGATTTGAGCAATTTATGTTTTAAACATTAAACAATATAGTAATGTAATTTTAATAATTAGTTCTTAACAAATTGTTAATTATAATATTCTGAAAGACTTATAGTATTTAAAAACCATTTTAAATCATAAATAAGAAATGAGTGTCCATTTTCAGGATCTACGTATAATGCCTAATTCACTTGTTTAAATGTCTGATTTTAGAATTCTCTATTTTTATTTTTTTAGTCATTTAGTAGGAATTTTAATATCAGCTTATTACATTGTTATTATTACATAATTAATTAAATAAGATTGATTAAATGAAATTAGATTAAATAATAAACAATAATCTAGTTTTCTAAATTATTTTGAGAATGTTGTGAAACCCCGAATGCTCTTTAACATTTAAAACATTTGCTTTTATTTTTTTGATTTTTAGTTAGATTTGACTCCCGAATTTGTTTCATTGACTTCAGACAAAATAGTACATAACTTTAACAGAGCCATTTACTATTACATCCATCATAATCATTATGACCCTTTTAATTTTTATATTTTCAGTTCATTTTTAATTGTAAGTAAATTTTGAGTAACTTTTGTTTGTTCTTTGTCAGTTCTATTAGTTTATTTTTAGTATTTATAATTATATGTATTTCAGTAAGGGTTTCTAAGTCATGCAAGTACTTCATTAAACTTGTTTTATTTCCTAAGTTGCCAAGACACATTTCAAAATGTTTTCGAATTTGAAAGTTTTAATCCTATATTTATAATATAATCATTTTATTTAATTTTCAAAATCTAAATAAATAAACAACACTGATTTCCTGAAAAATGGGTTCGGTTGCCTAAATCTGCACTCTAAAAAATGCTGGGCTGTTTCAAATATGGATTAACCCAACCATTGGGTTAAATTTTGACAATTTTTAACCCAAAAGTTGGGTTAGTCCATATTTGACCCAAAGTTGGGTTGAAACAACCCAGCATTGTTTAGAGTGTTCAGATCTTGAACCAGGAATCATGAGTGTCGGGATTCTGAAAGAATAAAGTTTTTTTAGAAACCAAATGCAACCACACACCCTATGCTTCAGGAAGTGGTCTAACAATACTTCCTGTTCCGACTGACCCCTCAGCCCCTGCGGTTTTAATGTTTACACTTTGGTGACATAATGCAGCAGGTCTGTTGCTGGTCCAAGATGATTTACCAGCTCATGACTAGATTAGATCGGCTACCACACTCCAAAACAGCCATCAGATTAAGCTGGATTTTCCAGCAGGGATTGACTCCAACACAATATTTAGCAAAAATAGATGGCGATAAGTACATTACGTCGAGTCCAGCTGAGCAGGACAAAGGTGAACTCTGTTGCTTAGAGACAAATATGAAAATGTTGGTGGACGAGCTCTAAAACATCACTTTGGTTTGAGCTGACAAAGATGGGGAAATCAGAGTGAACGGCTGAGCGAAATGGAGAAGTGACACAGATGTGAAGTCATTTTCACAGTTTTCACCAACATATCATGTGATTCATGTCAGACTGGGAACAGAAATTAGCACAAATAACAGTACAATGCAGATCTGTTTTAGTACAATGGCAACATAAAAACCAATTAATTAATTTTAGGAGCTATTATTTAATTATGTCACGTTTATAATAACATACTTATATCTCAGTAGAATAGATCACATTTATTTCAATGGGAATTGGCGTGATTTTTCAGTGGTGAAGAAACTTCCTAATGCAAATTTTGAGTTGGCTTCAAATTTGGTGAAAGCTGACACTCAAATTCGCAGAACCGACCAACAGTAAGCCAACAAAGCAAAATGAATATCCACAATCCAGTCATTTCAGAGGCAATCTGCGAAAGGAAGAATTGTGCCCAATGCACTTCTGGTGACATTTCCAAAGGCGAATTTCACATTGGGTTCAAATTTGGTGAATTTTGACACTCACATTTTCAGTGCCGACCAATAGCAAGCCACTTGGTTCAGATGCGACATTGGAGTGGGTGGAGATTCGTAACTTGGCAACAAAGCAAAAATGAATATCCACAATCCAGTAGTTTCAGTGGGAATCGTCGGAATGAAAAAAATCACCTGACGGAATTCCTATGGTGAAGAAATTTCCCTACAAATTTTGCATTGGGTTCAAATGTGGTGAATTTTGACACTTGAATGTGCAGCACTGACCAACAGCAAGCCTCTTGGTTAAGTAGTAACGTTGGTGTGGGCGGAGATGCGTAACTTAGCAAAAATTTATATCCATAATCCATTTCTGTAACATGCAATATTATAAAATTATCTATTTGGAAAGCAGTTATTTCGGGTTGGTTCATTTGCTAGCCGTCAGAATGGCTTTGGATGTTTATTTTGTTGTCGCATTTCATAGCATTCGCTTGCGGAATTTCACTGATCAACGATAAATGTAACCTCAACTTTATGGGTCATTCACACCAAGGACGATGACTATAACAGTAACTATAAAGTTTTAATACTTGCTCTAATTCTACGAGAATAGCCCAGTCTGCACTGCAAATATAACGATAACGACACTGAGGAACAATATCGTTGGAATCACTTTCAGAACAAATTTATAGCCAATAAATGACAAAAACACAATTAGAGGCAAACTGCAGCGGGAGAAAAATGCAGCTTATAGTAAACAGAACTTTATTGTCCGTTGGTGTGACGCTAATATAGCTACCATTACAGTTATCATTACAGACGACATATCTGCAGTGCACTCTTATAATTATCGTCCATTGTTGTAGATACTAATATAGCTATCGTTATAGTTATAATTGTCTTAATAGTAATCATTCTTGACATAACATCAGTACACACTTATAATAAGAACGTTATTTTACATTGGTGTGGACACTAATTTAGGACGTAGATAGAAAACGCAAGGGTTTGCGACACTGATTCTCTGTCATGTGACCAAACGAGAAAACTTGTTGAGCAGCCAGTTGGAAATTTACTGTATTTTTGCTTGATTTTGATTGGACTCGGATCCTTCCACACTTTCCAAGGCATCTTGGCTGGAATACACTACACGACTTTTGCCCCGATTTACAGTCTGGAGAAGTTGACGCACAACAAGGCACACGTTTCGGCATGAGTTTGTTGTGATCGGAACAACTTTAAAGTCTGGTGGTGTGTGTGATCCTCTGTCGTGATGTCTAGCGTTTCAAAATCTGTTCCGATTTTAAAAGTCGTGTAGTGTATTCCAGCCTTTACTCTGCTCCGTCAGAGCTTTCTCTAGCTTTCAGACTGTCTAAAAACCCTCAAAGAAGTTGCATCTCAAACTCTTCTGCTTTAAATTAGCGCCATTACAGCCATCAAAGCCATAACAAACTCACCACCTTCAACAATACATTCCTGGACATTTACTGTCGCACCTGCTGTAACAAATGTTCTGTTTTTGGTGAGGACTAAGACAGACTGCTTCTTTAAAAGATTTAGTCATTTACTTGTTGAATATCAGCCAGTTATACTATTAAAGGGCAGCGGTTATCATCCAAGCGTCTCTTAAAAACACATCTCACTGGATTCTGATGGACCCTACACGAGCTAATTATACAGTGTTTCCTCACGATCGACCAGTCATTCAGGCAACTGATGGTGTAAATCAGTAGTTTTGCACATCTTCGTCATTAGAGCTTCTGCTTTGAGGTCATCCGCTCTGCAGATGAGAGTAAGATTTCACATTAGCGGAGACGTGGAGCGGGCTTTGGGTCAATCGTCTCCACTCGTCACATGGAACAGGGTCAGTGCTGCTACCAGGTCTGGGGGTCAGGTCAAAACATCTATTTTTAACCCCCTTTACACCGTCGGGGTGCAGGGAAACAATCTGGAACAGCTGACGTTTGCATAATCTCTACCTTCAGCATCATTCCTCCAGTCTTCAGTGTCACATGATCCTTTAGAAATCATTGTTATATGACGATTTGCTGCTCAAGAAACTTTTTTTTTCTTTTTATTTATTATTATTATCAATGTTGAAAACAGCTGAGCTGCTTCATATTTTTATGGAAAACTGAGAACAGTTATTTTCGAGGTTGATTTATGATCAATAGAAAGTTCAAAAGAACAGCATTTATTTGAACTAGATTTTTTTGTAACATTATAAATGTCTTTACTGTCACTTTTACTGTCAGCATCTTCGCTGAATAAAAATATTAATATTGAAAAAATTCTAATAAAAATAAACAAACAACAAACAAGCAAATAAAACGCACTGACCGTAAACTTTTAAACGGTAGTTAATTATTTATATATTATTTGCAAGTAAATGTTTTATTTTATATTTTCAAATAATTAAAATCTTTCTATATGTATTTAGTGCACTTCACATTAATCCAGCCAACCTGAATATTGTATTATACACAGTAAAGTAATATTTATTGATGTTATTAAGGTGTAGATGTTATCTAACCTATGATAGCCAAAAATATTTCTGAATAATATGCAAATATTAAAATAAAGAAAAAAAACTACACATAAAATGTGCATGTTTAATTCAAATGTAAACAATTAAACAAGAATTAAACAAATTTAAACGTATAACAGTAATTGCAGTTGATATAATAAACATAATTAGGCGATTATAAAATGATCAAATCACACCTATCAGGCATAAAAGTCATGGTTTGCCTTTGCATTTTTAATAAACTTCAACATTTTAACAGGGAATCTTGCTTTACTCAAAAAAAAAAAAAAATCCTTAATCAAGCTGCAGCAAAATAATGACAGATCATAAGCGAGCGATCTAGTGAATGTAGTTTGTCGTAAGGGCACTCATTAGGGTTTGGAACAGAACTACTGGACAGAAAGGCCATTTATTTTAAACATTGTGTCTGTCATCAATGTCATGCAGCCAACTCACCTTTAGTCCTTCACTGGGCAGCCTGTAGCCAAATCGAGCTGGCAAATCATCAAAGTTCTCCGTCTTATTGTCGAATGAATACTGAAAAACAAACGCAACCATGAATTACTGTCTGCCAACCATGTGTTTAAATGCATGTGAGTTTACTGTTGCTGTCCGTGTGTCAGAAGCTTACAGCGGATATGTCAGCCTCCACGGGCAGGAGGTTGAGGAAGGCAAATATCTGAACCGTGAAAATGGTGTAAATCTGTGTGGCAGAGAGCATCAGCATCCCCAAAGAGAGCAGCATCTTAAGACCTGCTTCAATTACACCTGCAAAGGCAAGGAAATGATTCATTAGACATTAGCAGGAAGTCCCCGAAAAAACATTTCCTGTTTCTGTAATGATAATGATGCAGACACAAGGCTACCGGGACTATGATAACCAGCCAAACCTTCTCCCTCGTCAATTTCTTGCTCAACAATGGTGTTTAAAGGGTACATTGACACAACAACAAAATACTAAAACCAGAAATGTTTTTCCTTTGCATTTCTGAAACGTTTGCTGCATTCTGCATGCCAGGCCAGTAGTTGGCGATGTCACTTTGTAAAGAAACAATATGTGACCCCGGGACCACAAAACCAGTCAGAAGGGTCAATTTTTCAAAATTGAGATTTATACATCATCTGAAAGCTGAATAAATAAATTGTTAGGATCGGACAATATTTGGCCGAGATACAACTATTTGAAAATCTGGAACCTGAGCATGCAGAAAAATCTAAATATTGAGAAAATCGCCTTTAAAACTGTCCAATTTAAGTTCTTAGCCGTGCATATTACTAATCAAATATTAAGTTTTGATATATTTACGGTAGGAAATTTACAAAATATCTTCATGGAACATGATCTTTACTTAATATCCTAATAATTTATGGCATAAAAGAAAAATTTATTATTTTGACCCATACAATGTATTTTTGGCTATTGCTACAAATATACCCCAGCGACTTAAGACTGCTTTTGTGCTCCAGGCTCACAAATATGTATGCGCATGACGTCGCCATTTTCACAAATACATGTTCTTGTAGTTAACACGGAGACAATAACAGTATCATTACAAAAAACGTGCACGATTTTCAAAAGTTTGTGTTTTCAGGCCCCCAAAATGCCACTGTTGTGTAAATGAAAGGCTTTTTGTTTTTAGTGCAAATCAGTGTCGTGTAAACGCTACCTGAGGCTGAACTACAAGGAACTACAACAACAACAACAACAACAAAAATCATTATTTTCGCAACACTTTTGTTGTCGCCAGTCTCTCGTAAACACGGACAAACCACGCCCATAGTTCAATAAACCACGCCCATATTTCAATAAACCACGCCCACTATCTCGACATTTATCGCTGAATTAAGGTAGTAGGCCTAATGGTTGCGATTTTCACTCTACTAAACTCTGTTAAAATGAGTGAATATTATTATACAATTATTGATACAATAAATTAGTACAAAAATACTGTAAAAAAAAATACTAGTAGCGTAAAAATGACTAAAGAGGGGGCGGGGTAAGAACAGCAACACTTAGTAACATTTCTATTTAGTATTAAATGCGTACAAAAACCTAACTTAACCTTAAACAAACCCTTTAATAGTTAATCGAAATGTTTTACTTCTTTTTATGGATTTAAATGTTCCATCTAATCTAATTCACTCACGTGATGTAAAAAACGTCCTTTTTATTCTCCTATAAAACAGCGGGTTGCAAGAAATAAATGCTCCAGCGCCTGAAACGATTGCATACGCGTACACTTCAATTCTGTTTAACTGGCGTCTGCTTTATAGTCAGTCAAAGCGTCCTGGATCGCACTGGTTCTGGCGGAATTAGCGCGCTGGCTAACAGTAAACAACACAGACCGGATGCACTTCAGCGTTACTCGGACTCTGCTGTGAACCTAACCTACAGCACGGCACCAAAGTCTGCTCATCACAAATAAAACATGTCGATATTCACACTGACGCGCAGAAGGGAAAGCGACCGAAGAGAGCAGTAAACTCTCATCCAAACGACGTGACTGGAGCTCGATCGGCAAACACAAAGAGAGGAGCTCAACACTGCAGGACGCACCAGCGACTTACCATTACATTAGATGGCGGTCTCTAGTCCAGGATATAATAAACACCGATGACATTACAGCAGAGTCAAACTACAGGCTTCAGACTGCTTCTTACGACCTCATCACATCTTCAGGCAGGCCAGAATGTCAACACACACACACACACTGATACACACTCTCTCTCTCACACACACACGCACACAGATACACACACTCTCTCACTCACACACACACTCACACAGATACACACTCTCTCTCTCTCTCTCTCTCTCTCTCTCTCTCACACACACACACACATACTCTCACACACAGGTTTACTATCCTTGTGGGGACTCTCCATAGGTGTAATGGTTTTTATACTGTACAAATTGTATTTTCTATTGCCCTACACCAACCTACCCCTAAACCTACCCCTTACAAGAAACTTTCTGCATTTTTAGCTTTCTTAAAAAAACTCTTTCTGTATGATTTATAAGCTTTTGTACCCGGGGGGACCACAATTTAGGTCCCCACCGCGACACGAGTCACCATGAGCCTGTGTAGTCAGGTTTAAGTCCCCACAAAGATATATAAACCAGTACACACACACACAGCGCCCTCTAGCGCACAGGGGCACCACCAACTCAAACTAACCCAAATAACTTAAATATGAGAAGGGGGGGCATTTTCCTCTCCTATCTCTCTGTTTTATTGAGCGGGTTCGCTAACAAACTTTTCTGGTGCATACCGCCACCTACTGTACCGAGGTGTGCAACTTCAGGGCTTTCATGTAATTGAGTAGTAAAATTTTAACCACCCACCCCCCAAAAAAAAAATAACACCCAAATTTCCCATTTCCTTATTGCTGTATCTTTAAGAAAATTAAAGAGAGCCTTGCTACATTCCCACATTTTCTCATCGGCCCCCAAAATCCCCTTCAAACTCCATTCTTGTTCCAACTCATATATCTTATCTTGCACGATCCTCCTTTCTGCATTATATTTTTTACACCTCATAATGACATGCTCCACATTTTCTGAAACATTACAGTCATCACAATGATCTGATATGCATTGCCCCATTAAAAACAGGGTTGATTTTAAACCAGTATGTCCAAGTCTTAATCTTGATATAATCACTTCTTCTCTTCTGCATTTCCCTTTAAAAGCCTTGACCTTAATCGATTTCTGAATATTATAATAATATCGCCCTTTGTTATCTATGTCCCACTTTTTCTGCCATGATTCTCTCACTTTTGTTTTGGGGGCACATTTTGTGTAACATTACACGTTTGAAATATCGGTTACAAAAAATATCGAGAAAAGTAACGTTATCAGGTGAAACCGCTGCAGCTGCTGTCTGGGTAATTGTTTGCTATATTACACTGAGAACAGTGTAACAGCCTTAAATCACACACTGTATCGTTACAACATGAGAATTTTTATTTAAACGTACTAGCTAAGTGCTAAATCCCATTCTATTTCTTATTCTAGTTCCCGCGTGACCAAACTGCACACAGTGCCCTTTAGCATACATGTGTGGAATCAGCCGATCTGAAGTCGTGCTAGCAGTTTGTTTCCTCACAGTAGAAATCAAAGAGCAGACAGCGAACGTTCTGACAATGTTTGTCCGATAATTCTAATAGAACTTTGGTTCAAACTTAGCTAACTGGTCTTTACATTTACATTGCTTTTAGTCATTTAGCAGACGCTTTTATCCAAAGCGACTTACAAATCAGGACAATGGAAGCAATCAAAAACAACAAAAGAGCAATGATATACAAGTGCTATAACAAGTCGCAGTTAGATTAATGCCGTACATGTAGCAAGGTTTTTTATTATTATTATATAATACATAAAAAGAAAACGGATAGAATAGAAAAATAGAGCAAGCTAGTGTTAGAGGCCTTTTTTTTGCTGTTGTTAATTGTATAATAAATAAAAGAAAACAAAGAGATACAAAGAATTAAAAAGCAAGTGTTATTTTTTCTTAAAAGAAAAATAGCAAATTAGTAAAAAAAAATAGCAGTTTAGTAAATAAATAGAGTGCATAGGTTTAAAGGGGCAAGTTTTTTTTATTTTTTTATAAAGATAGAATTAGAATAGAGAGGCTAGTAGAGTTAGAGGTTTTAAATAGAGTATTGGTAAAAGATGAAAGATATGTGTTTTCAGCCGTTTCTTGAAAACATTTATGGACTCAGCTGCTTGGATTGAGTTGGCAGGTCATTCCACCAGGAGGGAACGGTTAATGAAAAAGTTTGTGAAAGTGATTTTGTGTCTCTTTGGGATGAACAATAAAGCGACATTCACTTGCAGAATGCTAGCTTCTAGAGGGTACATAAGTCTGAAGTATTGAATTTAGGTAAAGGGGTGCAGAGCAAGTTGTGGTTTTGTAGGCAAACATTAATGCTTTGAATTTTATGCGAGCAGATACTGGTAGTCAGTGCAAATTGATGAACAGAGGTGTGATGTGGATTGTAGGCTGTTAAAAATTAATCTGCTGCCTCGTTTCGGATTCAATTACCGTAAAGGTTTGATTGACTAGAACTGGATGAAAGACTGCGGGAAGAGAACCGAGAGCATTGCATAGTCCAGCCTGGGACCAAGACACAGAGCGTGAACTTAAGGATGTTGTGAAGCGGTTCGAAAGAAAGGGCCTGATCTTCCAATGTTGTATTAAAGCGCCAACATCTGCAGGATGTCTTCCCGGACATTTTCGCAAGTGGTCTGAGAATTCAGTGATCATCATCTTAACTCCAAGGTTCTACGTGTTTTTGAAGGAGTTATGGTTGATGTGGTCTCTGGTGATCCGTGATGAAGACAATGGGTTTGATGGAACCACCAAGGCAAGGTTGATTTGAAGGTGATGGTCTTTCATCCAGCAAGAAATGTCGGTTAGACAAGCTGAGATGCAAGCAGCTATCGTCAGATAATCAGGATGGAATGAGAGGTAGAGTTAATTGTCATCAGCATAGCAGTAATATGAAAACCCATTTTTTTGAATGACAGAACCTATCCTAGTGATGCCTGTAGGCAGAGAAGAGACGTGGTTCCAAGAAAACTGAGCCCTGAGGAACCCAGTAGTAATTTGTGGCGACTTGGGACAACTCACCTCTCCAAAAAAGATGCGGGAAGGACCTTTGAGAAGATAAGACTCAAACCACTAGAATGTGGTTCCTGAGATGCCCTTTGCCAATAGGGTTGTTGGTCTTTAGTAACATTCTCAAAACTTTAGTACAAAAACATTGCTTATGGAACGTTTTTTCTAGCTGGTGGACTAGAGTTACGATGGTTCAGAGAACATTCAAAAATGACATTCCCATCATGTTTGCAAAAATATAAAATGAAAACAATCCTTAATGTTGACAGTAATGTTCATATAAACAAAGAAAACAAAAAAACTGGACATTTCGAACTTTCAGAGAACATTTAGAACTTATGTTTTCTCGACTTAATGGGAATGTTAACATAACTTTATCAGAACATGTTTTTAATAGCCTACACCGCTGTTCAGTGAATTTTCATGGGTAAAATCTAGTCAATTTAGTGAAAGTCATCTTTGTCTGAATCAAGAGAGAAATATACACAGATCAAAGACCAGCGAAAACCGTTCAAAACAGGGGGTGGACTTTATGAACTCGTATTTTAGCCTGAAGCAACGGTTTGAAGTTAAAAACATCTTAATGATGGATTTGTTTCTTACAAACACAGCTTTTCACTTCACAAGACATTAATTGATGGACTGCAGTCATGTGGATTATAGTGATGTTTTTATCAGCTGTTTGGACTCATTCTGACGGCACCCATTCACTGCAGAGCATCCATTGGTGAGCAAGTGATGCAATGCTACATTTCTCTAAATCTGATGAAGAAACAAACTCATTTACATCTTGGATGGCCTGAGGGTGAGCACATTTTTTCAGCAAATTCAAATTTTTGGGTGAACTATTCCTTTACTAACATTAGAGTATGAATGCTGCAAAAACAAAAGACACACTGCCTTGCATATTCAGTTCTGAGTACATTAACTTGTGTTGAATATTTGGTTAATTTGACAACATTCAGATACTAATTGTAAAGTTGAAATGGAAAGTCAAGTACATTGCATTTTGGGATACAGTATTCAAATTCTGGTAAATATAGTTAGAAGCAAAAATTTGCATACTATGCACTGTGAACTTACTGCAGAAATAATACAAGTAGTGTGCAGTATGAGCAATATTTGACAGAAGTTGATTTACATGAAAACATAACACTATTTTAAAAGGCATAATTCACAATGTCCAGCTTGTGTAAAATTATTCTCAAATCTTTCTTTTATTACAAAAGAAAGCTCTATACATAATTCCAGCATTTCTTTTACAAGTATGTATTAGTGGTTAAAACAGGATTTCGCTTTCATCGTTTGTAATATCAACTTAAATTTTAATCAAATTAAAACTTACCCAGCATGTAATGCAAAAACAAACAATCTAATAAAACAAAACTAATTCTTCAGAAAATGGCACTGTAGAAGATAATGAACATAATAAAGCAAATAATTCATCCACGACTGGTTGCACTGTGCTAAAGGAAAGGAAAGAAAAGAAAAAGCACGGTCAGATGTCGGTGCTTCACATTAAAACTAATATATACAGTCCACTAAATACATCCAGGGTGCGGAAATACTCTAATTTCAAACGCAGCCATTTGAGCTACTTAAAGTTTTTGAAGTCAGAAATCAGATGTACAATAAGGGCCATATACAGTATATATAGTACATTCAACACTTTCATCTAGTGTTTACACAGTTTCATTTCTTATAACAGGCGATATAAAGACACTCAAACACACAGGTCATATTTCACTCGACAAAACAAAACAAAACTACTAACAGTGATGATAATACTTCACATAAAGCAAAACCACTAAAAATTTTTGCAGTGTGAAAATATTTTCATGACAAGTGTTTTCCCAAAATAAATATTCTCAAAAGGTGATTATTATTACTGTAATACAGTAAAACAATTTTCATAAATTAAAAGCTATTTACCAAATGCTAACACAATATCTGAACACATTGCAATTTACTGGCTTTTTATTAATTAGTTTTTATGTATCAAAACAGCAAAACTGTAGTTACAAGACAAAAAATAGTTTAAGGAATAGTTCACCTAAAAAACTGATTTGGAGAAATGTAGCATTATATCAGTGTCTCAGCAATGGATCCTTCTGCAGTGAATGGGTGTCGTCAGAATGAGATCCAAACTCGCATTTCAGCTGTAAGCAATGGTTTAAAACGCCTTAATAATGGATTTGTTTCTTACAAACATGCATCTTTTCACTTCTCAAGACATTAACTGATGGACTGGAGTGGTGAGGATTACTTGTGGATTATTGTGATGTTTTTATCAGCTGTTTGGACTCTCATTCTGACGGCACCCATTCACTGCAGAGCATCCATTGCTGAGACACTGATGCAATGCTACATTTCTCCAAATCTGATGAAGAAACAAACTCATCTACATCTTTGATGGCCTGAGGGTGAATACATTTTGAGCTAATTTTCAGTTTTTGGTGAACTATTCCTTTAATATTTTAGGCAAAATATATTTTTTCTTTTGGTTGGGAGTGAAATATGACCTGGACATGTTCTTGAAAGCATTCATGAAATTCACCCAAGAACATAATAAACTACTAAAGAAAGTCTTCCCCTGGACTTAAAACGCATCAATACTGAATAAAACAGTCAAATACTTTTGTTCTGGCCTCTTCATAAATCCCACAATGTTTTTTCATTCGTTATCCGATTTGCGCTGGTCAAACAGGTCGACATGTTGTGCTCGGTTCCACAAACTGAAAAGCCACGAAACAAAGAGAAGACGACATTCCTGAAACTCTCGGTATTGCCATGGTCCATATAAATCCATTTAACAGTACGAGAAAAAGGCTTTATGGTCCAAACTTGCAGTCTGAAAGAGTGAAATCTGTGGAGAAAAACCAAATGAATCGTATATATACATACACAAGTCGAGATTTACAGCCCTTTGGATGTCCAAAGGAAATATTTGACGTAATCCTTTCACATAATTAAGGTGACAGAAATAAAAAAATATTTTTTTTTTTTTTTTACATATTATTATATGGGTGCACGTATAAACTCTTTCACTAAGTTGATTTAATTTAAGCGATTTCAGTGAGAACAACAGTTGTTTTGAACAAAACGTGCCATTCTAGTACCTAGTAGCAGATCCATCACGTATTTTATTATTTCGGTAAACTAAAGCCATGAGAGCACAATCCGCGTCATTTATTCACTTGACATGATCGCGCAGCACTGCTGTTTTCGGTACGTTGTCATGCAGTGCAAATGCAAGTCAGTGTTTTCCTCTTACAGCATCATAAAAAGTGAAAGCATGTGAAGCCTTGAAGCAAAAAATTCGACTTCTGACAGCTAGATTCTCTCCAGCTATCGATACGTACAGTATAGTTTGGCACAGTATTACAACATGGAATGGCATGCAATCTTTTTTCTGACATTTTTGTAGTACAGATCATGTTTCAATCCAAATTATAGCAGCACACTGAAATAACTGGATCGTTTTAGAGTATCCTATAACTTCTAATTGAGTAACAAAGACCATAGAGAACGTGATGAGGATGAAAAAAAATGATATTTTTAGACATGATGTTTAAGAACTGACGGATTCAAACTGTAGATGAACTCCCTAGTGAGTGCTGATGGCAGTGCAAGAGTATCTAGCATTACTTTAAGGGCAAGTTCGCTCATAATTTTCATACTCTCACGTCTTTCCAAATCTGACAATGCTTGTAAACAGGAATGGATGCTGTTGAGCTCTAAAAATGACAACAACAAAAAATTAGAAAAAGGTGGGACTTGGAGCTCGACTGCATCAGTCACCATTTATTTAAATGGAGAGAAGTTTACACATTCTGCAAAATAACTTTTCTTATTTTCTGTTTTTTTGCGTCTGAAATGACATGAGAGAAGGAAAAAGATGACAGAATCGTCCTTTCTGGGTTAAACATTCCTTAAAATGATAAACAACACACAACCCGCCATTAAAACTATACCAAAACTATGCTAGTTTCACAGCATAAATGCTTGAAAGATTCGATGTTTGACCTCAAAAGATTCACAGATCTTAAAATGTATGGAAGTGAATTACAAATCAGATCAAGAGAGGCATTCCCCAAAAGACAGAAAGATTGAACAGAAGATACTTCAACTGTTGTACAGCGAAGAGGTTTTGAATTTACTGAAAGCGAACATAATTGTCCATCTTTCTGCAAAAGCAGGTGAAGACCCAGCAGTGATAGTGCAGACGTCTCTATGAAATCCTGAAGTATAGATGTGTGTGAACAAACATCATCTATTATCACACTACCCACCAAAACGAGTCCGTGAGGAGACGCCATCATCCTTCAAACGACCCATTACGGGTTTCTGAACCCCACGCAGCGAGAAGGCAGTAATAAATATAATGGCAGTCTGATTGCATGGCATGAGTGATCCCTGGAGAATCAGTGTGAGTGAGCAATCACACCGGCCTCGTGCTTTATGAGTCAGTCTGCTTTGGGATTGTCCAGATTGACCACCCGCAGCTCCGTGAGGTTGCTGCTGCTGCTACCGGTGGCCTGCTGGTTTATTAACATCTGAAAGGACAGAAACAAAACTCTTATCCATCTTCATAAACATACAGGCAAAGCTGAAAGTGAAGAAACAGCACTTTCCTAACGGTCAGTCATACAGTTATCTACAGCGGCATTTCAGTGCCACGTTAAAAATAAAAACAGCAGTTACAACATTATAAGAACATTTCGAGAAAATCGGTTTGTTATGAGAACAAAATGGTTTTGAATACAAATACAAATGTTATGTTACGAGAATAATGTCAAAACGTTCAAAAGTTGAAAAGTTTTGAGAATAAAGTTAGTGTTTTGAAAATGACAGCACAGTGTTACTACAATAAAAGCACAATGTTTTGAGAACAAAAAGCGCAGTTGTTTTGAAAATAATGGCATGGCGTGACTAATCTTGTAACATTACAAGAACAAAGGCGTAATGTTATGATGATAAAGTCATCACGGGAGTAAAAGCCTAATGTTACAAGATTAAAGGCATTGTTACAAGAATAAAGCATAACATTAAAATAAAGGTGTAACATTGCAAGACTAAAGTCACCATGTTTAAAAAATAAAGTCATAATATTATGAAAACAAAACTGATTTGAAAATATCAACATAGCGTTACAAGAATAATGTCAAAACATTACAAGAATAAATCTGCAGTGTTTTGAGAACAATCTTATAACATTACATGAAACAAAGGCATAATGTTATAAGAATGAAATCATAACATTACTAAAGTAAAAGCCTAATGTTATGACAATAAAGACACTGTAACATGAATAAAGATGTAACAATACAAGAACAAAGGCATAACAGTATGAGAATAAAATCAAATCATTATGAGAATAAAGGTGTACTGATACGAAAATAAAGGCAGAATGTTATGAGAATAAAGGGATTGTGTTTAACGAGAACAAAGTCGTAACAATACGAGAATAAAGTCACGTTTTAAGAATAAAATTGTACTATTCTGAGAATAAAGGTGCTAAGTTTTAAGAAAAGGCTTGGGGCCAGACTTACTAAACAGGACAAATTAATTTGAGAGCACAATTCAAACAGCGCCGATGGGAGAGGAAATTTCTGCGGGTGGTTTACTGAATGCGCAAATTAAAGAACACAGACGCGCCAGATCATTTCCTCAATGACCAACACAATCCATCAAGAGCAGCGCAAATTAGCATCTGCTTTAAGACATGCTTTTTTTGGAGCGTTAAATAATGGCGCAAACACCAGTAATTTGACGAGCGCAAACGTTAGTAAATCGTGATTCATTTTAATACTGTCCTCCCATAAATATTGCATCTGAAAGGGAAACTCCTATTGCGCGTCTTCAGTAAATCCGGACAGTACTATTTTAATGGCAAAAGACAGTTTGCGCTGGCGCACGCTGTTAGTGAATCTGGCCCTTAAAATTGTGAAGCAGAGAAATATTGCAAAAAAATAAATAAATCCATTATTACAAGAAAAGACGCGATTCATGAAGAAATGTTTTTTTCTATTAACTAGAACATTAATAGGCCAGCTTCAGAAGCTACTTTCACACACAAAACCCATTAAACTTTCAGATACAAAAATGCAATACATTTCCAGTGAAAACTGTGAGAGTGAAAGTACAGAGTATTTTTACTGTCCGCTATATTACCGAATGTAGTGGGACGGCTGAAACTGGGATCTGTACAGTTCCAGGAGGTCCCGTGAGAAACATCTGAGGAACTGCACCTAAACACGACCAAAACAAAACAAAGAGCTTGTAACAATGAAATTACGGTGCGTTCAAAATGTCAGAATTAGCATATTTACAAGTTTCTGAGTTTTCAATGTTGTTCCAAGACTATCCGTGCATCTTATTAAGCCAATTCAACCAAGACATTGACACACCGATATGCCTACACAGCTGTGACTGACTGACTGACCTGAGTCTTGGGCTGGCGTGTGGGACATGTGCATTGCAGTGGGTGGTTGTGGGAAGGTGTTGAGCACAGTCAGACCCCCGTCGGCAAGGGTAGGGGTGGATGTAGCGTACATGACGTGCGCTCCGGGGTACATCATGTGACCTGCCACTGAAGAAGGCACTGAGGAAGTGACTATCGTAGCGGTGTGGCTTGCTGTGGGAGAGACAGAGGAGACGTCTTACTGAAGTCACTAATCAGAGCAGTATCGGTGCGTCACAAGGGTGATGCTGTAAGTACCAGTGGAGCTGGTGGAGGTCCGGCTGATCTCTGGACTGCTGTCACTGCTTTGAGGGTGAACCTGGATGGCCTGTAACTGTTGAGGCATCGTACCACCTGATATACAAACCACAGAAACATCCTCACTACATTTTCTACTGGCCATATTTACATGCATGAATCAACAGCGCACACTAAAAATTAAAATAATTAAAATCCTTTTCGTTAACTGAAATAAATCTGAAATAAAATAAAAACTAGATGAAAAAAAATTCAACTTAAAAAAACCTAAAAAAAAAATTAGACATGTTGCCTTGGCGACCAGCTAAGATAACTATGAATAAGTTGAAGTACTTATATTATCAAAACTGAAAGAAAAAAAAACTATTAAAAAATGGCAAGCAAATAACTAGAACTTAAACTAAAATTAAAACTGAACATTTAAAAATAAAAGCTAATTCAAAACATTAACAAATACTATAAAAGATTAGATAAAAACCATAAACTTAAAAAACCTAAAACAAAAATGTAAAGAAATGTTGCCCTAACTAATTTAAATATTTTAAATATGATAAAATTGAAATACTAAAATTACTAAAAATGACATGAAAATAAAGCTAAATAGACTTGGGGCACTACTCTAAACGGCTTGTGCAGATGTCATTTTGATCCTTTTTTTTTTTTTTTTTTTTTTTTTTTTTTTTTTTTTTTTTTTGTTTTTTTTTTTTTGTTTAATTTTATTTATTTTAGTAACAAATATTGCTCATTTAATAAATTATATGTGACCCGTGCTGTTAAAATGAGTCGGAATGTGCACGGGCTAATTTTGAGCTACAGGCAAAACAAGAGAAAAATATTGATTTTAGTCGATTTTGAGGTTTTCACAAAAATGAGTTCATTAAGCCCTCGTCTATCGATCCCAATGCTCTAAATAATAATTGTAGATGTTTAATTACCTTTATTTGAACGTTTTCTGAGAGGAGTAGGCTACCTTTTCTCTGCTCGTTTCTCACGCCGACTGTCATCATAAAGGAGCTTCCGACTGCACGCTATCCCGATAAATATACACAGTGTAACAGTTCAATGCTACTTAGGGTGTTATTCTACTACCCATCATTAGGGGACATTATGGTACTCTTCTGCTAAGTTTAAATAGAGTTAGGTGGTAGAAGAAGAGAGAGCTGTTTGGTAAGAGGAAAGCATGGCTTCCATCTTGTAGCCTTACCTTCACTGAGATGTCCTGATTGGGAAACATGTTGTTTTATGCTCAATCAAAGTAAGGTCCTTTTTTTGAGGTTTATTCTAATGTTTGTTAATATGTTGTTTGTAGAAGGACTCCTTTGACCTATCCTCTTTAGCTGTATCAATGGTGCATTTACTACTGCATGGTACATCTTGAAAATATAAATGACTCATTTCCCTGCATTGCATCTCCTTACTTTGGGTCATCGAAACTGGATATTAATCACAAGGATAACAACCATTTACATCTGCCTTTTCTACAAGGTTTCTTCTTTCGTTTTAGGACTGGGACATATAAGTATAACCATCTTCATTACATGAACATTTCGTGCTCATATTATAACTGTTCATTTTGTATATAGACATAGTTTTGTATTGGTTTTCTTGGGTCTTTTTGTACAATTGGTTTATGGTATGTTATTTTGCTTTGGGGTTTATTATTGTGAATTTCATTTTTGTTGTTTTTCTTTTTCATAATATATCTCTGGGGATATCTTGGGGAAAAACAGCTGATGTGCAACATTATATTAGATCCATGCATTACAGTAGGTCTTAATATAGGCCGCCTCATTAATGTTAATCTAACAATAAAAGAATCACTCGCAGCTCTTGATTGAACTGCTTCTGTAGTTTTAATAACCAATTTACACATAACCTTTAACACACTAAAGGGATTTTTACATTTCATTATTTTGTTTTTCTTCAATGCTTTTTGTTTAGATGTAAAATGAAAAAAGTAATGCACTATTTGTTTCTTTCTTATATTTGTTCTACTGCTTGGTTTATAATAACAAAGATAAAATAAAAAATAGCTATATTGTGACGATTAATACAGTAAATATTATTAAGAAAAGAAGTGGAGGAAAATATGCAAGGTTGCTCTGTGATTTTGCTTTGGAACATTTCAGAAAACATTAACTTGATTTTTATCAAAATCGACTTTGCTGACTCTATCGACTTCAAACCGGTGTAGCTCAGTAATTTTTCATTCGATTCCAACAAATCATACATCATTCTGAAGGTCTTTTAATGGAGAATGTGAAAATGAAAAATTTGCTGATTGTGACTCATTTTGCCAGCACAGGTCACATAATACAGTGCCAACCACTAATATTGGCACCCTTGGTAAATATGAGCAAAGGTGGCTGTGAAAATAAATCTGCATAGTTACAATTTTTTTTAGCACACCAGGGTAACTAGAAGCATGAAATTATCCAGCCATTAATTCCTGTTCCACATGATTATAAATTGAAGGACACAAAGGCCAAATTCCCTTAATCATCCATCACAATGAGAAAAAAACAAATAATATATTTCTGATGTGCAGCAAAAAGATTGTTGAACTTCACAAAATAGAAAGTGGCTGTAAGAAAATAGCTAAGTATTGAAAATCCCCATTTCCACCATCAGGGCAGTAATTAAGAATTTCCAATCAACAGAAGATGTTATGAATCTGCCTGGAAGATGACGTGTGTCTGTATCGTCCTAATGCACGGCGAGGAGGAGAGTTTGAGTGGCCAAAGACTCTCCAAGGATCACAGCTGGAGAACTGCAGAGATTAGTTGAGTCTTGGGGTCAGAAACAGCCCCTACATCACCACTTGTTGTTCGGGAGGGTTTCAAGAAAAATCCTCTTCACTCATCCAAAAACAAACTCCTGCATATTCAGTTGTCAGACACGACTGAACGGGACTGGCTTCTATGGTCAGATAAAAAATGAGCTTTTTAGCAACAAACACTCAAAATGGGTTTGGTGCACACAGGGATAAAAAGTACCCCGTGCCCACTGTTACATATACTGCTGGATCTTTAATGTTGTGGGTAGGGCTGTCGTGATTCGTCAATTTTATTAGACTATTTGATTTTTTTTAATTCTTGACTTAATTTTGCTCACGTCGACTAGCCGGCAAAATACCAGAAGTGGCGCATTTCACGGACGAGAATCCATAAAACACATTATTAGACTGTTTCCCAAGGCTGCATGATATATTAAACCCATTTAAAAATCCTAATTAAGCATAATTGTGAATTCACAAACGCTATGATTTAATTAAATAATTATATGCGCTTTATTTACATGCGTGTAGGTTAAGTACATGCGTCACACAGCGGCTCCGTTCACAGTAGTTCCACAGGAACTGTTATCATTTACACGTGTGGAGCGTCTCAAACTCCATCTCTGCATGTTGTTGTGAGTTTGGGTTTATTATAACGTTCATCTGGGAACGCAACATGCGCCATTTCATCAGATTTGTAACGGTAAATCATTTATAAATCTACGCAAACTCAGGAGAATACATTGCAGTTTCAAAATAAAAGCTCAAACCCTCACTCTGAGTTTACACGTTTTGATGTCCACATATTCTTTTAATTACAGTGGCTATAGCATTTCTGTCCTAAAGAAATGGCCAAATATTAAAGATTAAGTGGACATTTGAATTAAATGGTGCTTGGTCAATATTAAACAAGTATTAGATTGCACAGTAATGTGTAAAAACAATCATCAGGCAGATGGCGCCCTCTGCAGGCCTTTGTTGTAATGCGTAATGTGCATTAGCTCTATTGTTTATAATACATGTATTTTAACAATTTTGTTCAATAAAACCATATGATTTCTTGCTTTTGATACTTTATTTGAACTAATTATTATTGCCTCATTGCTATTATATATGTATTTTAAGTCACTTTAAAGGCTATTGTTCACTTAGATCTATTTTTATTACCACAAAAAAATAATTATAATTATAGGGCACTATGAAATCCGTTTTATTTCCAAATTCAGTTTTTTTTTTTCTGGACTCCTTTTTAATGGTTAAATTAAATTGTATTAATCAAAAAGCCTGTCTAATTAATTAATTGAGTTTTACAGTTTTATCTTTACCAAATTCAGTTTTCCATTATTTTCTGGATTCCATTTGAATGGTTCCATTCAATTTTAATAATCAAAAGTATCTCCAGTTAATTGATTTTATTTTATTTTTTTTCAGAAATACTGCACACTAAATAAATTCTGGTAAATAATATTTTTGGTAAATACTCCTTTAAAAAGTGTTTTTTGATTATAATTGTATTATTAGTAGACTAGAACGCGTGGATATGTTGTCATTCTTACACTATAATACTGAAAATTGATTTCAGTGATTTGGACTATGAGATGGACACTTGCTTCTTGCACTTTGCGTTGCACTTTACTTTTTTACTTTTGATTTTCATTTGGTTTTTTTTTGGGTGGGGAATTAATCGTTTAGATTAATCGATAAATTAGTCGATAGATTAATCAAAATAAAAATAGTCATTAGTGGCAGTCCTAGTTGTGGGCCTGTTTTTCTGCTGGAGGTCCTGGACATCTTGTTCAGATGCATGGCATCATGGATCCTAGCAAATACCAACAGATACAAATCTAAAAACCTGACTGCCTCTGTTAGAAATCTTATAATAGGCTGTGGTTGGATCTTCCATCAGGACCATGATCCAAAACAAACATCAAAATCACCACAAAAATGTGTCACGGAGCACAAAATTAAGCTTCTGCCATGACCGTCCCAGTTCCCGGGCCTGAACCCTGTAGAAAATGAGTGAAGTGAACTGAAGAGGAGAAGCTGTGAATCTGAAGGAGCTGGAGAGATTCTGTCCGAAGGAATGGTCTCTGATCTCTCATCAGGTGATCTCCAAACTCATCAGGCATTATAGGAGAAAACTCAGAGCTGTTATCTTGGGAAAAGGACGCTGCAATAATTGTATGCCAATAATTGTGGCTAATGTGAACTAGAGAAAAACATTTATTTCATATAAGATTTCCCCCCACATTCCATTGTTTTACTTCAATGATATGTTAGAATTTTGTGAATTTTTTGAATGAAAGATCAAAAGGATAAACGATGCAGATTTATTTTCACAGCCGCCTTTGTTCATATTTACCAAGGGTGCCAATTTTAGTGGTTGGCACTGTATATGAACCATTATTGGTGATGTAATGATAGAGTAAAATTAACACAGTTAAAACACTTGTTACGTTGAGCTTAATATTAATAATAATAATAATAGTATTATCAAATAATTGCTTTTGTTTGAGTTAGAATAACACAAAATGTCTTGAAATGCCATCCCTATGAGAAACACATTTAGACAGCAGTAGCATGCAGATCCTCAAACGCATGTTTCCAGCCTCCACCATTAGTTGAGTTTCCCTCATGACGGCTAAACACTGACCTGTGAGCGAGACAGTGGCCGGCAGGCGGAAGAGCGTGGTGGCTTGTGTGTGTGCAGGGACAGCGGCGGCGGCGTGGCTGTTTTGCGTCTGTGGACACTGTATGGCCAGAGAGTGTGTCTGCAGCTGACCGAGAGGAATAGTGTGTGTGCCAGGAGGAAGAGTAGTGCCTGCGGGACACACAGCGACACCCTCAGCAAGCCAAGCAGAGCAGCATGTGCACCAAACAAGGCCTAGTCACTGCAAGTGTGGATTTTTGACGAGACAAGATTTTAAACACAAATCGTAAAATATCCGAGTATCCATCATAAGTGTTTGATATGTGGGTCAATGACAAATAAGAATGTTTAAAATATATAGTTTAAAACAAATGCCAAATTATTAGAATTGTAATAATTGCATTCATGTTGGTTGAATGTTTTTTGAAAAACTTTTAAACTATTTTAAATAAATATGTAAAAAATGTCAAGTGGTGTAACCATCAATCGAAAGTAATTAACAGATGAGAGTGTACACATACTATTAATTGAAAAAAAAGATTTTATTTTCACATTTGTGTTTTTAAAATACCTTGAGATACTAATTCTTAAATATTATTAGAATTTAGGGAGTTGCACCACATGACATTTACAACCTAAACTATCCTTGCTTGTCAAAAAAGGTCCATATCTGATATTTTAGAGCTAGATCTGATATTTTATGACAATATTGTTATTTTAGTCTCACTGCAGTAGTATTATAGGTAGTTTCTATTAAGATTTTATATCAGGTTTGAAAAAACTAGTAATAAAATCAAAAACAATAAAAAATTTTTGTGGCTTGGTAGGTATTATTTCATTTATATATTATTGTTTATTAGACCCTTACACAGACAGATCAGTTGGAAGCAGAATTCAAAGTGTGCAGACATGCAAGCAAGCAAAAAATGTATGTGTATTAAAACACAAAGATGTCATGCAAGCTGATGCAATGCATCATGCAAAACCCCTCTGGAAAGTCAAATAAGACTGAATCTGTGAAAGTGAGAAAAATAACATGCAACAAAGGAGTGAATAAATGAACAGAAGTCCCACCTGGCATGAGCGTGAATCCGCTGGGCAGCTGCATGACTCCCGCCGGAGAGCTTTTGAGCACCGTGCCGTTCGCACTAGAGATGCTCTGAGCGTTCATCCCTGCAGCCAACGGCCAACAGGTGGTGCTGGAGAGCGACAGGGCGCTGCTCTGAGTGTGCATGGAGACGGAGGAGGAGGAGGGAGAGGAAGAGGCCGACGACTGTGTGGTGGTGCTGTTGGTGCCACCGGGTAAAGTGGCAGCAGTGAACATCGGCTTGATCATTTCCTGCAACAACACAGACAGAAATAAAACTTTACAATGAGGTTCTATTTGTTAACTTTACTTAATTTATTAGTTAAACTACTTAAAATGTATTAATCTTGATGTTAACTTTAAGATTTACTAACACATTATTAAAATCAAAAGTTGTATCTGTATGAACCTGAGCTAGCGTGAATTAACAATGAACAGTTGTATTTTTATTCACTTTTAATAATTAATGATAATCACTTTTTATTAACTTTAAAGATTAATAAAAACAGCAACAAGTGTGCTCATTGTTAGTTAATTTTAGCTAATGCATTTACTTACATTAACTTATGGGACCATACTGTAAACTGTTGCAAAAAGATTTTTAGGAGCACAAATTAAGGGGAACAATCAATATTCCTTTTTTTTGTCACGTCGGGCAGTATAGATTTGAAACTGCCATTTGTCAAAAAATAAATTAAATACTATATATTATATATTATTAAATATACCTAATCTTATTATTTTCCTTATTTATCATTTTATTTTAATGATTTATTCATTTATTGTTTTTGTTTAGTTACTTATTAATTTTGTATACTTTTTTTATTTATTATTATAAAATAACAATAAAAAAATTAACATTATTAAAAATCATATCTAAAGCTTACCAGATCTAGAATATAATATTCTATAATATAAAAAAAATGGCTGACTGAGAGTTTGTCCACTCACTGTAAGCTCTATTTATATATTATATTATGTATATTTCTTAATTATATTATGAAATACTTCACTAATGAAAGGTACTTCATCTCATTTTATTATTTGGAATGTTTTTTTGTTTTTGTTTTAAACCTGATGGACACAAACCAAAAGATTATCAATAACGAATGAAGATCACTTTCATAATATGAACCAAAACTGCTAATACTTTCTTCAAAATATCTTATTTAGTGTCCACAGCAGAAAGAAATCTTTGGAAAAGTTTGTAATGCATGAATGACAGATTTTATTTTTGGATCAACTGTCCCTTTAAGATGACATTTTCACAGGAATGTTCAAGACAAAACAAAAAAAGCATTTATCATCACATTTATTCCACAGAGTTTTCCTGTGGCGGAGCAGGACTGATTGATTGCAGCAGAGCCTGTGGAAACAACTGTGTGAGATAAAGGCGATTGTGTCATGACAATCCCAAGAACGGCAGCTGCCTTCACAGGAAAACAGGTGTCCACACAGCGAGAGAGCGCCGCTATTTCAGGCAGCTCTCGACGAAACCTACGACACAGGGACGACCGATCTGACGGCCTGTGCGGAGCAACACCGAGGGATCTCTGTTCTCCTTCAAAAGAAGACTACGGGGTAGAAATACGACACCACTCATAACTGATCACTGTTTAGCAGAACTGAGCTTGCTTGAGATCAGAGCCAATCTGATCTGGAAATAAACAACTATCAACTGTAAATTTGCATTGCACTATTAATTACAGTAACGGTCAAAAGTTTAGAATCTGTAAGATTTTCTTAATGTTTTTGAAATGAAAAATGTTTGTGAGTTGCCCACGTTGAATGTCACCACGTTGCCCAACTCATACGCACTGCAAATAAGAAACATCAAACGGAAAATGAAACTAATGCGTAACGAAACCACGCTACTCATTTGAGCTGCGCAGCGCGGAGGGAAATTCAAGCATTTTTAGTGACTTTCAAGTATTTCACATTATTTCCAGCAATTTAAAGCTCTAAAAATTATCCAATTTAAGCGTTACTTTTAATGGGATGACCAAAATATAATTTGGGGTAAACAAACACTTATGTAAAATAAAAAATGCGTCAAATTACCACTATTACTAGTAAATAGCAGCAGATGAGCACTTACTGGGTTATTAGTCGTTCATTTCTACTTTTTGTTTTATATTTTGAAATTATAATATCACTATTATAAAATATCAAATCATCAAGAAATCCAATTGTCAATATTCTGCACTTTTTTTGTGAAGGTGGTTCAACAAAATACTGACACAAGGGCTGATCCTTTTTACAACTCAGTGATTGTTTTATTTTTCTGACATGTTGGGGTTATATCTTTCACTTGGAGTTAAGTGCCACGGAGTAAAATCGCTGGATAAAGAAAACTGTCCGTCTTCATTTCAGGTTGCAAAGCAACAAAATGTGATTATTTTAAAGGGGGTGATTCTTTTCAATACCCACTGTATATATAACTGACCCACACACGGTTAACTTGTATCTAAACAATACGTTAGGACAAGACAGGTTGCGGAAATAAACACTCTTAAAAACAATTGTACACACAATCGAAAAATGTTTTAATTAAGTGCGGCCGCCGATACCACTTTTTCCAGGACTCGCCCGATACCGATACTTTTATTTTTGGTACTTGCCGATACAGAGTACCGATACTTTTTTTGCATTTGTACATTTTTTAAATATTGGGTACAGAAACCAAAAGAGTATGTATATTGTTAGTTGGTTAACTTCATTTATCAAAGATACAGTCAAACCAAAATGTATTTAGACACCTTCAACATTTCTCACATTATCACAGTTTATTCGCTATAGTTTAGAAAATGGTAATAAAATGACAAGAACTCAGATTTAAACTGTGTCAGAACAACTTCAGCTTGATGATGTCAGATAATTTTGATAGAAAGGTATATAATGGATTACAATCAACCAAAAATTATTCAGACAGCTGTTATAGACAGTTTTTACACAACTATCAATACTTAGTCGGGGAGCCCTTAGCCTTAATGACAGCCTGTAGTCTCCTGGGCATGCTGTCACCCAGCTTCATGCAAACCTGAACTTCAATGTTTTTTCCCCAGACTCGGTCTGAATAATTTTTGGTCCCAAATTTTTAAAAATTTTACTGGTAGTCCACTGTAAAATGACAGATTAATTTTTGGGTATAATATGTCACAGTTTATTTTATTTTGTTATCCTCACTTACATACATGAACTATAGTGTCCTGCACCACTATAAAAAAATATCAAAAATTATATCTGGTCGCTGAATAATGTTTGGTTTCACTATATATCTGTCAGTTATTTTCACACTCAATTATGCCCATTAAAATGTATTTTACCAGTTTTTGTTACTTCCACTGTTTATTTTTTTCTCTATGGTAGCCTACATCTTTAATTTAATAGCATTAGAGCTGCTCCATTGCATCAGCTTAGTTACTGTAATCATGCGCTTTGCTGTTATAATGCAGGGAACCACTCGTTATAAATATCCTAACCGTGTTATTTTCAGAACTAGTAGTCACGTTTTTGTCATCTGAAACGTGCTGCGATTTATATTCCAAAGCCACTCATATAATGCAGAAACACTCATGAAGCAAGCAACACACACGCGCACGTATTTGTACTGGTGCAGAACAGTACAGCCTAGCGCATTTCACACCGGCTGTTAGTTTCACTTTCGCCAGAAAGTCGTGTATGCTTAAGGTTGAAAATAAATTATGTTTATTGTGAATGCCCCTATGAATTGTTTTATTTTTATGATTTAGTTTTAATCCATATGATGCGTGTGCTAAGTGAGTGAACTTCAAAGATCACACAACAGAATTGTGCTCGCTCGCTCACACTCTCTCTCTCCCTACCGTTAAGTAATGTAACTTGTGCATTGTTTTACTTACTTTGTTTGACACATCCGACCGAACTACAAACTTTCCAGTGATGTCTGAGAAAGGTATATTCACTCGACAAGCTCTCGCATCTGCGCCGCCACGCGCTCAATCCACTCAGCGTGCTCTGCTTACTAACTCGCGCACATCCGCTATACAGGCGTTAATACCGAATGTTTAACATTATATTAATTGCACACATATACTTCGTAGTAGACATCCTTAACTCCTTTCTGCTGTCTGTGTCTGTGTTTCTTTAGGTCTATATGGCTCTCAACACAGCTGTTGGTATTGCGTTTGGGCCAGGTTTTACGCGAGACAGTACAGGAGCTCAGTATCGGGCCAGATATCAGTATTGGTATCGGTGCATCCCTAGTTTTAATTATGTTTTATTACATTTATTTCCAGTAATTTTATTTATGTATGAAAGCTGTTAGTTCAAAACTAATGCAGATGAACACAGATGACACAGTAAATAAATATGTCAGAATATTCCATTTCATTTGAGTCCAAAGGTCCAGTACACTTAAAGGGACAGTTCACCCAAAAATTAAATTTTCTGTTTTCATTTACCTCACGCCTTCGATCGTATGTTGTCCAGTACTATGAAAGTCAATGGCTACCAATCTACTGTTGTGGTTATCAACAGTATTCAAAATATTTCTTTTACGTTCCTAGAAAGACCAAACACGAGGATGACATAATGATGACATAACTTTTCGTTTTTGTTAGCTGTCCCGTAACATGAATTATATTATTTTTCTAGGGGTGTAACGGTATGCTCAGGTCACGATACGGTACGTATCTCGATACAGGGTTCACGATACGATATATATCACGATATTTTGAACAAAATTTAAAAAATTAAACTGAAATTCAAATAACAGATTTATTTCAAAAACATTAACAAATTTCAATAACTTTCTTTGTTGTACATACAAGATCACATTTCAAGGTTTAATAAAAACCTTCTGTACTCAAATTAACAACTGAATAGGTCTGTCTGTCACTGAAAAAAATTATGATAAATTTAACATGAACTTAGAATTAAGAAGCCTAAGACACAACTTCTTAAAGCAGTAAAAAAATAAAAATAAAATAAAATTACATGTGTGCTGTTGGGCAAGTAAGTTTCACATAAACACTAGGCTTGTGTACACCACAATGTCACGATACGATACTATCACATTACAGACTGCACTGAATTTCACCTCAGCAGAATTTAGAAAAAACAGCCGTTTATTAAACACTACAGTGCCATTTATAACTATAGGCAGATCAGGCAGTTGATCTCTGCATTATGAAGGGCCTCTATAATTGTACCACAGTACAATATAGGTAATGTCATATGTTTCATGTTTAAATTGTGCACGCCCCACCAGGTACATTATTCTGATTGTTTGCATCTTGTTTTTTAAGCCCATAAATAATAATGTACTTGTTCTAATAAATTTATATTTTAATGTACTCATTCTAATATATTTAAAAAAATCATATTTTCATTGCTGGTAGGTTATCATTGCACAAATTAACACACTCTCTACAATAAAAATAAAAAAATTAGAAGAGTTCTAAACTAACGCACTGTCTTCACTGTATCTAACACACACACGCTCAAGGCTGATTTAAGGCTGATTTACTCGACGCGTCCGCAAGTTCGTTTAGGTGCGCGTGGGATAGGACTTCTTGCGGTGTTTGGCATAAGTTCCTTTGTAGTGCCGCGGCTGTCGTTCGCGTGCGGTGGCCAAGCATTTTTTTGTCACTTTCCAACTCAGC
The DNA here is from genome assembly GCA_018155175.1 of Sinocyclocheilus anophthalmus. Lineage (NCBI taxonomy): Eukaryota > Metazoa > Chordata > Actinopteri > Cypriniformes > Cyprinidae > Sinocyclocheilus > Sinocyclocheilus anophthalmus. The sequence goes on along the minus strand of JADLZN010009445.1, from coordinate 149,325 downwards.
TCGCTCCACTTCCGAAGATGCATGAGTTCAGAGCGACTCTAGTCGAACGTGCACGTCTGTGCCAGCATTTGTGTGAAACAGAAGCAGTTAGATGTTAAGTGCAGTCACACTCACAGATCACGTTGCGGCTCTCTCTCTGTGTCGTGAATGAACAGTTGATGAATCACACTTTTCTGAGAATAGAATATTGAAGTGGAGATCGCTAAACTGCAAGCTAACCGCTGTTTTCAGAGAGCAAGCACGTTTATCCACAGTGGAGAGAGAGCGTGTGCACATGGTTGTCAGGTTGACAAAGATAAGTAGCACACTTAGCAGATATTTCCGTATTGCGCAAGTGTAAAGCTCTTTTGGGGATTATGTCTCTTTATATTAGGCAACCCAGTTGTGTTCCTCTGCGGCCAGATTAAACCTTGTTGTAGCCCATATATGCTCTATTCATTCTTTTTTTAGAAACCTCGCACTTTTCTACTCAATTTTAAATGTTGTAAAATTTTAAACAAATAAAAGCGTGCCACAGTATCGATACAGGGCCAGCTGTATCGGTACTCGTATCATCAAATCTCTGTCCCGATACATCGGCGTATCGATATTTTGAACACAGCACTAATAAATACTAGGGTTTGTTTAGGTTACCTACAGGTTTTTTTGCAAAAAAACCAGCATATCTACATTTTCAGGCAGAAGATGGGATCTTTGAGCATTCACAATATCCCCTGCTGTAGAAAAAACATGTTCACTGGGAACAGAAGTTGCTGGAACTGTTAGGTAAGCCTTGGAGAAAGAGGAAAAAAGTGGGTACGTTTGAGCGTGTTCTTTCCACCATTTCAGTGGACAGCTAGTGAGGGGAATAGAAGTGTCCTTTTTGTACATGTCAATCTCTACTTCTATCCTACATTTGGACTGAGTGACTGTTGGTTTAGAAAAAGTTGCACCAAGGAGATCTTCCAGTGCTGTCTTTTTGCTAGGTGGTGGCTGTTCTTGCTCAACCCTCTGTGTTGTCTCTCTCTTCTCTGCTGCATCAGTGGGATCTCCATCACTGGCACCACCCTCCCTCTTTTCTGATTGCTCCACAGCCTTAAAAAAATATTAAAACAAACTATTAAGGACTGGGGAGGTATAGTATAGTTGCCGTTACCCACACACACATCACAAAGTACACAAACATGCAAATGCAAATACACGTTCTCAAATAATTAGTAATGCAGACAGACATACCTGCTGTAACTGGTTTGATTTGTCCATCAACCGGTGGAAAACCTCTTCGCGTTGTTCAGGGAGTAGGTGGGGCAATGATCGAAATCTGGGGTCCAGTGCAGTACTCTCTAGCAGATAATCCTGTACTTCTGTGTATCTGCCTGAGAGGTTTTGCAGGATGGCTGCTTTCATGTTAGCTATAGTTGTGGAGTCTTTCTCATCCAGTGTCATGCTCTGCTCGATCATGGATTTCAAGGGCGCAATGAGTGACAGGGTGGCGCTCTTTTCATCAGACAGGACAGTGGTGGCTTTTTTTAGAGGTTTAAGAAGGTTTACTATTTCTTCTGCATCAGTGATGTCGTTGCTATCCAGAGTATCAAGTTGACAGGCATTTTTGCGCACCGCTGTGCTCAAGAGAGCTGCCGTTATAGTCACTTGTTGCTCGAGATAGCGTTCCAGCATATCCATGGAGCTGTTCCATCGTGTTACCACATCCATGATAAGCTTATGTGATGCGATCTCAAGCATCTTTTGCTTTTCCTCGAGCACAGCTGTTGCTGTGGCACTGCGGTGAAAAAAAGCCACGACTTTTCTCACGCAACCAAGCAAGCGACTGACGCGAGAAACATTTGAACCTGCTTGCGATGCAAGATTCAATGTGTGCGCAAAACACTTAATATGCGGTGACAACCCGGTTTTTATTTCTTTAAAGTCTAATTCCTAGTCATATTAGAATGATATCTTAGTTTTACCGGCAATATATATAGTTTGTGATTGCATTTTCTAAAGATATGTCCAGACGTGCAGTCTACCAATAACATTAGAGCGATAGCAGTAGGAACGCCCACAAGCGTCTTCACAGTACAGAGTCTAGCAACATACAGCGATAAAGTCACTGGCAGTGTGAACGGGGCTTGAGTCGCGCTATCAACAAACTTTAAAGTCGGCATGAAACGGAAGTTGCGGCAGTCTTTTCTTCTCTACTGTGACGTATATTCGAGTGAAACGGCATCTGAAATGAGAGGGCGGTACTTGATTTCATCCTTCAGGAATTGATTGGATTGTTGGAAGTTGGGGCATTGCTAACAAAATGGAGGAAGATCTTAGTTTGCCAGTTTACAGTTAGCAGGGGTTAAAGCAAAAAAAAAATCCTGAGCCTGAATTTTTGTGGGGGCGGACACATACACAGGGTTATTTGGCGAAACAAAAAAAAAGAACATTATTTGAAAATGATTTTCCTTGAAACTATCTAGTACCGTATCTGCCATTGCCATTAGCCCTTGACAGGTTCAGACTACAGATTAAGCTGGGTTATTTGAAACAGCAATACCAAGAAAGTTTACTCACTACAATATGGTGCAAACACATGTAACATTTAGGATGCTTTTGATATCACGTTTTGCGGATTAGCTTTGTCCTTGACAGGGTACAAAATGACCTACAATCTAAAACATGAAATTTCTGAAATTGTTTTGTTCAAAAGAAATAAAGGTAAATTAAATACTAGGAAATTAATATAAATTAGGAAATATAAAAAGACCATTTACTACAGAAAACTACAGTTCAGTTCAATTAACAACAACAGAAACATTAAAGTGGTCCAAGAACTGGTAACTTAAACAGAGTTTGTACAGATACTATAAAATAAAATTCCAGGACTTTCACTACTTTTTTGGTTTTCAAGGATGCAAAGAATGCACTGACTGTGGCAACTTTAACATTTGAAAGGATACTATGGCAAAGTTATTGCTTTCCTTATTGAAACTGATTTTCTTTTCATGAATATATGATTGACCTAAAGAATAAAGCTATATCATAAACTTGGAAAATTATGAGCTTTATCACGCTCTTAGACACTAGGGATGTGACACTACACAAAATGCAGATACTTGGTTCACTAGAATGAGACAATGTTTTATACTTTAAGACATTTTCAAATTACAAAATGTTTGTCTTTTAATCACAAAAAGTAAAACAATGCAGTTGTATTTTGAAATGTTTTAACTAATCTAGGGCTTAACTAATGATTATTTTGCTAATCAAGTAATCTACTGATTATTTTGACAAGTATTTTTTAGTAATACAAATAGAACTAAGTGAAAAACAGGCTTTAATATGACTATATTTACATATAAACTAACGATGAGGCAATAATAGTTGGCTCAAATAAAGTATCAAAACCAAGTATATGGTTTTATTGGACAACTGTTAAATACATAATGTAATATGCCCATATTATAACAAATACCTGCAGAAGGCACCAACGGCCTGGTGATGTTTCATGCATTTCAATTTATCAATTTAATTTTAATATTTGGCCACATGCAAAGTCAGAAACTTTTATTTTGATGCTAGTTAGAACTATATTGATGTATTCTCCTGTGTTGGCATAGGTTTAAATGATTTACGTCATGATTTAGTTTTCCCAGATGAATTGTTAACACCCAAACGCACCCGCATATGCAGAGAAAGTTTAGGCCCCTTTCACACATACAAGTCCTTTACTGGTAAATTACCGTAAGAGATCATGTGTGAACAGGAACTTTTCAAAAATCCCGGTAAATTTGTTCTTGCAATCATATCGTTCTTATGGAGATGTCTTGATTACTCTGAGCTGTTTACAAAGCTCCTCTGCTTTTTTAAATAGCTTTTCTATGTGAATATGACGCTAGATGGAAATCTTTGACCATTGCACCTCGCAGCTTTTTCAATGCGTCGCACTCGAGACCCAGGCTTCTTTTCCATTCATCAGATGTGACTCTGCAATTGGATACTATTATGCACATCTCGTGTTTATAAGAGCAAAACCTTCTGATTGGCTAGTAATGTTAGTTTGGTTGAGAGTGAATGAAAGCTGTGTTCCTCTCATACATTGGTAGGCAAACTCATGAACTCGGATGTGATAAAGTGTTTTTAAATGTAGGACGAATATCTTTTTTTCCCGCAGCCAAACGCCGGAGATCCGGCACGGTGCCGGAGAACTTTAAGCCCTGCAGTTAGTGGTGGGGGTTTCTCTCCACTGGATTCACAGCCGAAACCCAAGCATGAATAAATGTTTTATTCATTAAGGATGACGACGACGATCAATGGCCCAAAACATGCGAGAGAGAGAGAGACTGAGCGCGTCCTCCATCAAGTTGTGTCACTGCAGCTGTTGGCAGTTCCAGATAGCTCCGCCCTTGCGCCATAGCTCGTGACCGGAAGAGAAGAGTCGTCGTTTTGAGGGGGAGGGGAGGTTAACGTTTTTGATTAAAGATTACGAGGACACATGGATTTTTAAAAAAATTATGAAGTGCACGGATAAATTATTTATAATAAACACTACAGTATTCTATCAAAAATAAGAATTGTCCATTTTGATTTCATGCCGACTTTAAACTCGTGATTTAAAATGATGCTGCGCTTCATGCTTTTGCCCAATGTCATATTCATGTCATTTTCACTGTGTGTAAAATGAGTGTTACCTTGGCTTTATTTGACAAAATCTCATTCCCAATAGGGTTGTGCCGATAGACTATAGTATCGTGTATCGACGATAGTTAGAGATATTGATGATAGCACATGTCTTTATCGATAGTCAAGACAATATTAGGCTCATTCTCCTATAAATGTATTAAATTATTATTATTATTATTAGGCAGTCTATTATAATTCGCGCAAATGAGGATTAGAGCCTGTAGCCGGTGAAGGGGTCTCCAACCACAAACACAAACGTACATCGTTTGCTGATATAAGGTATTTCATTGCATTTTAACAAGTAATCTGAACGGCTTATATATGTGCAATATTTTAACCGAGCCCTCACTAACTGAGTTTAACGCCACAGTTATATTAGAACGCATCTCATTCTTGTTTCTGTGGCAGTGTGTCAGGCTCGTCATGGGGTGTGCGGGTCGGAGCGCTGTATGACTGATGTATCCGTTCAATTTAACTTTATTCCGAATATATGAACTTACCTGTTTTAAATACGTTTATATTTAACGTGTTCGTTTATGTCCAATACTTAGTGTTAAACTGTTGGTCTTTAAAATAAATCTACTTTTGATTTTCACCACTGACTGCAGACCTTTTAGACCGATAACTTCCGTGCTCTGATGCGCCAAACTTGTCACAGGACGTACGGTCCTAATAGCGATGTATAACTGTTGTATCCGAATATATATGAAATAGCTGTTTTAAATATTTTTTTATATTTAACATGTTAGTTTATCAGTATGTTTGAAAGTATATTTCGATTATTGGTGCTTTCATAGGCTCTCTCTCGCACACCCGCGCGGTTTAAAACACCACATAGGCTAGTTATGAAATAGCCTATGATAAGTACAGAGAGTCTCTCTCTTGCCAACACCCACCCACCCATGCACGCACGATAATATCGTGTATCGACCAATATCAGTCGACCACTAATATTTAGCATCTGTAACCAAAAACCAATCTGTGTCATAAAGACCTGGAGCATTTGTCAGCCATCAAACATGGAAGGAGGTACCCCATTCCATTGATGACTTTTCAAAACATGGACTATATGATGAGCTAGTCATCAGCTCAACAAGATGAGGATCTGCTTTTTTTAAAGCAATTTCTTAAACAGAGGTTCGGGTTTCTAATTTTTGCATGCTCACTCACTGCTTGTCCTAAATCAGTAGGGAAAAGGGGGGGGATATGTCATCCAAATTTGAAAACAGCTGCAGCTTATACGGAATGTGATCAGCCATGAGCCAAGAAAGTGTACTGGGAAAATCAGACTATATAAGGACATGCAGACAGCATCTAATCCTTATCAATGAGAGCTGGACAATAATACATGCTGCCATGCAAGACGTGATTGGGGTGACGCAAACATTCTTAAATGTAGGCAAAAATGGTATTTGCAGGATGTATGCAGATAGTCGAAAAGGGGTTTTGTGTGAAAGCTGTGCATGATTTCTTTCCACGTTAAAACACGCTATTGTAGTCTGGAAAACCAAGACCTGCAAAGGTTAAGAAACTCAGGAATGGGAGTAAGTTTCTACTTAAATGATGGACTATGGTGCTATAAAGATTCATATTTAGATGTAAAAAATATCTGGCACACTCAACTAATTCATTAACCAAATAGTCTAATGCAGTGGTTCCCAACCCTGGTCCTGGAGGCACCCCAACACTGCACGTTTTGCATGGCTCCTTAAATCAAACACACCTGATTCAGGTCATCAGCTCATTAATAGAGACTCCAAGACCTGAAATTGGTGTGTCAGAGAAAGGAGACATGCAAAATGTGCAGTGTTGGGGTGCCTCCAGGACCAGCGTTGGGAACCACTGGTCTAATGAGACTAGTCCAGTCAAACCAACAACATTAAGTCCATGAAATCAAAATTGAAAATTCTTATTTTTTTTAAATGGAATACTGTAGTGTTTATTATAAATAATTTATCCGTGCACTTCTATTATTTTTTTAAAATTCATGTGCCCTCATAATCTTTAATCAAAAACGTTAACCTCCCCTCCCCCTCAAAACGACTCATCTTCTCTTCCGGTCACGAGCTATGGCGCAAGGGCGGAGCTAGTGATGTGAGGGGTAAACGCTGGGATAAACGACATGGGGAAAAGCTGAAGCTGATGCTTCACTTTATAGCACTGACACCAGTCATGAGGGAGTACGTTACCCCTAAACATTGAAAAGATATTAGGATATTATGACAACATTACTCTTAGGACATCGCAAACTAATTTTTTTTTCATGAAAATGACTTAACCTGATGGAGGGACTCCTAAGCTATAGATATACTAAGCCGTTGATCGTCGTCGTCATCCTTAATAAATAAAACATTTATTCATGCTTGGGTGTCGGCTGTGAATCCAGTGGAGAGAAATCCCCCACCACTAACTGCAAACTGGCATTCAGTTCTGCCTCCATTTTGTTAGCAACGCCCCAACTTCCAACGATCCAATCAATTCCCGAAGGACGAAATCAAGTCCCGCCCTCTCATTTCAGATGCTGTTTCACTCGGATATACGTCACAGTAGAGAAGAAAAGACAATCGCAACTTCCGTTTCATGCCGACTTTAATGTCAGGTAGCGAGTTTATCTAGATTTCCTTTTCTTCTTTTTCTTTTTTAAATTATGTACCCATAATTGTATCCATGTATCCAACAGGTTTTAGCTTTATCTACCTAATTTTCCTAACATGTTTTGAGACCTCCATCCTTTCTTGCTATCATAAAAACAAAAATGCATCCTTAGTGAACACCTTTAAGAAATACATCTGGTCTGTGTCTTGTAAACAACATGACCCTAAACTAGCAGGATTATACAGAGCTTACTTACGACCATCTAGTCATCGACTAGTTGACTGAAAATTTGTATCAGAAAGTATGTACCTTTGGCTCTGTGAGACCATCAGCCTCTGAGACCTGGTAGGTGAGGTCCGTCTCCTCGAATCCGGTGGCACTCATCCGCTGGTCCGTTGAAGGGTCCGTACGGGGTGGAGAATCAGGAGAATTTAGGCAGGTCTGGATCAGGGCTTTACCCGTTTCACTGGTGATCATGGGCTGAAGTTTCCGCGTGGCGAATGTGTAGACGTGGCCCGTCTCACTGGCAACCAGAAGCAAAACTTGCGTCCCCGTTAATGTGGATAGTTCATAAGCCTGGAAACGTTGAAAGGAATAGAAGAAAGCAAGGTAACGATAAGACCTTCTGTATTAGTGACGTTTCCTTGACCAGTGGACACTCTGATAAGTGATGGCAAACTTGTTTTTAGTAACCTCAACACTGATTGAGTGGACAATGGCAAACATCTGGGTATTGTCACAAATGTTGTGTAGTTGAAAACCACATGGCTTGATCTTTATCCCTCAAATGGTAATGAGGTAAGAAAAAACTAAAAAAGGATGACGGCAGATAAGAGATATAAAGAGATAAAAAGAACTGGCAACTAACTGCAACTACTAAGCCACAGATACCAGAGAAGGCTGTCACATGTTCCTGAAGGTCACAGTGGCCTACTGCAGGTTGTCATTACACCCTCGACTTCTGCAACTAGGCCGGTTCTCAAGATAAGCAAATGTATTAACAATGTCTAGGGCTGCAGTAACCTGATCAGGCATCAGAGCTAATTCTGCGGAGACAGGAATGAATGACAATTGAGCGACCAATGACAAATGAGTCAGAACAGATTTGGAAACTACCTTAAATTGAAACCGTCAGAAGTGTCAGACCTCAACTGCTTATAACGAATGCAGATGTGGTTCTGACTGAGCTGAAATTAGCTCTTGAGAGGCGGGATGTTTCTGGTTAGTGTAGTCAGTGAGTGTATGTTGTTAAAGTCTTTGCTGTTGCAATGTGTGTTATAGTGGCATGGTGTCAACACGGCAGTAAACTAGTAACAGTATAGTGCTATAGAACTAGTATTAGTAGCACTTGCATGTTAACTAGTGTAGGTAAAGTACTTGTAATTGTTAACAGTGGTGGTGTAGTACTAGCATCCACACAGTGGTATGGCACTACCATCCGTGTAGTACTAGTATCAGTGACAGAACTAGTGTAAATGTAGTGGTATGGCACTTGTCAGGTTATAATGGTATTAGTATTGGTATTGTATGAGTATCATGTGCAAGTGACCTGCATGATTGCGTGTTCTCTGCGTGATGGTCGGTCCGTGTGAATTGAATGCGGACAGGAGGAGGGTTCAGCTTGACTGGAGACGTGTGATCGACCAAATTTAAACTCGTGATTGCAAATTATGCTGCGCTTTATGCATTTTGCCCACTGCATATTCATGTCATTTCCACTGTTTGCTGTATGAAATTGAGTTGTTTACCTGTCTTTATTTGAAAAAATATGATGCCCAATGCCCACAAACTTCCCAGAACACCGAGTGCCCTGTTGGTTACAGTGTTTACTTCCTTTTTAATTATATTTTTTATTAAATATTTATTTGTGAAAAATACTTTGTCATCTAATGTATGTTTAACACATGTATTTTTTTTAACCCCTTTCAATTTCTTAAATCTATTAAACTAAATACAATTATATCGGCTTTATATCGATCACCCTGCTTTCCAAGATATCGGCATCAGCTGTCAAAAAAAAAAAACAATATCGGTCAACCACTAATGAGCATCAGTATAATGGTACTACAATTGGTAAATTACAATCAGTAAAATAGATTTCGAGCTAGTATAATTGATTTCAAGCTAGTAAAAGTACAATACTAGTGTAGCGACACTAGAATTGGTAAAGTACTAGCATTAGTACATTTAATTTAATTGATACAGGACAATGGTGTGGTTCAAGCTGAAAAGGCACTAAAATTGCTACAGAACTAGTGCGAGTGGTATATTAATGTTAGTATCAGTAAAGTAGTACAAACTGATACTACTAATCAATAAATTGTAAATAAAAAACACTACTAGAGGTTACAGTACTAGTATGCAATATGCATTGTTTAGCAGGAGTAGTGGTACAATATTATCATTATACTATCAGTACAATAATAACACTAGAGATACTAATATTTCTACAACATTAGAATCAATAGAAATAGTGGTACTACTATTACTACAGTATTAGAATCAGTATAATGTTTAAAACCAGTGGTACTAGTATTTCTAAAGTATTAGAATCAGAATAGATACAAAACTAGTGGTACCAGTGTTAAAATAGTAATACTAGTGTTTCCACAAAATCAGTATAATCAATTATTACTAGTAGTGTTTAATACTTGTATCAGTATATTGCTGTAGCACTAGCAGTGCTATAATACTAGCAACAGCGGTACTACAGTATTAGAATCATTATTATGATTTAAACAGTGATACTAGTATCTCTACAGTATCAGAATCAGTGCTGTAGTGTAATGCTAGTAGTGTATAATACCTACATCAGTAGTAGTAGTTGCAGTGCTAGTATTAGCATGGTGGTTTAGCACAAGAATTTGGTGTAGTACAGTATTAGTGCAGTTGTACAGTGATGGATGTTGCTTGTATAACAGTAACGTTACTGTTAATTCTTAACTAACAGTAGGAGGCACAAGCACACACATACCTTCTTCATAATGCCAGTCTTTCTCTTGCTGAAGGTCGTGTATCTCCTCAGCTTGTTGTCAATAAACTCCATCTTAATTTTCACCCGTCCTCGTGTTTTCTTGCCGGGTTTCGCCCCAGCCACCCCGGAGGAAACCCCCCCATATCCAGCTGACAGTCCCGCGACGGTTCCCGAGGATCCACCGACCTCCGTCTCACTCCTCTCCCGCTTCACCCCTCTCCTGTCCACCGCGGGACTCTCCTCATCGTCCCCGGAGTCCGAGTCTCCGTCGGAGCCGCTCAGCACAGCCTCCACCGACGGCCCGTCGTCGTATCTAACTCCATCGGGCAGGTTTATGGCAGAGTTTACTGCCCCCAAAGCCCCAGATGTGCTGCCCACCTGTAGAGGGGTCAACCCCGCGCCGTTACCAGAGCGTCCAGCCCCTCTGGCCGTGCCGTTTCCCCCTAACATCGCGGACCTGCTCCCAGCACTACGGCAGCCTGCGGTAGGTGTAGAGATCCGAGCAGATCCCAGATCAAACCCAGCGGATCGCTTCACTTGATACCGAACTTATGTTACCTCACATATGCTAGGCTAAGAAACATTAGCTCAACTCAACAGACAACTCGGACTAAACGCGCGGGATCTGGAGTTTAAGGACGGATGTATTCCCGTGTGAAAGTCACGACTTAAGCGGCTCGTGAAATACAAAAATAAACCCCCAAAACTAGCCCTTCACGACCATCGTACAAAGTTTACGGCGTAGAGTTTCCGCCTACAGTCCGTCAATCAAACCTCAACTGAACTTGCGCTGCGCTTGCCACGTTTGGAAACAACGAATCGCAACCGCGCAATGTGCCTCCGCCAACAGACCTAGTACCTGCAGTAACAACAATATCGCGTAAAATAATTCACTTTGAACACGTGAACGGCGGTATTTACGTCGTGTATAACGTCTAGTGTTTTTTTAAAAACTATATAATTGCTGATAACTCGCTTGTTTTGGGAATTTAACTCACGAGGCCGTTCGCTTAAAGATCTACTTTCCTTCCAAATAAAGCGAGGCGATGTTTCCTTATATGGCGATGGCTGTCCATGTATGGCGAGTCCCAGCGCTGCGCTGCGATTGGTTACGCAAACCTCTCCGGCTCTGTGATTGGCTCGAATCTAATTTGGCCGACAGAAATGGCTTACGTCGTACACAGCGAACTACTAGTAGCGAGCGTGCCTGGACCTTACCCTCACGGTAATATTAACGACACAAATACTCCGTTTCTGGCGAGAAACGTGCGAAAAGGTAAACCACATGCACTTAGCAAACTCCTAAAACCAAAAGCGTGTCGTTAGACTGACTGCTGAGTTTAATTTGAGTACAAACTGAGGTGAAATGCGGCTCTGTGAGAGCTGTGGAAATGATGCGATACTGCCGTGTAACCAGCAGATGAGGCTCTTACATTAATTATTGGTTTAAAGTTACACTAAACTCAATCTTTTGGCCGTCTCGTATACTTAGAAATAAAAAAAATACATCCACGCATTTAATCAGTTTTCCATTTTCAGCCTTTGTGCTCTGAGAATAACATCAGTGTTATTGCTTCTATAAACAGCCAACAAACACTTTAAATGAAGAACATCTTTTGTAATATTACCCTTACAATCAATGTGTTGAAGGTTTTGCACTGGGCCCAGAGAATACAAACATTTTAGGCTAATATGAGTAGTGTGTATTTGGGTGGTCGAATATCAAGGCAGCTTCCTAAATGTCTTGGGTTGTAACCCACCCAACCTCATGTTTTACTCGGATAAAACCATCAGAAAGATGACTATCTCATATATTCACATAATGCACTCACAATACATTTGTCAGAAAGAAAATGTCTTTACATTCTAAAATTTAATTTTTCTTATAATTCTCCACATTTTTTCACACCCACGTTTAGTTTATAGTCCATTTTTTCTTTTATTTAAAAAGAAAACAGTAGCATGAGTAGCCTTACATCGAAATCTAAGCAAAAACATGCAGTTCATGTATGACTCGCATGCTTTCTGTAAATGATTAGGCTATTGGTGTGTAAATATTCTTACAGGAACTGCTCAACTATTGTCATGACAACATCACATAGTTACATATTCCCATCTGCAACCGCGGGAGGTAATAACTGCAGATGAATCTCCACATAAACTGTTCCAGGAATATACCAAACTGACCCATGCATGTTATGCAATACAAGCAAAAGATTCGATTTTCGAACATGCTTCCTTTCTGGTGCTACATTTGTTTTGAGCAAATTAAAATGACACAATTGTTACTGTATTCATTTTTATTTCCAAAAACTTTACAGCAGAATAAATGGCACAAAGGCTATGAATGAGTAAAGAAAAAGTGCAACTTAAGAGCAGACTGAAAATTTCTGAACGAAAGGTGCAAATGCAATTAATTTTAGTTTGTTAAACAAATACAAAGACCTGTTGTCCTCTCTGAGCAGAAACAACCGGTCCACATCAGTTTGGACATAAGCAAAAATGATCTCAATAAGAGAAAAACAGGAAGCATTTACAAATTCAGTGAATCAAAGTGTTTGAGCATAAGAAAACAGATAATGACAACATACAGATTGATTTGCAAGCATTGCATTAAAATACTAAGTCAGATCTCAAAGCAGCCAACGTAGAGATTGCTTGCCAAAATAATTTCATACAGCGTGGTGGTGCGCGGACCATTCCGGCCTCACCCACGAACACGTCTCTGGGGGCACCGGGTGTGACGCAGCGGTTTAAGTAACAGTGTTTGTCACAGACCATCGACACGAAACACTGCAGAAGATCAAACGCTGCTCTGGCAACCATACAGACATGTTAGGCAAGAGTTCCATTGCTTATGCGTCCCAAAGCCCTTGCCAGCAATTTCCTGAAAACATCACTTCTGTTTCCAAAACATTATTGCCTTATTCTCATAGGATAGGAGGTTATTTCAGCAGAATTTGCAAGGCGGAGGACGCATTTAGAGATTTCCATTAGCTAAGGATGCCATTTGATTACAACACAAACTGTTCCACCTAACTATGCAGTTCTGTTTGCTTTATCCACATGTTCCACCTATAAAACACGTTTCCCCTGCTAAGAAGTAAAATCTAGTAAAGAATCTATAAGCACTTTTTGATAATTACATTCTGTTTCTACACAATCCATGTATGAGAAATGTAAGCTTTGATTTATTGACAGATCAAAAGGTTCGTTTGTTCAAAAAATTAAAACTCTGTCATCATTTACTCATCCTCATGTCATTCAAAACTCACTTGGATTGCTTTCTTCTGAGGAACACAAAAGGAGAAGTTTAGCAGAATGTTCACGCTGCACTTTTCCATACAGTGAGGGAATGAGGACAAAAATAGCCAAAAAAAAAAAGCATGATAAAAGAAATCCATATGACTTGTGCGCTATTTTCGAAATGTTTTGATGCCACACCATGTTCATACAGAATGCGTTTTTGCATTCTAGTGTGCTGCTTTTCCATAGCTTTTATTAAGTAGGCTAAACATGCGCTAAACGGATGTCTTTGACCATTGCGCTTCTGTATTTTCCAACGTCTTGTGTACTGTTGAAAAAAAGTCATTCAACTTTTTAAAAACAAGTCACGAGACCTTTCCCGCATTTTCAATGCAAAAGTGCATTCTTCATAATTGGTCCCTAACAGACCAAAATGTATGGTTGGTGGTCGTTAAATTAGTCATAACCCACTGCGACACCAATTTGTAGATGTGTGAAGGATTTGAGCATTGTGATGGAAGGGAATATTTTCAGTGAATAACTTTTTGGTCTGTGGGGAAGATTCACAAAATAGCTTCGTAAGGACTATTTTTATGGTGTTTTGTCATTTTTGGAGCTCCACAGGGGTTTTTTTTTCTCCTCCACTGATGTTTATTGTATGGAAACAAGCAACAGGACATTGTTAAACTTCATCTTATGTGTTTTACAGAAAGAAAGTCATATGACTTTACAACAACATAAGATAAGTAAATAATGATCGACCCAATTTTTAGATGAACTACCCATTTAAAAGACTGACATGCAGCAGAATCTGGCAAACCTCTTTCTACCAAGACAAAGAATAACCTATAAGTGCTTTTCAGAATGAAACTTGAGCAACTGTGTTTCCTTCTGGTATCCAGCTGTGTTGTTTTTCAGATATTTCTTGGTCTTAATGTCACCCTCTCTGACCTTGTCTTTCATTTTCCAAAGTACAAGTTACTTGAAAACTTCAGTAAACCAGACAACCTACTTTTTATGATTAATAAACCAATTCCTGTTTGAAACCCAGTGAATATGCAACTATCTAGACCAGTGGTTCTCAGCCGGTTTTGTATCAAGACCTACATTTTACAATGGAGATTAATTGGCGAACCAACACAGTATTAAAATTTATTATACAAAAGATTCATCATACAAATGTGAACACATATAAAACCTTAAAATCAAACATTTATATCTATTGGTTGATTTAGAATTAATTTCTGACACATTTTTGGGTCTCAACCAACCAGTTAGGAACCACTGAACTAGACCACAACCAGGTAGCCATGCTGTGTTGAACATTTTTAACATAGTAAGCTGCAGTACAAACATAAAACCAAGGTGCTAATTCGGTCAATCTAGATGATTTAGAAAGGGTATGGACCCACAATAATGGTGAGTCTCAGCAGTGAGCTGGAACGGTAGCTCAAGACATTACTCTGGGTGACCATCTCCAGGTCCACAACATGTTCTCTAGGTCCAGTCAAAGGTTTGGTCATCACCAACATGGCGCTTACATTACTGGAGCGCTGAAAGACAAAGAAAAAGCCAATCAGTGGAGAGACTTCACCACGAGACAGTAATCCATTTTTGAATGTAACGGAGTTGATGTCTCTATGTGTATTTCATTATGTTTACAGGTACATATTTCAACTCTGTTATGGGGAAAACTATCATTGTGAGCAATGATGAGTGTAAATAATCTGTTGAATAATGGTGACTGATAAATAAACATTTTTTCACTGATCTTTAACCCTGTAACAACCCCAAAACATTTTAAATGTAACAGGGTTGACTCTAAACATATTTTGGAAAAGGATATCATGGGTTCAAACACAAGTAAGTATCTCTTACAGTCTCTATTAGCTTTTATTGTTTACAGCTATACTGTCATGCTCGGTTGTTCAAGTCTGTTGTGGGAAAATAATAGTGATCACTCTAACAGAAAAAAATTTTTTCTTGGCAGAAAGCAGAAGAATACTGACTGTAAATAATCTGGTGTTGTGCTGTGCCAGTTGAGGAGAAGACATTTTTGCATTGATTTTCAACCATAGATATTTTAAATGTAACGGGGTTGGCACTAAACCTGTTTTGGAAAAGAAATATCATGGGTTGAAACACAGGTGAGTATCTCTCAAAGTCTCTGTCAATTTTTTATTGTGTTTACAGTAATATTGTCAAGCTCAATTGTTCAAAGTCTTGACAAAAAGGACAACAATACTGATTGTAAATAATCAGGTTTTGTGCACTAATCTTCAACCCAATAACATTCAACCCTATACATTTTAAATGTAAAATGTTTTGGAAGAGAAATGTGATGGGTTCATTCGTAGGCTATCTTTTACAGTCTTTTTCAATGTTTCATTATGTTTATACTGTACTTATATTATTACTCTGCATAGTTCAACTCTGTTACAGGAAAACTGTCTATGGCAAAAAGTATGAGAATACTGGCAGTAATCTGTTATGCAATGATATTTGCTAGGTAAGGTCTTTATTTGACATTTTTGCATCTTCAATCCTGAACCCCAAAACTCTTTAAATGTAGGGTGGACATAAAACCTGTTTTGGTAGAGAAATGCCATGGGTTTAAATAGAGATTCAAAGCAAGTATCTCTCATAAAAATATATTGAGTTTTCATTATATTAACAGATATTTTTAAGCTCAATAGTTGGTTTATTATAGGAAAATAATAGTCAATAGTCCTTTACATAATACTTATATTTTCTTGGCAAAAAGCACATGAACCTTGACACTAAATAAGCCAAAGCTGTTATTATACTTTTTTTGCATTGATTTTCAACCCTGTGACATTTAACCACAAAACACTTCATGACAGGGTTGGCACACATTTTGGAAGATGTGCTATTTATTTATTAAGGCTTTACTGTAAGTAATATGTCAAGAATTTAAGCAAGCTACTGTGTTTACTAAATTATCCAAACTGTTAACAATATTGAAATAACGTACAGTTTAAAGGGTTAGGTTTATGGTTAGTAACAATTTAGTGTTGGGTAAGTTACTCTAAAAGGTAATTAAATTCATTACAAGGATAGACATGAAACTGAACTTTTAATTATTTCACATAAATACTATAAAATTGCACAAAATATTCTCGAATTGACCAAAGGGAGAAGGTTACAATAAAACATACATTTTAACATTAGATGTTAAATTTTGATGTTTAATCCACTATTGTTTTATACAGAATTGTTCTATAGTCCTTACAGTATTTAAAGCAATTACATTAGTTAACTGTAATTAAATTACAGAAAAGCCAAGAGTAATCCCTTACTTTACTTTTCAAAGGAAAAATAATTAAATTACAGTTAATAATCACTTAGTAAGGCTTACACCCACACCACCACTGGTAAAAATAACTAACTAACTGCAAGGCTGTAATCACATATCTAGTATTAGGGTTAACTGCTTAAAAATCATACACTGAAAAAACATATTTGTTAACCAGTAACTCGTAGCTCTACAGTAATGTCATATTAATTCAGGCCTGCAGTGGAAAAATATGATATTAAAGTATTTTTCCCAAGAATTACCCCATAAGATTTGCCCCAATTACCCTCAGGTAGAATTCTCCTCCCGTCCTTGGCCGTATTTGATGTGAAGTGTGTTACCAGTGGGGAAACCTGGTAGCGTTGTGATGCTGGAAGTATCCGCAGGCACTGAGCGTTCCGGAAAAGATGCTCTCGTACTTAGTAGACTCGGTCAGGTCGTCAGTCCCTCTGCAACATTGGTTGACTGGCACCTACAGCGTCTTAATTATAGACAAGAGTCAACAGTTGTAAAACCTGAATTTGGGATCAAATAACACATTTAATTTTTTATCACACACAGAGCATGATTTTTATATACTCAGGAGATTATACAGCACACACTTCGCACTTTTGTTGTGACGTATGGCTCCCGGCAGTGGGTTTGCTGGGATAGCAACGGAATCCGCCATAGTAATTCCAACACTTTCATCATTCTCTGCAGTTTGGTGTGCTGTTCACTCTGTCGTTTATCTATTAACGGGGGGAAAATGTCAATGTGAAAATAACAATTCAAGGCCACTTTTCGCAAAACTAACGAATACATGTTTATGTAATTGCTAAAAAACTGGATGCCCCGATTAATATTCACTACATACTACAATTACATGAAAAAACAACAGAGGTAGATTCCATTATATAGATAATACCAAAACCTCTCATGTACAGTAATCAAACCATAAGCACAAACCGTCTAAACACGTGAATGGCTCTAACTGTCATCTGCTAAACTCGAGGGTAGCTAATTTTAGCAAACTTTCCTAGAAAACACACCATAGATATACTATAGCATTTGTAAAAACCCCAATTATTTCCATCTGTCTAAAAAATTCGGATAGTTTGTTAACGATCAAGGAAAAAAAAATGAAACCAAAAAAACACTACTAAAATAAAAACGTACATCTTGACGGATACATAAATCTAGGAGTCAGATCACTATACGACCCTATAAAACCCAACCACAGCCTGCCCACTTGGGTTATGCCCTGCCATACTTGCACCACGGCTCATCTCAAACTGAAGATGCATGTAGAATACGGTTTGTTAAAAATAACAATGCTTAAAACAAACCTATTGGCTTCCCACATTACAACAGCAATGATCAAAAAAAACGTGGACAAAACAAACAGAATGCCGGAAGCCACTAGTACAGTGTTTCCCCACCTTTTTTTTTTTTACCACGGCCAGTTTTGTCCGTAATAAAATGCCATGCACACCGCTAAGGGCACGACATAGGAGCAAAAGTGCAACAACATGACTTGCGTCAAATTGCATATTAAAATGGGATAATTATCTTAAAATTAGTACTCACAGTTCATTAAAACTTGAGGTATGGACAAAAGGGAATAGGTAGCTTTATGTTGTATGGGGATGATAAAACCACATTACATATCGTCACTGTCGGGCGAAACTACCCTTTCAGGAAATGAACACCAAACTTTTTTTTTTTTTAATAATAAACAAGCATTGCAGCAGTTGTCTTGTGGCCTTTATATTGATCAACACTTACACGTTTTTGACCAGCGAATGACGGCATTGGTTTTTTGTCTGTCATAGAACGGCCACATCTGAGGGCACATTAGAGTTGCATCGACCGATTACATTTTTCATCAATTTACAGTGTAATTCAAGTTGTATTGTAGCGATATTAAGCACTCAGTTTTTTGTTGTTTAATTATTTTGCACAAAATGGCTATAGGAAAAGAGGAAGCGCTAAGCACAGGAGATTACAACAGTATATTAGCTACACCTAGATGGCAAATGTTAAGACTCTTCCCTGCTCTTCAAACACACACAAAAACATTAGGCTTTATAGACCTAGTGTTTCTTGAGTAAAGAAAACGCTGTACTTATTCAAACAATCGTTGTTTCTGACCTTGCATTGTGAAGAGCACGATTGTCCTCCGACTTGGTGAGGTGCTTCTTTCTGAATGGATGAGAGTGGAGTTTAGCTACAGTTTGAGGTCCAATGGAGTTATGAGTTTTAGAAGTCACAAGTTACAATCTCTTTTGCTGTTTTCTAACGGACATAAAGATGACCAAAATACCCTTGATTTAAAAATAATAAGCATAATTCAATATAATAGAGATAGAAAGTTTTGATAATTTTCAGTGTGCCACGGCACAGTGGTTGGGAAACACTGTGCTAGTATAACCATCATTTACGCCTTCGTCACCCATGTGTTGAAAGTGTGCAAACGCAGGTGATGGTGCATCCAAGTCCTCCTGGGAAGTTCGTATTTACGTCAGGTGCGTTCACACGTTTTTTTTTTTAAAACTCTACATCTACAAAAGGATGAATAAAGAATGTGCATCATTATGTTTTTGCTTTTTTTTAAAATTCATCTTAAAAAGGTGATGTAAACTGACTCATTCTATATATGTGACCCTGGAGCACCAAACCAATCTTAAAGGGTTAGTTCACCCAGAAATGAAAATTAGCCCATAAATTACTTTCCCTCAAGGCATCCTAGGTGGATATGACTTTCTTCTTTCAAACAAATCCAGTCGGAGTTATATTAAAAATTGTCTTTGATCTTCAAGCTGTTTAATGGCACTCAGCGGGTGTTGCATGCATCAGTCCAAAAGAAGGGAAATAAAAGAATCTGTCATGCCATAATAAAAAGTGTCTCTCACGGCTCCGGGGGGTGAACAAAGGTGGTGTTTTCGATGCGTTTTTGTAAGAAAAAGATCCATATTAAAAACTTATTAATCACTTTAAAGGGGTCCATATGATGATTTAAATATCATTATTTTGGGATTTGGTGTACAGAATAGTGTTGCCTTGCTTTAGTTGTGTCAAAAAACAATTATTTTTCAATGACTTGCAGTATTGTAGGTCCTCTATGCCCGCGCCGCTCTCAAACGCTTGCGTTTTTCGTACAACAAGTCCCTCCTTCCGGCAAAGCGAGGAGTGCTGCTCTGAGAATGCCAGCTGACCCAGTGCTTGTGATATAGTTCGAACACCGTCCACAATCTTGGAAATGTAACTCCCCTACATAATCGCACGCTTCCTCTTTCAAATTAAGTGTAAAGACGAGCCCGAAGGTTAACAGATCGCGTGACAGACACGGTAATATAGCTGGGTAATGTTTGTGCTTGACCGCCCTCTCTCTCTCTCATCTCCCTCCTCTCTCTCTCTCCTCGTCATCATCTCAAATCTCCCTCGGGTCGCTCGCAGGTCGCTCTCTCTCGATCTCTCGTTCGACTCATCGTGGCACACACACACACGATGCGCGAACAACTCTGCATTTGAACATCAATAGCAAATACTTAAACTAATAACAAACCGTAGCTGATTCAGAAGCGCCAGACTGTAATAGCAAAGTCAGAATAACCTCCTCTCCTAGCTTCACGAAACGATCGTCCATAAAATGCATTGCTGTTCTCTTGTAAGCCATCTTAAAGATTCTAAACCAATCTACTTTCGCCTAGAAACACACATCGTCTCCCTGACGTGGCTGCTTTAACTCTAACTGTGGTTACTGAAACCACGCCGTCTTTCTTTGCGTGAACATTTGTGCGACGTTATGCAAATCTTCCCACACAATGACATAGATATGTGGGGGCATGTTAGAACGAGCCATTTTAGGGGGCATGGCAGAGTCTTAACTTTGATAAAGAATTTCTCTTTGGTTTTGAGACTTTTGAGACTTTTTAGTCTTTGCAACTTCAGGGATCTTGTCTATGCACAATCAGCTTGTAACACTCCAAAGAGAAAGGAAAACTTGAAATCGCATCATATGACCCCTTTAATGTAGCTTGCGCTCACTGCTCACTCACGGAAGCAGCTCCGGGCAGATGACATAAGGAGTCGGCTTATGCGCTGGTAGAGATCGATGGGCTTTACACTCTTTCACGGTCCTCACGACGAGGAGGCCGTCAAACGGCTGCTGCGTATACTACACTTTTTTATACCCTGCTAACAATACTAAATTTATTCACTAGTACACCCTTTCCTTATGTGATTTTAAAGTAATTACAACAATGCCAAGGCAGCGCAAGCAACTCGTATGACAAGAACGACGGATACAGATTATCCACCGCGATATTCAACACTTCTCCCACAAGGAAACAAACAAAGCTTTTCCTAGCAACGTACAACTGCACTAAACACTAATGAAGAAGTAAATACACTTACGAGCTGTCTTTGAAACTTCCGCTGAATAAGACTGCTTCTCGCAAGACTATTCTTTTACAAACCGTTTTTCTGCTGGCGCGATGAACACACTTTCCTCTTCTTTTATTTTTTTATCCATCAAACAAATGGCCAAGCAAGCGCAGACACTGACGAGATACGTGATACAGAACGAGACCAAACGCGATATCAGCACATCTCCGAAAACCAATCTCTTTAACTTGGCATACACATAACACACTTTCACATTTCTATAATTCAAATCCGTAAAGGATTGTTAGGCTGCATTAATTAACATCCGAAATCCGGGAACATCCCATACCACCCATGTACTCGCTACATGTCAGAAGAATACATCTACAGACGCACTAATAGGATCTCTTCATATCTTATTCCGAGGTCACTGTAGCCATATGGATCCAATCTGTATCCAGGCCATAAATGGTGGATCAGCACCTAAAGACGACCCTACAGCTCCTAAGTCGTGGGAGACCATGTCAACTAGATAAGGCCCCAAAGACAGATTCCCTGCCAAGACCTCATCACCTCGACAGCCATCGGCACAAGACCACGGGAACCAGACAAGTCCCTCTGCGCATCGACCTGTGTTGCAGCCTGTAATTAACCCCACATGTTTGGTTTCCCGTCTGGCCAGATAACGTTCCCCCCTGACCGAGACTGGTTTCTCCCAAGGTTTTTCCTCCATTTCTGTCACCAATGGACTTTTTGTTCCTTGCCGCTGTCGCCTTTGGCTTGCTTAGTTGGGGGCGCTTAATTTCTGGCAATATTGTCAGCTTGATTGCACAGACACTAATGAAGAGAGCGCTTAACTGATGATGACATCACACTCAAAAAAAAAAAAAAGAAAAAAAAATCATCAATGAACTGACTTTAGCTGGAAAATGACTCTTTGTTATTGTCCTCTTGCATTATTGACACTATTTTCCTATTTAATGCTGTTCAGTTGCTTTGTCACCATCTGTATTGTTAAAAGCGCTATTAAGGTGACTTGACTTGACTTGACTTTAGGAGACTGGAAGAAATGGGAATGTACCTTGGCACATCCGCGTCCCTTGGAGCTGGTATCCGTCAGGACACACACACTGGTATCCGCCGGGCTGATTCACACACTGGAACTGGCAGATGTAGTTTGAGAATTCACACTCATTGATATCTGGAAAACACAAATGAGAATGAAACTCACAGAATGAAAAAATATTGCTCATTACTGTGGTTCCTGTCCATTTAATGTCTGTGGACCGAATTACCTATGTTTATACTACACTACACTGACATTGAACAACCAGAAAGTGCTTTTTGTCTTCATTTGAAACGATATATATCATTAGTTGTTTACACCAAGGATAATGACTATAACTATAAAGTTTTAATAATCGTTCTTATTCTATGAGAATAGCTAAGTCCAAATCTCAGCTACAATTATGACGACACAGAGAAAAAATCTTGTTAAAATCACTTTCAGAACAATTTTTTCCAGCTGATGAACAATGAAAACACTAACCCCAATCAAGAATCACACACTTTAATGGGCCATATATGCCGCTACAAAGAAATTATTTTGTGTATTTGGTGTAATGAATGTGTTTATGCGGTTTAAAGTAAAAAACACATTCTTTTTTTCACATACTGTACATTATTGTTCTCCTCTATGCCCCGCCTTTTTGAAACGCGTCGATTTTTACAACGCTCATCAGGCTGATAAAGCGAGGTGTGCTGTGATTGGCCAGCTATCCAATGCGTTGTGATTGGCCGAATACCTCAAGCGTGTGACGGAAACGTTACATCCCTTACCATACTGTGATGCCCTGTCAGGCCGGAGCAACGATCCGAGGCATTTGATTTGCATCCAGTGGGTACCTAAGTACTGAATGTATAATTACTATATACTTCCCCTTTTTTACCTTGTTGCTTTGCATTGCATTGCTCCGCGTAAACATAAAACAATGTCTGCATTTATGATCAGAGAAATTACAAACACCAGTGACTACTACAGAAGACACTGCTCAGAACTCACGTTTGAATCATCAGTGGCAAATCCTTTAAATTAAAACGTACTTTTACCGAGTTCGAAACTGCTGGAATTTGTAGTCTAACTTTACTCTACCAGGATCAGTAAACAGTGCTCCATAAAATGTGTTGCACATATCTGAATATTTGGTTTGAATTGTTCTGGAACATTGTTGTAAATACACCTTAACCACTGATTTCTAGTTGTGTCTTATTTTGGAAGGCCAAACAAAGTATTTCGCTTTCACAACGAAAAACACAGTCGGCCTAGCGTGAGCGGAAGCTCCGGCTTAGCGTGAGCTGAGGCCGGGATAGAGTGAGTGGAAGCCCCGGCTTAGCGTGCGCTTAGGCCGGGATAGAGTGAGCTGAGGCGCCGGGGTCGAGAACAGCGCGCCCGACGGATGTGACGAATGGAGCGTCAACCACAAAATGTGACAACCCGGGCTGGGCTAATCTTTATCCACCGTGAAAAGTAATGATGATATTTCCCTCATAACGACCACACACGAGATCTCTCTAGCATGACGAAGCGGATATCGTCCTCTTCTGGAAGACCAAACAAAGTAGTTTCGCTTTCACAACGAAACACACAGCGCCTTCACGACATGGCTGCAGCATCAACAATACTACAGCGAGAATAAAAGTTATGCCTGCTTTCTTTGTGTGAACATTTGGGCGGCGTTATGCAAATCTTCCCACATAGTGAGGTAGATATGTGGGTGCGTGTTAGAACGAGCCGTTTTAGGTGGGTTTGGCTGACTCTGAACTTTTATAAAGAATATCTCTTTGGATTTGAGACTTTAGTCTTTGCAACTTTACAGATCTTCTTTATGCACCAAGAGCTTGTAACACTCCAAAGAGAAAGGAAAAATTTAAATCGCATCATATGACCTCTTTAAACAAGCGCAAGCATTTAAAGCGGCAGACATCTAAACTGCAGTGCGCGTTTATAATAAACAACATTATTGTTCTGGTGTGGACACTAATATAGTTATAGTTCTTGGTGTAAACAAGTCTTCACAAACCTTAAAGTTTAATCTTTTTGATTGAAAACGTGTACTTCCTATAAAACAAATACCACTTAGTTTAATATTTGTAATCATAAGATGCAAAGACATTGAGACATTTTTAAGAGTGGCTTAAGTGTGCAAATACTTTGTGTAGCTTGTCAAAGACAATTTAATTAGCCTATCAAAGAACCTCAGTTAATGTCTTTTAAATGGCTATTTCACACATTATGTAACCAAACCTACATCAGATGTAGCGTTTCTCTTTGTTTCAGTTAGCCTAAGGCTAGCATGCTAACAGATTAGCCTCCTGAGCTAACATAGCCTGCCATTGGAAAGCATGCATGCAAGTTACTAGTTACTAATAATCAAAACAAACCTAATCTATTTTATATCGTGATACCTGTATTTTTTTCATGAATTATATAATAATGCTCATTTGTCCAAGGCCCATTAAGATATTCTTATAATCAATATAATATCCACACAAATGGGGGGGAAAAAAATTGTACAATGTTATCAGCATTGAAATACTGTTGACTATGATTATATTGATCTGATTGGCTACAACAGGATAGTGAGAATAACTTTTTGTAGATGTTAGCTACTCCCTCATGATGAGATACTGTGAAATTCACCCCAACTAAATTTACCTTCTGTCAATACTTTACATGTTCGTTTACATACAAGTTGAAATTATTGTTGATGGCGTTAAGAATATTCAAACAAACTCTATCATGTACTCTTATACACTAAAAGAAGCATAAAAAATACCTTGGCAGGAGACTGAGTCTGAAGCCAGTTCATATCCGACTTCACATTGGCAGAGGAAAGAGCCAATCAGATTGTAGCACTGATGTTGGCAGGGGTTTGCGGTTAGACATTCATTCACATCTGCAAAAAAACAACAACAACAACACAATTGAACATTAATGATAGATGATGAAATTAAAAATGAGAGTGCATGAGTAATAAACAAAATAACTGGCCATTGCCAATTGCCCATTTCATTCAGTCCCTCAAATATAACACTAATAATGGCACTTATTTAAAACAACAGGTAGCATAATCCAAAACACACATCTTTTCTGCACTCCTAATCATTCTTTGGTATGTCTGGCAAGGTTTCCAGCTTGATTCTGGAGTGTAGAAAGTGTCCTTTCATGCTGTGAGGGCCATCGTGGGTGGTCTGTGCTTATCTGCCAGGTTTCGTCAAGTAACTATATACAAAGGCCTAAGAATAGGCCAATTTTCTATGATTCATATGCAGACTATTGGATTTGCAACACGTGTGAGTGCAAAACCTCCTCATCCAAACAAGGCAGATTCTTCCTAGGCTCCTAAGTGACCTATTTGAGGCATTAATGGGAGAATAATGTCAATGCACAGATACAAAGACCCCCGGGAGGCCTCTCGCCGAGTGTTTCCAAAGCTTTGCTGACCAGCGTTTTGGGCCCTTTCAGGGGGTTCAACTGGGATAGCCAAACTGGCTGGAAAAATGAGGCGAGATCTCGCGGGCGAGAGTTCAGACCAAAGACATGCTGTTTTCTTGCCCACCTCTTTAAGAGAGACACACCTGGAGTCTGTGATCACCCACATGACCATGATTTGATTCCAGCAAACTGGTGTTAGATTCCAGAGGAATCACTGCCAAGGCACTTCTGAAAGAGACTGGCCGAAAAATATGTAAACATTGCAGGAAGGCTGACTCTCTTTTGCGGGAAGAGGCCCGAGCTAATTGTTGACTCATTTTAATGGGCTGAGAGATGCATGTCCTGACCCATACTTCCTCAAACAAAACCACATAAACTCTGGTAGCTGTTTAACAACAAAAAGCATAGTTGATGAAGGGCCATTTGACCCAAGATTGGTCTCCGAAAGTATGTGTGTGAACCAACCAACAGTCCATTTGAATATAACTAATTGCACACAATGGGTTGAAATACGCCATATTTAATACAGTGGTTGGCGCGACACACTAGTCTGGAGACAAAGTCTGTCAAGAGACAAAGTCTGTCAAAAAAAAAAACACTAATCACTGGGTTAGCACAAGTTTAGTCACATCAGTCTTCGAGAATCTTTTTCATTTAATTATTAATAATAATAATAATAAAATAAATATATTTATGATAATATATATACTGGTGAATGATTATATATTAATTTCTTAATTATTTAATTTCATAAAATAATATATTTCAAATGATTATTATTATAATATTACTTAGAAGTTTTTTATGGTTTAAAACAAGTGGTCTGCCAACAAGTCATGGTGATGCTACCACATCTATCAAAGAGAGGACAAGTCAATAAGTTTTAGAAATTTCAGATAGTTGACTTTTTTTTTTGACAAAGTTCAGGTGGTTTAAATGTCATTGTGCACTTTCAAAAAATGGTTGAAATTCAGGATATTACGTAGTTGCAGCTTCATTTAGTTAGTGAAAACCTAAAAGGTTATTGACCCAAAATTAAATTGCCCTTATTTACTCACCCGCAAGGCAATCCTAGGTTAATCTTACTTTCTCTTTCAGACGAATCCAGTCGATATAGAAAAAAAAAATTGTATTTGATCTTCAAGGCAGTCAGTGGGTGTTGCATGCATCAGTACAAAAGAAGTTATATAAAAAGTGCCCATCCATAAAAAAAGTGTTTCACATGGCTCCGGGGTGAACAAAGGCCTTCTGTAGCGAATCCATGCGTTGTTGTAATAAAAATATCCATATTTAAAACTTTATAAACACTAATCTAGCTTGTGCTCACAGTTGTAAACGGAAGCAGCTCCGGGCAGATTATGTATGAGGTCAGCGTTGCGCATGCACACCTCAGAAGTGACGCAAAAAAAACAGCGGAGAGCAGCGGAGAGATCAACACAAACAACAGTCAGAATTTAGAAGTACAAAACTGAGGATTGTAAAGAAGAATGCGGAACGGATTAATTAATCTGTATTTCCTTTGCTAAGTAAGTAAACCTTTGCTTCCTTTGCTCCGGTTAAACAAATGTGGTTTTCACGAGAACAAAGCCGTCACAATTGCGCACACTGAACCTCCAATCGTCTATCCGCCAACTGCTTCAGAGTCCACCTGGTTGGCAGCAATACAATAGATTAAAGTGATATTAACTTTTGAATAATGGATTTTTACGTACAAAAACGCATCGATTCGCTACAGAGGGCCTTTTTTCACCCCCCGGAGCCATGTAAGACACTTTTTTTTATGGATGGGCACTTTTTAGTTCACTTCTTTTGTACTGAAGCAATGCAACACCCGCTGACTGCATTGATAGAGCTTGAAAGATCAAAGACCTTTTTTAATATAACTCCGACTGGATTCGTCTGAAGAAGAAAGTCATATACACCTAGGAAGACTTGAGGGTGAGTAATTTATGGGCTACTTAAAATTTTTTTATTGGTTGACTAAACCCTATTGTTTTTCAGTGAATTATTTTTGTTTTCCCTTTTCTTAAAGAAAAGTGAACAAAACTGCTTCATTTAGTGAACACATTTGAGCACATGCAGAGAAAACACACCTAAAATAGGAAATTATACACGGAGCGACAGAGCAAGGTTCATATCAGTGTGTAAAAGGTTCTTATGGTTCAACTCCACAAAACACAATGAAATTTAAGAATTCGTAATTCATGATATTTGTAAAAATACTTTTTACTTTGAAAAATATATTTAAAAACTTAAAAAAATAATGTGTGAAAATAATGAATTTCGATGGTTATACCACATGACAATTAAATTAAAACTTTTCTCGAACCTGCTATAAAAGCTGCAGCTGCTGCATTTTTACTCCTAAACAGCATGATCCACCACCAAGACCACAACCAAACCAATGCTAACCAGTAAAAAACAACTCGCATTAAAATAGACTGGGCCTTTCAGCAGGAGTGGAATCAGTTATCAATTATTACAGCAAAAAAAAAAAAAAAACCTGACTCAGGTGCAAATAGCATCTAATAAATGAATTAAGATTTGTAAACAAATGTATTATTCTTGTTGGATGACATGTTAGTTGGCATGTCTTTGCAATTCATGTCTTTCAGTCTCATTGTGAATGGTTTATGCAATCTAAATTGTTTGCTTCTAGCACAGGGATTCTGCGTGCTGTAACATGACTGAGGCCTCTATCAAGTTGGGAAAGAAAAACACCATTAGCACACACACAAAAAATTTTTATCCACCAGATAGAAGAAGACAGACCCAGAGGAAGCAGATTTCTGGCACTTTGTTCTGTGAACAGACACAGTGGCTTCCCAAAGAGTGACATAATAACTTCCCAAGGGGTCAGTGTTCGGCTTGTTAGCATGGTCTGGATAGCTCTTCTGATAGGTGATTATCTTCCATCGAGTATTTTAAATATGGCATCTCAGAATTAGCTGTGTATGTTGACAAAATGAATATTTTGCAAACAACATTTATTTTGCTAATATTTTCAGGGGCTAAAAGCCTAATGAGCTATTCTTGCAAATAGTGCATGCAAAGCAATTTTCAGAATCAGCATGTGCAGACCAATTTTTCTGTCTGCACCCACCTTGTTGGCACATACGTCGTCAGCAGTGTCACTTCCCTGCCATTCATAATTCTCCACCCATGGCCTTATGGAATAGAAGAGTGCCATCGGATGTGCACTCTAAAATCTTGGCAGAAGTAGTAAACCATCTAGGTTATTTCAGACATACTGTTTCATGAATACTAAGGATTTTGACATACTACAATTTTGGCATTCTATATAGTACATAAGTATGCAGTTTTGTACAAATCAACCAAACAGGCAATCAAATTTAAGTGAAAATCAAATTCGATCATTGTGAAATTTGGTGTATATGTGAAGGGTGAAGCTATGTACCAAATTTTGTGAGAACTGGACACAAGGTGTCACTATAATAAATTTTTTGCTCCCAGAATCTAAATTCATCTGATACTTTCAATGTGCATGCGATTCTCAGAAAAAAATTTCTGCCTTTTTAAATTTAATGAAAACTACTTTTCAAATTTGTTGACTTTTTGCCCATCAAGTACAATATCCAGACCTCACAAAACTGGGTACTGTGGAAGCAAAAAATTTTTTTAAAGTAATAACGACCTTCAGTATACGGACACCATACACCTAACACCCTATCTCCAATTTAAAGTTTATATCTCGCAATTCTGACTTTTTTCTCGCAATTATGACTTTTTATCTCACCCCACCCATCTTTTGACCACTTTTGTTTATGATTGAGAGTTTAATCTCAAAATTTGACTTTTTTTTAAGAATAAACAAGCTTTTATATCTACAAGTTCGAGATAGAATTGAGTTTATATCTCACAATTCTGTTAATTTATTTTATTTTTTTCTGCCAAGGAATTAAAAAAAAAAAAAAAAAAATTTTTTATCTTCATCTTTACATTTTTCTTGCAATAGCAATTTTATATCTCACAATTCCAACTTTTCTTCTCAGAATTGCTCAGAAATCATGCAATTCTGACTGTATATCTTGCAATTGCGAGAAAAAAAAATTCTGAATTGTAAATTGCGAGATATAAACTCGGAATCGTGAGATCATGAGATCTTTCAACTCCATAATTGCAACAATCACTGCAGATAACCAAGTAGAGATTGGGACAGCCATTGCTCACCTCTGCAGTAGTTCTGAGAGTCTGGCATGAAACCCACGCCACACTGGAGTGTATGTGTTGAGCTATGAATGACTCTTGAGTAATCATTCCTGGAGATGGGGGATAAGCCGGGCTGAACATCTACTCTTTCCACTGGCGGGGCGGTAGTGGGCTCATCCTCGCCATTACTGATGATTATCCGAGCGTTGTGGGGAAGGCAGAGGTAGCCACCAAAATGGTTGACGCATTTCATGCCCCCTTTGCAGGCTTCCTGCACTGTCTTACACTCATCTATATCTGTGAGGAATATAAAAAGAAACAAAAGTAGTTATCTTCAAAAAGTACATGAATTTGTACATGAATATCTGTCAATGCAGTATGATATTTCTTGGTGGTTTTTTAATGACTGATGCTGCTATTCTGATTCAGTGCAGGTACTGTATATGTATATACTGTATAAATGTGATAACACTTTGCTAATCTCAGAGGGTCAACGACTGGCCAATAAATCAGCCTGGCTGATATCCTAGTGTAGCGCTAACGCTTGTGCTATTAAGACAGCAATATGAGAGGAGACAAGCTGTTACCTTTACAGCTTTGTTTTTCATAGTCAAATTCATAACCTTCAGTGCACTGCAAAAAAAAAAAAAAGAGTCAAAAGGTGAGAAAAAATAAATATTGGGTCAAAAAATGCAACACATACAAATCTATCTATCTATCTATCTATCTATCTATCTATCTATCTATCTATATATCTATCTATCTATCTATCTATCTATCTATCTATCTATCTGTCTGTCTGTCTATCTGTATATGCATCTATCTATCTATCTATCTGTTTGTCTGTCTATCTATCTATCTGTCTGTCTGTCTGTCTGTCTGTCTGTATATGCATCTATCTATCTATCTGTCTATCTATCTATCTATCTATCTATCTATCTATCTATCTATCTGTCTGTCTGTCTGTCTGTCTATATATGCATCTATCTATCGATCTATCTGTCTGTCTGTCTGTCTGTCTGTCTGTCTGTGTCTGTTTGTCTATGTATCCATCCATCCATCCATTCATCCATCTCTCCAATAACTATCTGTCTATCTATCCATCCATCCATCTATCCAATAACTATCTGTCTATATATCCATCCATCCATCTATCTAAAGATTAGATAATTGAAAATCAGTAAAAACATGCACCGAACCGAACACAACTCAAAACCGTATAAGCGGCTCTGATGTGTTGTGCTCTACTTGCCGTGTATGTGACAGGCTCCTGAGCTTCGGCTTCCTGAGACACGGCGAAGTGGACAGCGACACTCAAACACAAGCAGATCCCCAACATTGTGACCTGCAGCCCAGAGAAAACAGACCCTCATGCTTTCACAAATCATCACTGCGCCTTCACATGCATTTGCACCATTCCACCTAAACCCCAATTACATTTCATCCGCCTTGCTAAGATCACATTGTTTGGTTTGAATAAAACCGCTGTTGACCCTGGCTCATTTCTGCAGACACTTGGCAGAGTCCAACACATTGCAGCACAAAACAACAAACTGTGCCCGTTCACCCAGTTCATAAAAGCAATTAAGCCATGGCACATTTTTAAAAGTATCACATTGTCCTTGTGCAAATTACCATATCCAGCATATGTGAGACCAAGAGCAGATCTCATATCAACACTGTGGGGAATGTTCATGATGAATTCAGTCTTGTAATATTGAATTTAATGGTTTTTTAAAGCCCCCTGAGGATGAACATCTCTGTTCTGGAAGCTCATTCTGAACCTCCCAGACTGTGTCAGAAAAAAAACAGTCCAAATAAAACATGTAAATCTACAGTACAAGCTTATTACCGCAATTTCAAAAGTAGTGCAACTGAAGGCATGTACCAACTAGTACTTAGACACCATATTTATCTGACAAAGCCCTCCAGCAACCTCCAGTTGAAATTGTTGTTTTCTGTTCAACAAAACCTCCTATTCATGTAATCATGCTAGCAGCAGAAGTCTATTGTCATTCAAAAGTATGAAATATTTATGTAATATAACAAGATCATTCATTCTTTATGTATATGTAAAACAAAGTACAGTTCTACATCAAACACTAAAACTTGCAGTTCATTCTGAGTTGCACATTCAGAAAACTGTTACCATACTGTATAAAGTATGCATAAATCATTAACAGAGCATAGAATTTATAATGCAATGACAAAACTGCATAAACAATATACCTTATCAAACAGGATTGTCCCCATTTTCCCCAAAGAGATGAATGTGTGTGAAGTGAGTGGAGGATCTTACCGTGTGATTTATTCCACTGTAGCTTGAGGAGCACTGGAGTCTCTCACACATGAGGTGCCTGCGATCATGTTCTTATAAGAGGCAAGTTTTTCTCTCAAGCCTTTTCAAATTATGTTTTTTTCTCTCTCACTGCAACATTCTTGCTGGAATATAAAGGCAGTGAATGTGGCTCCACCTACTGCTAAACATTTAGACTTACAACACATTTACAGATACAGACAGGGGGTCTATGAAGGAAATCTGACTAGTATTTAATTTATGAGCTTAAATAGTAAGATCATTTTTATCTATCAAAAATATATAATTTAATCTATAAAATAACTGTTGATTTAATTTCATTTTTTCTTAAAGTATAAATTTGTATTAAGAATTATGTTATGATCTTAAATACTATGATCATTTAGATTCCATAAAAATCTATTAAATCAATATAGAAGGGAATATATAAAATAAAAAAACACGTTTGTATTCATTTTATTGCTTCACAGTTTTTCGTTGAAAATCTAAAATGAATTAAAAAGAAATAAATAAAATAAAAAAAGTCTGCCTATGAAGGGAAGAGGCTTTTTATTTTACCAATCAAGAATTATATTATGATCTATGATCATTAACCCTTTCGCACTTGAGTTTAAAATATTCTAGCTGAGCCTCCAGCTTGAGTTTTTTTTAGGTGACCGTTATTTTAAAATGTATCGCCTTATTGTTTCCATGGCGGCGCGTCAGGTTGTCATGTGACACAACGCAGCCCCACTAGATCTGTTGGAACACTGGATCGCTTTTATTTCGTTTTCATGTTTTATTCAAAATAGTCACAACATGCTCATATATTATGAACATTCTGAGATTCGATTCTGAAATTGGAAATTTAAATGTTTGGTAGTTAAACACTTTTATATGACCGTTGTTAGTTTTCTAGACCGTGGTGATGGGGCGCGCCATTGTTAGTTCGCGCTGAATACGGCTGTGGGATTACAACACGCAAAATCATTCCTTCTCTCCGAAAAACACGTTAAAGTGATCTCCGGTGTAAAGGGAGAAGAGCAGAGAAACTTTATGTTATCCACACCATCTGTATATGAAATCATCTATATAAAAACTTGTCGTCAGATTATATTTTTAAGGATGATTATTGCTGTTTCCATAGACATCAGCGTGTATTTTACATAAATTACTATAACTGTATGGTTTTGCTAGTAAGTTACTTATGTGTATTTAAATGTCTGAACACTAAAATAAGTATTATATGGTTGAAAACAATGAATATATGTGATAATATGACAAGCGCTCAGCGCGTCCAATCTGGCTCCGCGCCAGCCAAAGCGGATTTAAATTCAGCAGTTGATGACGTAACGCACTGAAAGTTCTAATCACACCGGTGTGTTCGTACGCTTCAGAGACCAGCCAAGACTGATCACACCGGTGTGATCGTACGCGTCAAAGGGTTAATATGTATCATAAAATCAGCTAACTAAAAAGATTAGAATTGAATCTAAAGATAGATAATAAATTGTGATCTAATTTCTTCTTTACCGTTTTCAAACGAACTATAATTTTTAATATTATATTTTAATAAAAATTACTATATAGATTTTATATTATTTTCTATATTTCTGCATAAATATGACCCATAATTAGATTTTCACACAAGTCCTGAAAGTTGACATCAAAGAGAATTATATATAAAAAATATATACTTTGTCATTTATTAATTGAGAAAAATGATCCAGTGTTACATATCTGTGAGTGGCAAAAATATGTCAATCTTGCTTTCAGTATCTGGTGTGACCCCCTTTGCAGCAAGAACTGCAGGTAACGTTTCTTGTAACTGCTGATCAGTTCTGCACAACGGCTTGTATTAGTTTTAGCACATTGCTCATTACAGAGCGACTTCAACTCTGTGATGTTGGTGGGTTTCCTCCAATGAACTGCTTGCTTCAGGTCCTTCCACAACATCTCAATTGAATTAAGGTCCAGACTTTGACTCAGTCATTCCAAAACATTAACTTTGTTCTTCTTTAACTATTCTTTGGTAGAACAACTTGTGTGCTTGTGGTCGTTGTCTTGCTGCATGACCCACTTTCTCTTGAGCTTCAGTTCTCAGACAGATGTCCTGACATTTTCCTTCAGAATTTGCTGGTATAATTCAGAATTCATTGTTCCATCAATGATGGCAAACCATCCTGGACCAGATGCAGCAAAACAGGCTCAAAACATGAGACTACCACCAGCATGTTTCACAGATGAGATGAGGTTCTTATGCTGGGATGCAGTGTTTACTTTTCCAAACATAACGCTGCTCATTTAAACCAAAAAGTTCTATTTTGGTCTCATCCATCCACACAACATTTCTCCAGAATTCCTCTGGCTTGTCCACGTGATCTTTAGCAAGCTGCAGATGGGCAGCGATGTTCTTTTTGGAGAGCAGAGGCTTTCTTCTTGCGACTCTGCCATGCACACCGTGATTGTTCAGTGTTCTCCTGATGATGGACTCATAAACATTACCATCAGCCAATGTGAGAAAGGCTTTTAGTTACTTAGAAGTTAGCCTGCAGTCCTTTGAAACCTAGTGGACTTTTACTCGTCTTGCTTTTAGAGTGTTCCTTGTTGGTGGAGCACTCTTGGGGAGGGTAACAGTGGTCTTGAATTTCCTGCATTTGTACACAATCTGTCTGACTGTGGATTGGTGGAGTCCAAACTCTTTAGAGATGGCTTTGAAACCTTTTCTAGCCTGATGAGCAACAGCAACTCTTTTTCCGAGGTCCTCAGAGATCTCATTATATAACATATCAAATAAAAACTATAATATAAAATAAAAGCTGCTTATTTCATTACTTTTGTTTTTCATTTTTTTAAGAAAGCTGATTTTTTTATATTTTAATAAAAGCTAAAATTAATTTAAAAAATGAAAAGAGTGTCTATGAAGGGAAGAGGAATGTCTTACCAATAATCAAGAATTTCATTATGATAGTATCTGTATCATAAACTGTCTAAGAACTAAGAAAGCTGTTTTTAAATACTTTAATAACATTTCTATATAATATACATCTACACTAATCACACAAAGAAGTGATTTTTGTGTCAGATGTCTAAGTTGTCTGTCTGAACTGTCGACACAATACATGATTATCTATATGAGCTGATTATATGATACATATATCAAAACAACCCACCTGTATTTTGAGCAATAATACAATTATCAAATGATTTATATCATTTCGCACTATAAACTAATAATAAAACACATGATTATGACAACGTTATCAATTCCGCTAACATATCAGCCCGGCATATGCAGAGATGGTCTTACTATTGCTTATTATTACGAGCATATTATACACAGATAAGTGTACGTGTGTCTATGCAGCATGGCTAGCGGACGTGATGTAAACACATGGGCGGGGTTTCCGCTCCCACCGGAAGTCAGGCGAGCGAAAAAAATCCATCTGTTTAGCTTGAAGAGAAATGGAACAAAAACAGTGATTCCTTTATTATTCGGGTATGAACACGTTATTGAATTCATTTATTAAAACGGATAGATTCTGATTTAGAATCCGTGTCTGATTGTAAAAGTAACCGATAGAATGGAAAATGTGTTTATTTTGTTATAAGTGCAGGGCAAGGGAGCCTAACAGTTCAGCTTTGATCAGTTAGCGTGACTGTCCCAGATGGAGACTGTGTTGAATTAGCATCTCTTTTGATTAAATGCGTGCCTCTTAATTGTGTCAGTGATACTAAGTGACCTGTCAAGAGTGTTTCTTTACTGTATGTGATGTTAGGAAGCTACATGCTGAAGCTAAGCTGTCAAAACACATGCATGTAAACACGAGCTGGCTGTCTGCGTGTACTGTACTGTAATGAACGGTTTCTAGGGAAGATATTGGTAAGCGTTATTGTCATATTAATCTGTTTGAACCCGTGTCTATAGTTGCGTTTTTTAAGCTATGGCTCAGACTGAGAAGAAAGCAGGTCTGCTGAGGAGAACATCCTCTTCGAAGAAGCCTCTGAAGGAGAAAGTGGTGCTGATGTACGATGAGATATTTGCAGTAAGTCAGTATTTGGGTTTTCACGATGTTCAGAGTGTGATATCATTAGGGCTGCAACTAACTATTAATCGGTTGGTTATTGCTTTGATTAATCAGATTTAAAAAAAATCAAGATTTCACTCGCACACTCACTCACGCACACCACACACGCTCACGCACACGCTCACACACAGACTCACTCACACACTCTTACACTCTCTCACACACACACACCCACACACACACACACGCACACACCACACACGCTCACACACACACACACTCTCACACACTCACACTCTCTCACACACACACACCACTCTCACACACACACACACACACACTCTCACGCACCTCCGCTCACTCACGCGCGCCCGCACACTCTCACACACGCTCACACACACACACACACACACACAATATATACACTATATAGACTATGCCTGTCAGGAGACCAGCATGATTACAGGTGCTGATTTACGTGATATTTTGCTTAAGTCCGAGTAAATTGGGTTTTCACCACTATGTTCAGAGTGTGATATCATTGGGCTGCAACAACTATTAATCGTTGTTTATTGCTTTGATTAATCATATTTAAAAAATCAAGATTTTTTTCCCCCCCCACTCGCCCCGCACACACTCACGTTACCCGCCTAACACCACGCAACGCACGCAAAACGCACTCACTCAACACACTCACACACACCACACCGCACACAACTTACTCACCTCACACAGCTCTTCACTCCTCTCACACACCACACACCACGCACTCACGCACATCACTCCCACACAGCACACCACACACCTTCACACACACACCCTCCTCTCCACAGCACTCTGACACTCTTCACACACACAACACAGCGCACTCACGCACACACTCAAACACACACACCACACACCCTCACACACACACTCTCACTCACACACTCTTACACTCTCACACACACACACACACACACACCATCCCTCACACACACTCACACACAACTCCCCGCACGCACACTCTCACACACGGCTCACACAACACACACGACACAACACATATATAACATATAAGACTATGCTGTACATTATGGACACAGATGATAGGTGGCTGAGGTCGATGAGATATTTGCAGTAAGTCAGTATTTGGGTTTTCACGATGTTCAGAGTGTGATATCATTAGGGCTGCAACTAACTATTAATCGGTTGGTCATTGCTTTGATTAATCAGATTTTAAAAAATCAAGATTTCACTAGTACACGCACACACTCACTTACACTCACTTACACACCACTCACTCACACGCACTCACACACACCCACGCACACACACTCCCCCACACACACACACCACACGCTCACACACACACTCTCACTCACACACTCTTACACTCTCACTCACACACACACACACAGTCAGTCAGACACACACACACACACACAGTCACTAACCAATAATCGCTCGCATACTATCGCACGCCACTCACCACTCACTTACATCACTTACACCCACTCCTCACACCCGCACACAAACCACAGACACCACACATCGCTCACTGCACACACACACACCCCACACCTCACGCTCACAGAACACACACACACTCACCCACTCTTACACACTCTCACACCCACATCACACACACACTCTCCCGGATGCACCGCTCACCTCACACACCTGCGACGCACGCACACTCTCACACACGCTCACACAAGCGGGAAGTCGTGGCCTAATGGTTAGAGAGTCGGACTCATAACCCAAAGGTTGTGGGTTCGAGTCTCGTACGGCAGGGATTGTAGTGGGGGAGTGAATGTACAGCGCTCTCTCACACCGTCTCTCCCACCTGCCAATACCACACGGACTGAGGTGGCCCTTTACGCAATGCCCCGAACCCCATCTGCTCCCTGGGCGCCGCAGCAAAAAAATGGCTGATCACTGCTCCGGGTGTGTGTTCACGTTTGTGTGTGTTCACTGCTGTGTGTATGCACTTTGGATGGGTAAATGCAGAGCACTAATTCCGAGTATGGGTCACCATACTTGGCCACACACGTCACACACGTCACACACACACACACACACACACATATACACTATATAGACTATGCTGTACATTATGGACAAAGATGATTAAAGGTGCTGATGTACGATGAGATATTTGCAGTAAGTCAGTATTTGGGTTTTCATGATGTTCAGAGTGTGACATCATTAGGGCTGCAACTAACTATTAATCGGTTGGTCATTGCTTTGATGAATCAGATTTTTAAAAATCAAGATTTCACACACGCACACACACACACAGCTGTAAACTCAGAGTTGCAAGATATAAACTATTCAGAGGAGAGAAAAAAATCTGAATTTTGAGTTAATTCAAAATCTCAGAATTGTGCAGAAAAAAAAGTGAAATAAAAAGTCACTTCTTTGTTTTTTTAAATCACATGGCGGAATTGGGCTTCCATATACAGATGCGTTTTGTCAGTGGAAATGCGTTATTCACTGCTGTAAAGTGACGTGGCTGGACAGGTTTTTCATTGCACAGCACACAAACGCAATTAATCGATTATTAATTAAAAATTAAAAAAAGGCTAATTATCGATTAATGTAATTTATTTTCATTGTTGATTAGTTGTTGCAGCCCCAGACATTATTACAAGTTCTCATATGGAAATGTTTTTAAATGTAATGTTGCTGCAGATATACTGTAGGTTGTAATCACTTTTTCTTTTCTTTTTTTCCCTCTTTCAGAAGGAAGACCCTACCAAGCACAATCCTCGCTTCTGGGATGAGCTGTTTCTGATGAAGGTTGCTGGCAGATACACATCCTGAAATACGTTTTGTACTGGAGTCATTTCTGTGGAGCTGTTTTATCAATAAGTGGGCAGTATTGTTGATCTTTCTCTGTGCTTTGAGCAGGTCAATCTGGAGTATCTGGAGGGGAAGTTGGAGTCTCTGGATGGGGATGAAGTCATGAAAATCAAAGACAACATCAACAGTTTGTTCCATCACTGTGTTCAAGCTCTGGGTGAAGAGCACCAGATCAAAGTAGTCAATGCGCTGCAGGTAAAATCATGCTTACTGCATTTATAAGGAACATCTTCATAATTCACATAATCAAATCATGCTACAAATAATTGGTAATGTTTCACCGCAGAATATTTAGTATAAAGAAAATGAGCCATTAAAACATTTTGTATTTCTTTTATTTTTGTCAGTTACAAATATTTTTGCCTTCAAATGCTCATTAATATAAAAAAAATCTAATTCTTATCACTGCAATTTGAAAAAAATAATGATGCATAATGTGAATGTTTAAGTATTTATACATGATGGTAGAACTTCTTATACTTATTTTTTTAATTATTGTGTCTGTATAGGATTTAAAAAAAAAAAATGTGTTTAGAGTATTGGAAGTCTACGAATCTAATAAGGTTAACCATTGATAATAATGGGAATTACAACTCGAACCCTAAAATCCATGCACTTAATTAATTAATTTTTACTTTATGGTAATGATAATTACGGAGTAAAATGTACTTGGTTGTCATAAAATTACAAAATATAATAATAGTGTAAAAAATACACTACCATTCAAAAATTTGAGGCCAGTAAGGTTTTTAAAGGGGTCCTATTATGCTTTTTCACTTTTTTAATTTATCGTGTGTAAGTGTGTGTGTATGTTTGGGCATATAAAAGATCTTCAAACTTACAAATCTCAAAAGTCCACTCTAAAGGGAGATATTTCGTTTTTAAAAATCCATTTTCAAGAACTACAGCAAACGGCTCATTTGGACTACAGCGTTTGGTTTCCGGGCTTTGTGATATCACAAAGTGGCTCATTAGAATTTCATTACAAAGAATTCCCGCCTACAGAAATTCGAATGGTTGGGGGGTGGGGAGGGGTGAGGTCGTGGTTAGAACGCTTGGTTGAGTGACTGCATCAGACGAGACGACGAAGAAGAAGTGCTGCTGCAGAGTTAGTGCATCAGAGAAAATGAAGAAGAAGAGCTGCTGTGCTGTAGCCTCAGATTTTTGACATGTCTAGAACAGCGGTTCTCATTTCCAGTCCTCGTGTACCCTGGCTCTGCACATTTTGTATGTTTCTCTTATTGCTTCATACGTTTGTTATATTTGACTGTAAGTGCCCTGCGAAGTGGACATTACCGGATATTCCTCCATGATTCCAGTTTGAAGGGAGCGTATATGTTCCATACAAAGGGCATTTAAGTGTGCGAGACTTAAATTTAAATGGTATTTATTGACAGAGGTATATTATGTCCCACTTCACGCTTCTCTAGTAAGTTTCGTTTGTGTGTGAAGACGCTGCAGGCAGCGGCGCAGCGCAAATCTGTAAATGAATATTCCGAAGTGAAGTAAACTTCAACGGATTTCCCTGCAGGGAGTAGGGAGCAATGAACACTGCGCAGGGATCATATCGATCAGAACACAGTTCATGCACATAGCTCACTCATCTTTTTAACGAGCATGATGATACTCTCGTATAAATCACTTCAGGATGTAGTTTAACGTGCCAGACAACGAGTGGGGTACGTCGCCGACTGGACTGGATTGAGAAGGCAACTGCATGTCTAGAACAATTCTTACAAGTACAACACGACGTAGCTGGGCGCCACGGACAAACACCGAACGGCGCCGCCGGTGTGCCTACACTCATAGAAAATAATGTGTTCGAATTTTAAAGGCGTGGCGCAACGCTGCGCTTCTCATCCTGTGCACGACTGCCTGAAACGCTGTTTTTTTCACCTCCTTCCAAAAGCGGATGATGTCAAGAAACAGTGGTTGCAATTTACTTTTTAACTCTGTTCCTGAGCATTATAACCCCAATTTGCTATTGTGTGCTGCGCATTTTACTGAGGAGAGCTTCCACATCACGAGTGAGAAGTACCGGATTCCAAAAAGCTTTTGTTGAAAGACGGATCAAGGGGCGGGGCAGTACTGAAACACCGTTTAAGCTGTTCGCCAATCACAACGCACTGGGACAGTTAACCAATCACAACACATTTTGTTTTTCGGAAGGCGGACCTTCATCAAAGCCGGAACTAATCGAGCTGTTTGTGCCAGCCTGGGGAGAAAGGTATTTTAATAATGTAAATTATGTGAAAAATAATGCGTTTTTTGAACCACCAAGCATGAGAGCATGTTCTAGTACACCCCCAAAACAAAATCAAGACTTTGTAAAAGAGCATAATAGGACCCCTTTAAAAAATACTACCTTATTTAGAAAGGAACATGTACAATTCATTGAAAGTTACAGTAAAGACATTTATAATGTTGCAGAAGATTTCTGTCTCAAATGAATGCTGAAAAACGTTTAACGTTTTGAACATTGATAATAATTAGAAATGTTTCTTGAGCAGCATATTAGAATTATTTCTGAAGATCATGTGACACTGAAGACTGGAGTAATGATGCTGAAAATTCAGCTATGATCACAGGAATAAATTACATATTCAGTTAGAAAGCACTTATTTAAAAAAAAATTAATATTTCACAATAATACTGTTTTTACATGTATTTTTTATGTGTATTTGATCAAATAAATGCAGCCTTGGTGAGCAGACGAGACGTCTTTCAAAAAGCTTAAAAAATCTTACAGACCCCAAACTTTTGAACAGCAGTGGAAGTTTCGTTTTCTTTACACAATATTATTTGTACAATTATTTTTTGGCTTAAACATGCTTTAAAACATTCAATTGGAAACGAAGTTGTGAAGTCAGCTTTTGTGTTTGCAGACGCACCCTGCGTTCAGTTACTGGTTGGCATTCTGAAAATCTAACAGTTGCTTTTGACCCAAAGATCTGAATGAAAAGTACTACAAAGACAAGAAAAGCTCACCAGTCTCCTCCTGTCTGTCTCTGTAGACTCTCTGTGCGCTGTTTCGAGGAGTTCACCAGAAGAACAAGTCCGCCACAGGCTTTGACATCATCAACATGCTGATGGGATTCGACAAAGCTGAGCTCCGAATGAAGGTCAGTCGTTTGTCCCACTTACACAAGATCTGGATGTTTTGATTGAATGCAAATTTGAGTTCTAATGTAATTGTGCACATAGGAGCTAATGGAGAGCCTGGACAGTCTGCTGTGCGGTGATGGATCGGAGAGTCTGAAGAGTTTGTGTCTAAAACTACTGCTGTGTCTGGTCACTGTAAGATCAACACATCCATTCTTCTGCACTCTTTTGGTTAAAATCTGGTCACTTTCATTTTCACTCCATAGTAAATCATTCTACTTGCCCCTTAGTTTGTAAAAGAAATAAAAAAATCTGTCCATTTACAATGGAAGTCATATGGGGCAAGGAATGGCACCAAAAATAGACGTTAAAATATGAACGATTTAAAAATTATAGTAACAAAACTTAAAGGAATAGTTCATCCAAAAATGAAAATGCGCTGACAGGTTTACTCACCTTCAGGCCAACCAAGATTAGGATGAGTTTGTTTCTTCATCAGATTTGGAGAAATGTAGCATTGCACCATTGTCTCACCAATGAATGCTCTGCAGTGAATGGGTGCCGTCAGAATGAGAGTCCAAACAGCTGATAAAAACATCACAATAATCCACAAGTAATCCACACCACTCCAGTCCACCAGTTAATGTCTTGAGAAGCGAAAAGCTGCGTGTCTGTAAGAAACAAATCCATCATTAAGATGTTTTTAACTTTAAACAGTCGTTTCCGGCTAAAATATAAGTCCTCTATTCATAATATTGCTTCATCCAGTGAAAAAGTCTGAATCTCTGATCAGGAGAAGAAAGCTGCGCAATCAAAGCACCTTTCAGTGAACCATTCCAAACGGCTCTAAACAAATATGTGGGTGGATTTTGATGTGAGGAGATGGACTTTATCACTGGAGGAAGCATTATTATGGATTAGGGATGCATATTTTAGTTGGAAGCAATGGTTTAAAGTTAGTGTCTTAATGATGGATTTGTTTCTTACAAACATGCAGCTTTTCTCTTCACAAGACATTAACTGTTGGACTGGAGTGTTGTGGATTACTTGTAGATTATTGTGATGTTTTTATCTGCTGTTTGGACTCTCATTCTGACGGCACCCATTCACTGCAGAGCATCCATTGGTGAGCAAGTCATGCAATGCTACATTTCTACAAATCTGACGAAGAAACAAACTCATCCTAATCTTTGATGGCCTGAGGGTGAGTAAACTGTCAGCGCATTTTCAGTTTTGGGTGAACTATTGCTTTAAAAATTAGATGTTCACATGGCACTATTGTGATAATATCATTTTTTGCTGCTTTGAAATCCTCTGGTATACTCGGCCCATAGATGTCTATTGCTGTAAATGCTATTTTTGTTTATTTCTGATGTTTTCTGACATGGTTATAATGTGTTTTTTTTATTTCAGGTGACAGATAATATTAGTCAGAACACCATTCTGGAGTATGTGATGATCAACAGTATATTTGAGGCCATTCTACAGGTAAGATTGTGATTGGGTGTATTATGTGTGGCGTGAATTTTTCGATCTTGCCAGTGCATTATAATGTCGTCCATTTCATTCGCCTCTTTTTGTCCAGATTCTTTCTGACGTTTCCAGTCGAGCGCAACATGGATATGATGCTGTGGTACTATTAGCTCTGCTGGTCAACTACAGGAAGTATGAGGTAAATGCACAGTAAAAATTTTATTAAGTCACTATTTCTAAATGCAAAATAAGCACATTGATGTTTGTACTAATATAATATGGCATTCTAGCAGTTCTAGTCATGAAGCTTTGTTTGTAACACTTCTGTGAGATTCATTGTTTCCTCTGTTAATTGTAGTCTGTGAATCCTTACATTGTGAAACTGTCGATAGTGGACGACGAGCCGACCCTGGATGTGAGTGATTAGGGAGATTCTTGAAATTCAAGATATTATTGAGTCACATGGAGGTCTAATATAGTTGATCTTTTCATAGGGCATGGGAATGGTCATCCACCACGCACTTACAGAGTACAATAGGTAACGTGCAATCTTTG
The DNA here is from genome assembly GCA_018155175.1 of Sinocyclocheilus anophthalmus. Lineage (NCBI taxonomy): Eukaryota > Metazoa > Chordata > Actinopteri > Cypriniformes > Cyprinidae > Sinocyclocheilus > Sinocyclocheilus anophthalmus. The sequence goes on along the minus strand of JADLZN010009445.1, from coordinate 105,210 downwards.
TTGTTTTGTTTTTAAGAAACGTCTATGTGAAAGATTTCATGTGTCCCATCTGATTTCCACAGGCAGTATAAAGACAAAGAAGAAGAAAACCAGGGAGGCTTTTTTTCCACCCTTTCCAGCATGGTATGAAACCTTTCCACTCTAAATGAAAATGCTGTCCTCATTTATTCATTTCTTTCCAAACCTGCTTGACTTTTTGTTTCTATGGAGCACAAAAAGAAATTTCGCAGAATGTTCATGCTGCTCTTTTCCATACAATGAAAATGAATTCGCAACTACAGATTTATAATAATAATGCTTTGGTCTGCAGGTGGGCAGTATGTTTATCGCTGATGCAGATGAGAAGCTGTCAGTACAGTAAGTAAAAACTAAACAATTTTATTTTAATCGGTGAACACAAAGCACCTAAATTGCTTTTAACTACATAAAAATACTCACCTTTTCAGAAGTTTGGGGTCGTAAAGATTTTTAAAAATGTTTTTAAAAGAAGTCTCTTCTGTTCACAAAGGCTGCATTTATCTGATGAAAAATACGGTAAAAATTGTAATATTTTGAAATAACATTATTTCACACTGTTTTCTATTTGAATATATTTTAAAATGTAATTTATTCCTGAATTTTCAGCAGCCATTAATCCAGTCTTTAATTTCACATGATGCTTTAGAAATTTAATGTTGTTAAGCATAAAATCTAAAGAAAAAATAAGAAAATATATGTAGAAATGATTTGTGTAGAGAAAATGAAATTTACACTAATGTTCAAAAGTTTGGGGTCGTAAAGATTTGAAGGTTTTTGAAAGAAGTCTCTTCTGCTCACCAAGGCTGCATTTATTTGACAATACAGTAAAAACAATAATATTATGAAATATTATTACATTTAAGGGGTCATATGATGCTTTTTTAAAGAGCATTATTTTGTGTATTTGGTGTAACAGAATATTTTGACATGCTTTAATGTTAAAAAAACACGTTATTTTTCAAATACTGTGCATTTTTGTAGGTCCTCTTTGCCCCGCCTCTCTCAAACGCTTCGTATTTTACAAAGTCCCTCCTTCCAACAAGCGGAGTCTGCTCTGATTGGTCAGCTGACCTAGTGCATTGTGATTGGCTGAACACCGAAAGCACTCGTCGGAAATGTAACTCCCATACCATAATCGCAAGCTTCATCTTTCAAAATAAATGTAAAGACAGTAAATAATGTCATTAGTTTTACCATCAGTTCAAGCCCGAAAGGGGAACAGACACAGTAATGATGCAGTACACAAGCCACGGTTAAGACAGCTGACTCCACTTTGATGTGACGCTCTCTCTCCGTCTCTCTCCATCTCCATCTCTCTCTCTCTCTCTCTCACACACAAACACACACACACACAATGCGCAAAACTCCGCATTTGAACAGTCAATAGTAAATTCTTAAACTAATAACAAAACAGTAGCGGATTCAGAAGCACCAGATTGTCATAGAAAAGTCAGAATTACCTCCTCTCCTGGTTCACGAAACGGTCGTCCATAAAATGCATTGCTGTTCTGTTGTAAGTGATCTTAAAGATTCCTAAATGCATCTACTTTCGGAAGGCCAAATAAAGTGCTTTTGCTTTCGCCTAGAAACACACAGCTTCTCCCTGACAAGGCTGCTTCAACACTAACTGCGGTTACTGAAACCACGCCTTCTTTCTTTGCGTGCACCTTTGGGCGCATTATGCAAATATTCCCACATAGTGATGTAGATATGTGGGGGCGTTTTAGAATGAGCCGTTTTAGGTAGGCGTGGTTGATTTTTTTTACTTTTATAAAGAATATCTCTTTTGGTTTGAGACTTTAGTCTTTGCAACTTTACAGATCTTTTTATGCACTAAGAGCTTGTAACACTCCAAAGAGAAAGGAAAACTTGAAATCGCATCATATAACCCCTTTAAAATAAGCATATTTTAAAATGTAATTTATTCCTGTGATCAAAGTTGTATTTTCAGCATCATTACTCCAGTCTTTAGTGTCACATGATCCTTCAGAAATCATTCTAATATGCTGATTTGCTGCTCAATTATTATCAATTATTATTGGTGCCACTTTTTAATAATGGTACTTATAGATATCAATGTTGGAAACTGTGACACATTTTTCAGGATTTTTTAATGAATAGAAAGTTCAAAAGAGCAGGATTTATTTGAAACAGAAATCCTTTGTAATGTTATAAAAGTAATTACTGTCACTTTTGATCAATTTAAATAAAAGTGCTAATTTCTTTCAAAAAAGTGAACTTTTGAACAGAAGTTGTATATTCATATTTAAAGGTCAGATCAGCCCCTTAAGTCTCCAGTACATGATGACAGTCATCAAATATTTAAATCTCCATTCTTGTATTATTAAATCAAATGCTCCACATGTCTGATGACTTTACTGTCCTTTAGGACTAATGAAGCCATCTTGCTCGCTCTGTATGAGGCCGTGCATCTCAACAGAAACTTCATCACGGTTCTTGCACAGGTCAGCACTGCAGAATTATTTTTCACTATTTTCTTTGCGCATTGACTTAATTTTAGGCTTGCATGTTCCAATGCTTTTATCATAAGGCCTATGCTATCTATACATTGAGGCTTATGGTTTACTTGTGAATCACAGAGCCATCCGGAGATTGACATGGCAACGACCCCGGCTACACCCGTCCCAGCCTCTCCTACGACCCCGCTAGGCACCACACCACCCTCTCTGGACAGTGAGCTGTGTTCAAATATCATTCACTCAGCCTCATGTCAAACCCACAGGACCTTCTTTCTTCTGCAAAACACAAAAGTAGATATCTTGATGCACCGTATTTGAATCGAATACATTCAGCGGCTGTTTCTATAAAACAAACTACTAGGGCTGCGTTTGACACAAATTTCACGATTCGATTAAATTCCCATTCACAAGCTTTCGATTTGATTACCGATTCGATTCAATATTGATTATTTTGGATATATATAAGGTACAGTACATGACAAATTTTCTCAAGGAAAAAAAAATCTCTCAACTAATGCTGTAAAATATTAATGAGAGCCAGTTGGTACTACATTACTATAACATTGAAGGTTAAAATGTACTGATTTGTTAAAATTACACTTAATGAAGTTTTTAAAATAATAAAGTTACAATTACATAATAATATTTCTACTTCAGTTTTTTTATATAAACGTAATGGTGGCTGTCATAAAAATTTGATGGATTTATTCAAACATAAATATTGAAGAACAGTAAAATGTATAATGAATATGTTATATTGTGCATATATTTAGCAAAATGCCCCTCTCTACAGTTTATTTTTCTGACTAATGAGTTTATGGTCACCGAATATGTTTTTTTCTGATGAAATGTGACTTACGGACATTGTTTACAAGTCCCCCCCCCCAAGCCGTTTATTGACGTCTCTGTACGGATGAAACACTGAGCGATTACATGAGACAGGATAAGGATTGTAAAGTTGTACTCATTCTTTTAACTTACCTTCGGATGTTTAGTCATGTTTATTTTGTGCTGAAACTGGTATTAATGTGGAGGAGATGATCAGTTCACGTGCGCCTCGCGCTGCCACGTCTGTTGAACTGAGGCGATCTGTCACTTCACATTAAACAGTGCCAAAACTGCATTTATTGTTTGAATACTGCAATACAATGGACAGAATTTGAAATCTGAGATTTCTATTAAAAGTACCAAAGCGCAATGCTTATTGAGATTTATTGGACGGGAAGTGCCCTTCAACGGTTCCGTCCATTAACTGAAAACAGGCTAGGCTAATCGATTCTTGGGATTTAAGAATCAATATCGTTCCGTAAAAAAGAGAATCTATTAATATCGAGATATCGATATTTTTACCCAGCCCTACAAACTTCTATTAAATGGTCAGCGCAGTAACCAGAAGTGAGGGTTGTTTGCATAATGAAACGCTATGAGCTTTTTAAACCGCTGTTGTTCAGCAAATTACCCTCTGAATCGTACTTTTAGTCTGTTATAGTAGAGCCGACACCTCGCTTCCTTAAGCTTGACTCCACACTAACATTTGCCTCTAAAACACGTGTAAATTTTATGCTGCTTTTTGCATAGCAATCTTTTGAAAACTTGATATCCATTAGCCGTATGAAATATTAAATCCACTCGGATCTGGCAGCATGAAGCTCCTGTGGTGGATGTGGCGTGTTCTCCTGCTTGAATGTGCCAGAGCTCAATCATCTGTAATCAGGATGACATGGATTACTTGATCCAGAAACATTCACAATATACTTACTTACCTTAGAGTTAAAGCCTGTAAACAACAAGGACAGTAACAATAATGATAATTATAAAGTTTTAATAATCATTCTAATATAATAATAACTGTAACGTAATAATAATCGTTCAATTACCTCATGAACAGTTAAATGCTCTTCTTGTTCAATAAAAATATGTGCAATACCACTTTTGTTTACTTAATACTACCCTACATCTTATTCCATTCCTTGTAAATTCTATTCTATTCCATCTATATACCATAACTTTAATAATTGTTATAATTTAACAATAACTATAATTTTTTTATATTCGTTCTAATTAAAAATTTAACAAAAACTATAATGTTCTAACAATCGTCCTAATTTAACAAAAACTGTAACGTTTTAATAAACGTTAAAATAAAAAACTATAATTTTCTAATGATCATTCTAATTTAACAATAACTGTAACGTTTTAATAATCGTTAAAATTTAACCAAAACTATAATGTTCTAACAATCATCCTAATTTAACAAAAACTGTAACGTTTTAATAATCGTTAAAATAAAAAACTATAATTTTCTAATTATCATTCTAATTTAACAATAACTGTAACGTTTTAATAATCGTTCAAATTTAACAAAAACTAACATTTTAATAATCGTTAAAATAAAAAAACTAAAATTTTCGAATCATTCTAATTTAACATAACTATAACGGTTTAATAATCGTTAAAATAAAAAAACTAAAATTTTCGAATCATTCTAATTTAACAATAACTATAACGTTTTAATAATCGTTAAACTTTAACAAAAAACTATAATGTTCTAACAATCATCCTAATTTAACAAAAACTGTAACGTTTTAATAATCGTTAAACTTTAACAAAACTAAACATTTTAATAATCGTTAAAATAAAAAAACTAAAATTTTCGAATCATTCTAATTTAACAATAACTATAACGTTTTAATAATCGTTAAACTTTAACAAAAAACTATAATGTTCTAACAATCGTCCTAATTTAACAAAAACTGTAACGTTTTAATAATCGTTAAAATAAAAAACTATAATTTTCTAATTATCATTATAATTTAACAATAACTGTAACGTTTTAATAATCGTTCAAATTTAACAAAAACTATAATGTTCTAACAATCGTCCTAATTTAACAAAAACTGTAACGTTTTAATTAAGCGTTAAAATAAAAACTATAGTTTTTTTTTGTTCCTAATAATCATTCTAATTTAACAATAACTATAACGTTTTAATAATCGTTAAACTTTAACAAAAACTATCATGTTCTAACAATCGTCCTAATTTAACAAAACTGTAACGTTTTAATTATCGTTAAAATAAAAAACTATAATTTTCTAATGATCATTCTAATTTAACAATAACTGTAATGTTTTAATAATTGTTAAAATTTAACAAAAACTAATGTTCTAACAATCATCCTAATTTAACAAAAAACTGTAACATTTTAATAATCATTGTAATTTAACAATAACTGTAACGTTTTAATTGTTCTGATTTAAGAGTAACTAACATTTTAATAATCATTCAAATGTAAAACAATTATATGTTCTAATATTCGTTCTAGTTTAACAATAACTGTAAAATTTTAATAATCATTCTAATTTAACAATAACTATAATGTTTTAATAATAGTTCTAATTGTATAAGAATGGCAACATCCACACCACTGCTATAATGATAATGACGCAGAGGAACAATGTCATTGGAATCTCTGTCAGAAGGGATTTTTTATTCCCAGCTGATAAACAATAAAACATTGACAGCCAATCAGAATCCACCCGACTTTACAGATCGTGAGCATTTACAGCGGCAGACGACGAAACAGAGTGGCAGCCAGCGTGGATGCTAAAATCTTTATAGTTATCATTCTTACTATGAATGGAGCTTTACCTTGTGCTGTGTATCAATCCTAAACCTTATGCAAGATTATAGTACTTTAAAAAAAAACATATTACTAAGTGTGGACGTTCTCAATACGAAGTATATACTTTTAGTGTGTGGTATAGGTACGCAAAATTGGGGCGAATGATCATTCTCAGAAATGATTCACCATTCTTTCATTCTCTCCTTGCAGTGATGAATAATCCCGAGCTTCCTCTGGACCCAAACTTGCAGACGAGTAATCTTCTTATAACCTTCCTCAAATATTCCTCCATCGTAATGCAGGACACCAAAGGCAAGATATCACTGTTTGTCTTGTCTGTGCTGTCCAAAACCTAATGAGCTTCCTTGCTGTCTACAGCCTAACGTACAAACTCAGAGTTTGTTGTTAGCATGTCGCTAAGCTAACAACGTGATAAAAGCATGAAGGACACACATTTTAGCTAAAATAGTCAATTTTTAATCAGATTAAACTAAACAGTACTTGGTGTTTGCGGTATTATAGTTATTATCTGCATTTTTCCCACTTTGTCCAACATTTCGGATTTTTGCGTTTGTTGCAATGCATTATGGGATTGTGTTCTTTACAAAGGATACATGCACTCTTTAATTTTTGCAAAAGATGTTTAATAGAAGGCAGCATAACCTAATCTATATTTTGGAAAAGCTTTTGTGCCGAAGCGCTTCGTGCCTTAAAATGCTGCCTAAGTAGGGAGCTCACTAGAATTTGGAACGGAGCCATTTATTTCTCTTAGTTTTAAGCCAGTCTTTTGTGCATATCTGACAAGAGATTTCCTCTTGTGTGTTTTCAGATGAACACAGACTCAACAGTGCCAGGCTGTGCCTCATCATTCTGACCTGCATAGCCGAGGTAATGCATTGTGGGTAATTAAAAATTGTTTTTCCTATGAGTTCGTTCACTGTTGGATCGTTTGTGCTCTCGCTGTCTGTTTAAGGACCAGTACGCCGACGCTTTTCTCCACGATGATAACATGAACTTCAGGGTCAACTTGCACAGAATGGTAAGAGTCTCTGCTCGGGTCTCAGTTGTCTGTAAATGGCAGAATCCAAATGAAGACGATGTTTCTGTCATACAAAGCAGTAAGCTGCCTGGCTGCATGATACAGCCGATCCATTACGAAATGGGACGTCCCAGACGTTACCTGCTGCTGCTGCGGTAAATCCAGTTATCTAGCCTCCGTCTCTCCACGTGAAAGCAGGATCATTTGTGTTCTTCTGACTGAAATCAACCTTAGCCAGTCTCTAAGGGATAGTTCAGTGTAGCTTTTGAGTGAAGTAATTTCTCTTACTGACACTCCTGTATTTCAGCCCATGAGACATCGAAAGAAAGCCGCGGATAAGAGCATCCCCTCTCGGCCTTTAGTTTGTGCAGTTCTGGGTGAGTTTTGTGTTCAGAATGAGGGATTCATCGTGTGAATGGCTCTATCATTTTGTGAGCGTTTATGTGAGTTTTTTTGTCTTTGCAGATCTGATGGTTGAGTTTATCATTACTCATATGATGAAGGAGTTTCCTATGGATCTCTACGTGTGAGTTTCCTTTTAATATGCTGTTTTAGATACTGCGATGCTTAGATAAATGTGGATATGATAAGAATTAATTAAGTGATTTATTTTAGGCGCTGCGTTCAGATAATTCACAAACTGATCTGCTACCAGAAGAAGTGCAGAATTAGGATGCACTACACGTGGAGAGAGCTCTGGTCAGGTATGATGGATACGGTGTGTGTCTGAGTAAAACACAGCCATGCACTCTGTGTCATTCTGTTTTGTTTTTTCTTTGCTTTACGTTTTTGTCTTTTTTTTGGTTTGCTATTTATTTTGCTTTAGTTTTGCATGTAGTAAATATATAATGTATATAGTAATATGTAGTTTTACACTTATTGTTGTTGCTCTTTGATGGGTGTCCGCGGGGTCTTAAAAAGTATTAAAAGTTGATCAATCAATTTAGAGAAAATGAAGGCCCTTAATAAGTATTAAAAAGTCTTAAATGCCATTTTCCAAGGTATTACATTTTGTATCATCTTTTCATCGATTTTTGTGTGCGCTCCCGCAAACATTCTAATATTGCATATTATTTTCGCGCATCAGGGCGTTGCTATCAATATGTGAATGTGCACTTGCAGTCGCAGATTTCGCGATCGCGCGTGAACTGTGTAAAGCGAGCACACCTTACGATAAAAGAAATTTGTCAATGAGCTCAGGATCTGTTGAGGAGCAAATCCTCCAACATTTTGTCAGTTATCTCTTCTTACTTTTGACCCGTGATCAGTCAAATCTGACTTCTGAAGCTTGTGTTGAATGCAGGGTTGTTGTTGTTTCGTTCAGAAATGGGGTCTGCTTTTAAACTGTTGCCATGGGTTTATTTTCCCAAGTGGGTTGAAGTTTTGAAATATTGCATAAATTACATTTGGTTGTAATGCTTGTACTGAAACATTTTTGCATTCTACCTGTAATAAAACTCTGCTAAATGTTTTTTGGCCACACTAGTAGGAAGCATTTGAGCTGCATTTATGATAAATGTGCATAACAGTGACTGTAAAATATGTATTTTAGGGATGGAAATGACATTTTTATGTTTGGGGCATGGTAATTGCGCTACTTTGGGCTGTTTTTTTATTACTGGCATGGGCTTGGGATGCACAATAAAAATAATGTAATAGTTGTGATCATTATTTGACCTTCCATGATCATTCAAACACGATCAGGTGCAATACTGACACTCCGAATCAAGTCTGCATCAAATCAAGCACTCCATAAATCACAGGTAAACTGTCTGATCAGTCAAATGTTTGTCATGAGAAGTGTTCCACAAAACAACTATGGTTTGAGTTGATGTGACAAATACAACTTTTGAATATACTGTGTGAACTCATTTCCCCATTAGTTCGGAGAGCTTTATTTTCCCTCCTCAAAAAGTTTTGTCAGTTGTTTTGTTTATTGGTCTAATTCTTATTTCTTGGGTTGCATTGGTTAGTCACTTAATTAATTCTCTTGTGCTTCGTTCCCCCCTTCTGAATTATGTTGTATTGATAAGGAGTTATCACAAAGCAAGTGTTTAGTTGTGCTATCTTACAATCAATATATAATAAATGTAAGTTAGTGTCGCCGATGTAACCGGTTTTTTTTTAAAAACTTGGAGAGTGGCGATGAGCTGTCTTTAAAATGTATGGAAAGAGTTCATAAAAAATGGTCTTTCTTAAAAAGGTATTAAATTGAACTCCAATGATTCATGTAATACCCTGTGTTGGTCTTGAGTGTTCATTGTCCTCTTTTTTTTTTTTTTTAAGTTGCTCTTGATACAAAGCGTCTCTCCTGCTAAATATTAAATGGAAATGTAGTTTTTTGTTTATTATTTTTAGTTTGTTTCGTAACTTTTTTTTTATTAATTTTGTTTTTTTTTGTTCTTTTTGGTTTTATGTATTTTTATTCATTTTTTTTGAATATGATTTATGTATTTTTCTTCTTTGCTTTTGTTTACGTTTTTTCATTTGTGTTTTTGTTTTGTTTTTGTTCTTGATTTTATTTATTGTTTGTTTATTTTTATTTTTTTTTGCTTTTTTAACACTGTTTTTAATTTAGTTTATTTTGGTTTTGTTTTTTTTTTCTCCTTGGCATTTGTTATGTTTTTGCTTTTTTCTTTTTTTCTGTTTTTCCTTGTGATTTGTTTAGTTTTTTGTTCTTTTTTCTTTGCTGGTGTTTTTGTTTTTTGTATTGTATTATTTTTAATTTTTTTAGTTTTTCTTTATCACTTTTGGTTTTGATTTACTTTCTTAGTTTTGTCCTCTGTTTTTTCTTTGGCGTTTGTGTTTCGTTTTGTTCTTTTGTTTTGATTTATTTAGTTTTTGTATTTTTAGTTTTTCGTTAGATTTTGTTTTTTTGTCTGCTGTTTTTTGGTTTTTTTTATCCCTTTGTTTTTTATTGATTTTTCTGGTTCTTTTGCTTTAGTTTTTTTTGTTTTTGTACTTTATGTATCTAGGTTAATTAACTTATATAAATATAAAATATTATATTAAATATTAAAATAATTCTATGTATGTATAAAATATAATTAAAATAATAAATAGAAAGTACAACAACAAATCTAAAGCAAATGAAAAACAACAAAAAATTAAAAAAATGTGAATTTTTTTTTTGTTTTGTTTTTACTTTTTTACTGTGTATGTGTTTTTTTCCTCTTTTTTTTCGGAGTTGTTTTTATTTCTAACCATAAAAAATGCACCTCTGTTTGCCTGTATCTCTCTGCAACCCCTGATAATGGATCTGATCATGTTGTGTGGAGTCACAGGTCAAAACAGTGATTATTTTCGTGTGAACAAAGCTGTTTCATCAGATAGCATCAGATGGCTGTATTGATTGTGTTTTCCAGCTCTCATTAACCTTCTGAAGTTCCTGCTGTCTAATGAGACCATCCTTCTGGCGAAGCACAATATCTTCCAGCTGGCTCTTCAGGTAAATCACACTCGCTGCGAGCGGCGGTCTGTCATGTTTTTAAGTACTGATTGGGCATTTCTCACCTTACTTGACATGTTTTTGTCTGCTTTAGGTGGTGAACCTCTTTAACATGTTCATCACGTATGGAGACACGTTTCTGCCCACGCCCAGCAGTTACGACGAGCTCTATTATGAGATTATACGCATGCATCAGGTGTTTGAGAACCTCTACTGCATGGGTAAGTCAGCTGAGCTCAGTCCTGCTGTGTACATGTTTATTTTTATCCATCATCACTAAAGCACTAACCTGATCTTCATGACGCCGCAGTGCTGCGAGTCTCGACCAACGCAGGTCAGTGGAAGGAGCCTGCTAGTAAAGTTACTCACGCTCTCGTCAACGTCAGGTCAGAACGCTCACGTTTACCTTCATTCTAGATCACTTTCACTATAAATAATGAGAGGATTTATTGCATTCTTTGTTTAAATGATCAGTTTTAAAAATCTTACTTTAAAATACTTAGAGGTGCTGTATGTAGGATTGACATCGAGTGGTTGAACTAGGTATTGCAGTCCAAATTCAAACTATCGGAGAGGGTTTTTTTCACCCGGCCCCTCCTCAGACTTGAGGCACACGCAGGTTGCCAGATTGACGACACCAACAGGAACGAGCGCACTTGACGATGAATGAAATTAAATACGCTGTGTTTTCCGCCAACTGGCAACACGGGGTGACCAAATACAATTGGGTAAACTGGCAGTGGGCGGGTTTCACAAACCAAAACAGAGACCATTTTCAAAGGAGAATAACTGACTGTAGCATTGTTTTTCAGATAAACAAGTAAGTTAACTTAGTATGTTTCTTAAATATATGCAAACATATTATGGTATTTTTACGCTTTAGTAGAGTCAAAAACTTACATACAGCACCTTTAAAGTAATCTAGCTGGTAATTAAAGACAGAAATATTTCTATAAATATATTATAATATTATATTATTTATATTATAAAGATAATAAAATAATATAAATCATATAGATTATTTATAATGTGATTTCATTTACATTTCAGTAATTTTATAAAGGTGTTATATATGAAATAGGTTGATTTACAATGGTGGAAAATATAGACGATCATAATATAGTTTGTGCGCTCTATTGAGGTCTGGGACTAACATTGTTGATAGCTTTGGTAAAATGTGTTATTTATTATTTTTTACTTGTTATAATTGGTTAATTATGTTTCCTTTGATTGTGTTGTTCTTCCCCCTATATTTTAATTGGTTATATTTTTGTTTTTTTTTAATTTTTTTTCGCCTTTGATTTGTTTGTTCTTATCTGTTTTTTATTTATATATGTATGTATTAGCTGTTTATTTCTTTTTTGCTTCGGTTTTATCTTCTGGTTTTTTGTAGCATACATTTGTTTTCTCTGCGTTTTTTCATTTGAATTGATTTGTTTTGTTTATTTATTTATTTTAGTTTGGGTTTGTTTCGTTTTTTCCCTTTGATCTGTGTTTTGGTTATATCATCTCTATCTATCTATCTATCTATCTTCTATATATATATATATTACAGATATGATAGAATGTAGAGATGATAGATAAAAGGCATAAAATGTCTGAAAAGTCAAAAATTAATAAGAAAAATAATACTAAATATAAAGTCTAATTATATAATGTACTTTTATTTACAAGCAAGTTATGTTTTAAAGATGGGTGAACTCGTGGAAGGTCATAATCATTTTAGTTGAAGTCTATGACTAACACTGGATAGCTTTGGTAAAATTTGTATTTTAGTCTTTATTTTGGTTTGTGTGTGAGGGCATGATGAATTAATTATTGATTTTAGAGTCTGAGGTAATGTGGACACTTTCTCTGGGCTGCAGATATGTCACCATGTGTTTTGTGTGCACAAAGAAGTCGAGTTTTTTTGAAGCTTGATGCAGAGCATTACAGCAGAATATTTATAAGACCACACCTTTGACAATTCTCAGTAACGTTACCTTTTATTCACACACAGATATGTCATAGGACCTCTAGTGTGGGGCTCCTGGGCTGTTTTCAGTGCAGGTCGCATGCTGAAGCTTTTGAAATATATCAAATTTTGCCTCTTTCTGTAATTTCAGAGCAATTATTAACCACTTCAACCCTAAGATTGAGTCATACGCTGCTGTGAACCACATCTCACAGCTCTCAGAAGATCAGGTAACTGAATACTTCACATCAGGTGGACTGTTTTCACAGTCATTTTGATGCCTTAAGATCAAGCAGACTTTAATGAGATCTTAATGGGTTTCTGCAAAGAACATTAACTTTTAGCCTCATTGTAATATATTGTAATTTATGTATAATATATAATATAAACACTACCATTCAAAGTTTGAAGTCAGTTTTTTAAAGAAAGAAATACTTAAGGATGCATTAAATTGATGAAAAAGAACAGTGTAAAAGCATTAGATTCGTAAGGCAAAATATATATATATATTTTTTTCAATCCTGATTAAAATGTATCACGTTTCCACAAAAATATGAAGCCGCTCAACTGTTTTCAACATTGATAATAATCAGAAATGTTTCTTGAGCAGCAAATCAGTATATTAGAATGTTCTGAAGATAATGTGACACTGAAGACTGGAGTAATGATGCTGAAAATACAGCTTTGAACATATATTTAATATATTTAAATTATTTATAATATATATATACAGGTGCATCTCAATAAAATAGAATGTCACGGAAAAGTTCATTTATTTCAGTAATTCACCTCAAATTGTGAAACTCGTGTATTTTAAATAAATTCAATGCACACAGAACGAAGTAGTTTAAGTCTTTGGTTCTTTTAATTGTGATGATTTTGGCTCACATTTAACAAAAACCCACCAATTCACTATCTCAACAAATTAGAATACTTCATAAGACCAATAAAAAAATTTGAATTGTTGGCCTTCTGGAAAGTATGTTCATTTACTGTACATGAACTCAATAGTTGGTAGGGGCTCCTTTTGCTTTAATTACTGCCTCAATCCGGCTTTGCATGGAGGTGATCAGTTTGTGGCATGCTGAGGTGGTATGGAAGCCCAGGTTTTTTGACAGTGGACCTTCAACTCATCTGCATTTTTTGGTCTCTTGTTCTCATTTTCCTCTTGACAATACCCACAGATTCTCTATGGGGTTCAGGTCTGGTGAGTTTGCTGGCCAGTCAAGCACACCAACACCATGGTCATTTAACCAACTTTTGGTGCTTTTGGCAGTGTGGGCAGGTGCCAAATCCTGCTGGAAAATGAAATCAGCATCTTCAAAAAGCTGGTCAGCAGAAGGAAGCATGAAGTGCAAAATTTCTTGGTAGATGGGCTGGTTGGACTGTGGACTTACGGAAAAAAAGTGGACCAAATTCCTCTTTTTCAGAGAAAGTAAATGTTGCTTTATTTGGAAATCCAGGTCCAGAGCTGGGATGAAGAGGGAGAGAGGCAAAGAAAACTATGTTGCTTGAAGTCAGTAGTGAAAGTTTCCACCGTCAGTGATGAGTTGGGTGCATGTCATCTGATGGTGATGGTCCAATGTGTGTTCTGAAAAGTCCACGTCAACGCAGAAATCTACCAGGAATTTTGGAGCATTCATGCTTCCTTCTGCTGACCAGCTTTTTTATTTCATTTTCCAGCAGGATTTGGCATCTGTCCACACTGCCAAAAGCACCAAAAGCTTGTTCAATAACCATGGTGTTACTGCGCTTGATTGGCCTGCAAACTCGCCTGAACTGAACCCCATAGAGAATCTATGGTGTACTGTCAAGAGGAAAATGAGAAACAAGAAAAAATGCAGATGAGCTGAAGGCCAATGTCAAAGAAACCTGGGCTTCCATACCACCTCAGCAGTGCCACAGGCTTATTGTCTCCATGCCACGCCGCACTGATGCAGTAAGTCATGCAAAAGGAGGCCCAACCAAGTAATGAGTACATGTACAGTAAATGAACATACTTTCCAGAAGGCAACAATATTGAAATGAGAGAATGGGTTTGGAAGCTGGAAAAGAAACAATATGTATGTGTTGTGTGGATGAGAAGAGGATGCTGGACGGTTCACAGGTGTTGACTTAATTAGCCTTTGATCTGTAGGTATGAGGCTGTTGTGCTGGAATGACGTCATGTTTTACAGAGGGTTACTCAAAGCGGTCGCTAGCAAGCACGAACTCTCATCCTTCATCTCGCTTTGCCAGAATGCTCCCGCATTGCCCTCTAACACATACCTCTGTACAGACGCTCTGGCTCTCTGTTTAGGTTTAAGTTTGGGGATTGTGGACCGTTTTCCATTGGGGGGCCATGGAGTGTCCAGTCAAACTACCAGACCCGTCCCGATGTAAAAATTACTGACTCACAGTGAACTAAACAGCTTGTCGTTTGGGAACGCCTTATTTGAAATTATATCTTTCGTGATGACCACAGGAAATCAGTTTTTGATTTGTCTCTCATTTGTGACCTGCGACCACAAACAAATAACCAGTATAAGGTCGATTTTTTTCGAAATTGAGAGTTATAAATCATCTGAAATTGAAATAAATAATATTCCCTGAGTATGCGGTGTTAGGAACGGACAATATTGGGGCCGAGAGATACAACTACTTTGAACAATTCTGGAATCTCGATGGGTGCAAAAAAAATCCAAATATGAGAAATCTCTTAAAGTTGTACAAATGACGTCTTAGCAATGCATATTTCTAATAAAAAAATAAGTTTTAATATATTTATGGTAGGAAAATTTACAAATATCTCCATGGAACATGATCTTTACTTATATCTATGGAGTTTTGGCATACAAGAAAAATCAATAATTTTGACCCATAAAATATATTTTTGGCTATTGCTACAAAATACCCCAGCGACTTAAATGCTACCAAAATATTTTTTAAGGTGAAATGACAGAAAATATTATTATTATATAAATACTATCATTTGAAAAACATCATTACATTTACTAAAAGAGTTTAAAATATAAAAATCCTACATTTAATTAAAATTATTTTATTTATTTTTTAACCAGGTTTATTAAAATAAAAAAAGCTATCAAAATAATCGACCAAAATATTTTTCCAAATGTAAAGGACAGGTAAATAGTATTGCATATTAGTAGTTTGAATGAATATTACTTTCAAAAATAAATTACCAATTAATAAATATTTATAAAGGAGTAATGTAGTAAAATAACATTACATTTAATGAAAATTATGGATTAAATATTAAACTATTGACATAAGTATTATTGAAATATTATTGTTATAAAAACATCTTACTTTTAATAAAAGTTTCTAGAAATACAGTAAAAATATTGTTAGGTTTCATTAAATAAATAAATGTAATTTTATAAATTATAAAAATAAAATATTTTTTCACTGGTTTTAAAATGACAGAAAAAATATTCATTAAATATATTTCAACAGACAGCTACATGCCAGTTTAAATATATTTAATTTAAAATTCAATCACATTTAATTTATTTTATTTAAAAAATGTGTTTTTAGCTTCTTTTTTTTAAAGAAAGGACAATATAAATTCCCTGTAACCTTTGTAATGTAAATAAATTGTAATGATTTTAAAGGTCAACATTTTGAGACTCTAAAATGCAAATGATAAAACAACAAAAACGTTAATAAAGAGACAAACAGCTCTAGATACGGTTTTTGTTGTTGCTGTTTTGTCCATTTCCAACTTCCAACTACTTGTATACCAACTACAAAGAAGCAAATATTACATGTTCGATATTATAAGATGAGTGTAAAGTTCTCAAACTACTACTGATCTTGCTTGGTCAGCTGATCAACAGAGGATAAACAGAGAGCTTGTGCCAACTGCAGGGGTTCATGTCTGTATCAGCAGTCATGTGATCACTCCACTAGCTTTTTATCTAAAGTATGTTCCTGTAGTTCAGTTAGACATTAAAGGGGTAGTTCACCCAAAAATTTTAAATTCTGTCATTAATTACTCACCCTCGTGTTATTCCAAACTCGTAAGACCTTCGTTCATCTTCGGAACACAAATTAAGATATTTTTGATGAAATCCGAGGGCTCTCTGATCCTCCCATAGACAGCAAGGTAACTACCACGGTCAAGGTCCAGAAAAGTACCAAGATGATCGACAAAGCAGTCCGTGTGACGTCAGTGGCTCAACTGTAAAGTTACGGAGCTACGAGAATACTTTTTTATAAAAAGTTTATAAAGGCGGTGATGACGTCATTATGCCGGATATGGGTCAGCGCCTCCACACGCTCGCGTCATGATACTGAAAATGTGGAATAAAGTCGTTATTTAACTCGTAGCTTCGTAACTTTACAGTTGAACCACTGATGTCACACGGGCTACTCTGTCGATCATCTTGGTACTTTTCTGGACCTTGAAGTGGTAGTTACCGCCTTGCTGTCTATGGGGGACAGGAGAGCCCTCATATTTCATCAAACATACCTTAATTTGTGTTCCGAAGATGAACGAAGGTCTTACGGGTGTGGAACAACACGAGGGTGAGTAATTAATGACAGAATTTTCATTTTTGGGTGAGCTAACCCTTTAACCACATGTCTATGGACCATTATAATAAAACAGATAATATGCCAGAGTCCTTCACTGTAAGTGGATTTGTGTCCATGCAGTGTTGAGTTGGACCTGGGAGATTTCTTGTAGTTGTGTCGGGGTTTATGTCGTTGTCTCATCTGTAGGTGCTGGAGGTGGTGCGCTCAAACTACGACACGCTAACCTTGAAGCTGCAGGACGGTCTGGATCAGTTTGAGCGTTACTCTGAGCAGCCCAGAGAGGCCGGCTTTTTCAAGGAGCTGGTAAGCTTTTGAGTTTGCTTGGCGAGCTGCTTCCTTTGGCTACATTAACGTTGGGTTGCAAGCTACAGAATACAACAAAAAGTTCACAGAACTTATTTGCAGTACAAAGAAGAATATCACAAAATGTGGTGGTTGGCAAAATCAGCGTCTGTCACCTCACTGTATACTTCATCTCCAGAGCTGCTCTGAGAGGCACTTCACCATTACATTTGCTCTCCACTACAACCCGCCAGAAATTATGGCAGAAATATGTTACTATTGTAGAGTAGAATGTACTTCTCAAAGTAACATTAACAATAATAATACAGTATATTAAAACATTATTTTTAAGGAATTATTGCATAATTATTGGCACAAATGAATACTTTTTTTTTTTCACGCGTAAACCCCTTTTATGCGCATGTTTTTGCAAAAAAAATGAAATACATTTTTCAGAATTGTCAATTTCATTTTACAAGATTTGTTAAATTGATAGCTTTTATTCATTAATTAAATCATAAAACACAGAATCCATAAAAAATTTAACCGACAACACAGAATTTCTGAAAAAAATAAAACAATTTGAATCCCATTCAAACAATCTATTGTTAAACTTCAGGAACTATAATTATTATTATGATTAGAACATCCGTTTTATTAAAAGTACGAAACAAAATTCGGAAAACTCATAAGGAAACACACTGATTGGAGAAATAAAATGATTTCATAGCAGCCCTGTTTATGGTGTGGGAATATTTGAAAGACTATATTGGAAAAGTGAGACAGCGCCTAAAAAAGTAATAACATTAGTTAAGAATAGATTACCGGTTAGGTCATGACCTGAATGAAATCTATATGCTCTAATTTCTTGTCTATTCATTCTTGGTTTAATATTTGTGTTGTCAAATGATTAATCGCATCCAAAAATAAAAGTTTTGTTTACATAAGATATGTGTGTGTACTGTGTATATTTGATTTGGCATATATAAATACACACACATACAGAATATATATTGAAAATATTTGCATGTATTTACCATGTCTATTTATTTTCAGATAATGTATATTAACAAAAATAGATTTTACAGATAAACAACATTATTTTCAAAATATGTACATGTATGTGTGTGTATTTATATATACATAATAAATATACACAGAACACACATATTATGCAAACAAAAACTTTTATTTTGGATGCGATTAATCGTTTGATAGCACTAATTAATAAATATTGTTGTTTCATGATATTCAAATACATCAGACAAATTCAATAATCTAAATACTGTCTGTTTATTGTATTGTATTGTATTGTAAAGCCAAATATCTTGGTATCATCCCAACTCTTCTTTTCCTGAGCTCAGTCCCTCTGCCCTGAGGAACTCCTTCAGTTTTAATGTGAAGTGAATTTATGGCCAGCTTCACACGCTTCTCCATTCATAATGGCGGCTGTTTGGAAACGAGTTCGTTTTTTGTGTTGTGTTTGCAGGTTCGTTCCATCAGTCTGAACGTGAGGAAGAACGTGTCTCTGAGTACCATGAGTCAGGATGTACTGCTGAAGGAGTTCTCCTTGATATCCTGAAACAGCGGGCCTTTGACCTTCATACTGACACATCTGAGGCTTTTCCACGTTACACCAGACCATCTAGAACCGGACAGGACTGAATTTGATCTTCAGGCTGTATACTGACGCAGTGTGTGAGTTTGGTTGCGCTCAGAACTGACTCGTATATGGCTTCACAAAGCCATCAGCCCAACTTTGCACAATGCGATTTTTGATTCTGACTACACGGTATATTTGGTTCTTGATTTTTTTTTTTTTTCCCCTCCTTTTATTGGCGGTCCAGTGCTGTTTCTGTTGATTCTAGTGCATATTCTTCATTTCCTTAGTATCATAACGGATGAAAACCAATGTGCTCACACAGAATTACTGCTGATTTTCAGTTATTTTCTACATTCAGAGTGATTGCAAACAAAATATCCTATTTGCATGAACCTGAAAAAGAAATGTCCGGGTCATTATAATTTGCATTAATCAAATGAAGCCATTAAGATTTACACACTGACATATTTTCGTGACAAACACATTTTCTCCAAATTCGCATTATTGTAATGCAAAAAAAAAAAGAGACAAGATTCTCATTACCATAATGCGGCAAAAAAAAAAATCTAATTCTCATTACCGTGATACGCTGATGATCATTTTACGTTTTTTAATTAAAGACTTCATCAATTCAGTTTAACACATTCTACCATAATGCATACTTACAATTTTAAATATGTTTAATATATTACGGTAATGAGAATTTGCGAAATTTGCTTAATCGACTTAAAACCTTAATGCGCCAAAAACTCATTCTCATTACTGTAATACAGTAATAATATATTTTCTGTCATTTTTTATTAAAATCAGCATTTACATACAATTTTGAATACTATATACATTTTTGAATGTTATGGTAATGATAATTTGTGTCTAAAATTATATCACAATGCAAGCAAATATTAATATTCCTAAAACAGGTTTCATTTTCATGACATTTCAGCACATTTCCTCTCAAATTCTTAGAGGAATGTTTAAAAAATCATTCTCATTGTACCATAAAACAGTAAAGATAATTATCCTGTCCTTTTTTTTATTAAAAACATAATTCCAGTGTAACACATAACACTATAATGCATAATTCAAATTGTACTTTGGAATTTAAATGATATATATTTATTACGGTAATGAGAACTTGAGGAGAGAATAGAATTTTCTTGTCATTAAAAAATGGATAGGCTTCATGTTTAAACAAAATATAATTTCTTATTTCTTTAGCTTTTTAAATGTGACCTGAACATTTCTTGTCGGTTTTCATGAGATTCACCCTTGGGTATAAGTGCATTAATTTGTGAAAAATCTGACAGTCTCTTCATTTTCTTCGCTCTCAGTATTTCCCAGTATTGCAAGACGTTTCAGTGTGGTATCATGAACAGATATGAAGCTGCAGTGTAAAAAAGAAACAATTCAAACAATGTATTAATTTGACACAGCACTGAAGAGATCCCGCTGTCTGTGTTGGTCTGAATTTAGAGCATTATAGAATCCAAACCACTTCTACTACTAATTAGTCCAATTTAAACCAAAACCTGGAGGATAACTGAATAAAACGAACACATTTCAAAGAAATTCTTTGTAAATTCTTTCTGGGTTTGGTTCTAAATGAGTATTTGGGTTTCAATGCCTTAGTATTCTTATTTATGGGTGTTTGTTTCCTTATTAAATCTTATTTTATACAACATACACTATGATGGCCAGTGTCTTAGTTTGTGTTACAGACTTAATGTTAACCCTATAATCTCATAGCAATGCTCTGGCATCTCGGTAGTGACTTTTGCCATGAACAGTTGTTGTCGTCTTCTAATAAAAATCTGGTTTAACTTTTTATCATTGACTATTTTTACTTCTAAAAAAAGCAGTTAATAAGTTAAACTTGCATTAAGGGGACCGGCTAAGTTTAGAGACGTTCGTGTGGCAGAGAGATAAGAGAGCCTTTAATTTCCCCTTCAGAAGGGCATATGCTATATAAAGATAACATTATCTGCTTAAAGGCAAGTTGTGGCGACTATATGGACAAATGTATCGAGACACATGTCTTAATTATTGAATCTGTGTTTCAATCAGACCCATAATCGTGGGTGTATAAAATCAAGCAACTAGCAATGCAGTCTGCATTAACAAACATGTGAATAAAATGGGTTATTTTGAAGAGCTCAGTCTAATACAGTGATAGAATGTTTCACAGTTCATGAAATTTAATCCCTGCTATATATTCAACGGGCAACTGTATGGAGCTTATAATATGACTAAACAAATTGAATTTGTATTGTGTAAATTTGAATTATTGACAAGTGTCTATTATGTGGCATTTAACATAGTTCTGAATTGGATTTTTTTAACTTGAATATTAAACATTTGAAATTTAACACAACTGAATATTTTTATGACATCGACCCGCCTTCTGATCGTTGAGTTTCCACACATTCAGAATGGTTTCATTTTTCATTTGTATTTTGGTGTGTTTAGTTATTCTGCATGGATCCGTGTATGCAGTCCTTTGGCGTCTCCCTCTGGTCTTGTTTGGTATGGCAGGTTGACTTGTGCTTATTTGTTAAAGTTACTGTATAATTAAGGTTTACATGCTTTTAAGTAGCTACTTTTAAGTTGTAAAGAATATCTGCAGTGACATTTTTGCAAAGTATGTATTGATTTGGAGAGGAGGGGGTCCCTGGAGTAAAAAAGGTTGCGAACCACTGGCTTAGACAAATGTTTCACATGCTAACTTAAAGGGGTCATATGATGCTATTTTAAAGATAATTTTGTGTATTTGGTGTAACAGAATATGTTGACATGCTTTAATGTTCAAAAAACACAGTATTTTTCAAATACTGTACATTATTGTAGGTCCTCTATGCCCCGCCTCTCTCAAACACGCCGTTTTCAACAAAGCCCCCTCCTATGACAAGCGCAGTCTGCTCTGATTGGAAAAGCTGACCCAGTTCATTGTGATTGGCCGAACACCACAAGCACGCGTCGGAAATGGAACGCCCCTTACCATAATCGCGAGCGTCAGCTTTCAAAGTAAATATCAAGACAGTTAATAAGGTCGTTAGTTTTACCATCAGTTCAAGACCGAAAAGGGAACAGACACAGTAATGATGCAGTACACAATGATGCAGTACACAAGCCACGGTTTAAGACAGCTAACGTGCTATGATTTCTGACAGACAGTTCACTCTCGTGATGTGACCCTGTTTCGCCCTCTCCACACACACAAGACGTGTTACTCGTGCTGTTGCAAAACTCCGCATTTGAACAAGTCAATAGCAAATACTTAAACTAATAACAAAACATACTTACAATCTCTGATTCAGAAGCGCCAGATTGTATTAGAAAGTCGAAGTTACCCTTTTTTTAGAAATAGCCGTTGTGCACCAGCCAGCCTTGTACTATTCAAAAATGTCTTTTCGTCCCAATAAATGTATGCTTGCACCAAATCTCGAACAATATGGGTGGGCTGTTCGTTGGAAATAAATCTTAAAACATGATCCTAATTGCATCATACTTAGTGCAAGGCCAAATAAAGTGGCTGCGGCACTGAAACACACAGCGTCTCCCTTACATGCTGCTTCAACACTACTGCTGTTCTTGAAACCAAGCCTTCTTTCTTGCGTGCACATTTGGGCGGCATTATGCTAATATTTCCACATGTGACGTAGACATGTGGGGGCGTGTAAACGAGGCGTTTTAGGGGGGCGTGGCAGACTCTTAACTTTTATAAAGAATTTCTTTGGATTTGAGACTTTAGTCTTGCAACTTTACATATCTTCTTTAAGCACCAAGAGCTTGTAACACACCAAAGAGAAAAGAAAAATTGAAATCACATCATATGACCACTTTAAGATAAGGAATAAACCTAAATGTTTAAGAATCAATTAGGCTACCTCTGGGCAATTCATGATCAGGTAGATCTTAAACCACACGCTCACGCCAGAAAATTACTAATTGGCCAAAATGCTTCGTTTGACTTTTCGGAGATCATCTACTCTTCCCTGTGGATTACGTCTGACTTACTTTCTATACGATCTGAATTTCTGCGTATTGAATTTCAGAATATTGAATTCAATGTTCCGAATTTCCTCTTCATCTTGAAAACTTGAAGCTGTATTTTTAAAAACTGGATATTTGCTGTCTAAGATTTCAGAACAAAAAAAATTGCTGTTTGAAAATACATGTCTATAAAAAATCTGCCATAAAAACATTCAGTTGTGTTAAATTTCAAATGTTTAATATTCAAGTAAAAAAAAATCTAATTCAGAACTATGTTAAATGCCACATAATATTTAGTTTTGTTAAATGCCACTTGTCAATAATTCAAATTTACACAATACAAATTCAGTTAGTTTTGTCATATTATAAGCTCCATACAACTGTAAGCAGTATTGGAAGGTGGAAGCGTTTAGGAACAGCAACTCGAAGCAGAAGACCATGTAAAATCAGAAAGCGGAGTCATTGAGTCACATGCTGATGCTCTGCTGATTTCATAGCTGAAGAGTTACAAACTTATTTGGCATTAATATCAGCGCAAAAACCATGGAATGGGTTTCAATGGCCGAGCAGCTGCATGCAAGCCTCACATCACCAAGTAGAATGCCAAGCGTCAGACAGAGTGGAGTAAAGCACACCACCACTGGACTCTGAAGCAGTGGAAACCTGTGGAGTAATGAATCTCTCTTATGTGTTTGGCAGTCTGTTAGGCGAGTCTGAGTTTGGCGGGCACCAGAGGATTGTTACATGCCTGACTGCATTGGGCCAGCTGCAGAGTTTGGTGGATGAGGGTATGAGGCTGTTTCTGGGTTCGGCCCATTACTACCAGTAAAGGGACATCTTAATGCTTCGGCATACCAAGACATTTTTGCTATGCTTCCAACTTTGTGGGAACAGTTTGGAGAAGGGCTTTTCTATTTCAGCAGGACTTTGCCTCATTGCATAGATCAAATGTAAATCCACGTCTGTACAGTAGAGGGTGCAGCTCAAACAAACCTTTCAGCTGTGCTGCCATTCTGGATTGCATGAAGAATAGGATGCAGGAGAAGAAGGTTCAACACTCTTCAGCAATTAAAAAAAAAGAGACATGTTTATCTTATAAGTCATTTTTGCTTATTAATATGGTTGACTTGGATCATCGGAGGTCAGCAAAGACATTGCTTATAAAATGGGATTAAATACATAAAAGATATTTGTCTTATTTAACATTCAATTATTGCAGGTTTGCATCATATTCTGAGTTTGCGTCTCACTGTTTTTATTCATTTTGAGGAACGCTGAAATGATGTTTGTGTGCAAGTGAGTTGAGTAAATGCTTGTTCATGTTTAGTCTAGATCTACAGTAAGATCATGTTTACACAGCGCACACAACTACTCTGCACTCCTGATTTCTCTCTACATGGCGACAGGAGAGCTGTCAGTCAATACACGGGAAAACAAAGTAACTGGCGTCACTTATATGAAAAAGTAACTTGGATATTTTCTCGTAAATTAAAAAGTAGTGTTACTTCACTAGTTACTTGAAAAAAGTAATCTGATTACATAACTCACGTTACTTGTAATGTGTTACGCCCAACACTGTATAGTGGCCACGAATTAAGAATTTGTTCCCTTGTTTCCTCGTTTTAGTAAATTGTGGCCACATTGTACTAATTTGTTTAATGAAATCAAAGCAAGGGAACAAATTACTACAACATAGCCATGATTTACTTAAACACAGTTTAACTAAAATGAGGAAACGGGATATATGATACAATGAAGAAATTTTAATTCATTTTGATGCACAAATCCATGTGACCAACCAACCCCTCGCGAAATCTGTTTGGGGTTTTCACTCTCACACAAAATTTTCTAATTTCTTTTGAAGTCACTGGATTTCGGCTGCAAAAATTCACTGAACAACTGTATGTGACCACGCCTTCACATTTAATTCCCCAATGCATGGAAGGGAATTAAAAAACAAACAAACCAAAAATTCATTGCAACTTATTTCATTGTGAGTTTACATATTCGGAATTGAGAGATTTAAAATAAGTGCTTTTTTCTCTCATTTCTTAGTTTAAGTCTTGCAATTCTGAGAAAGAAAATCAGAACTGTGGTATATAAGAGTGAATGTACAGCGCTCTCTCCCACCTTCAATACCACGACTAGGTGCCCTTGAGCAAGGCAACGAACCCCTAACTGCTCCCCGGGTGCCGCAGCAAAATAAAAAATGTCTGCCTACTGCTCCGGGTGTGTGTTCACGGTTGTGTGTGTTCACTGCTGTGTGTGTAAACTTTGGATGGGTAAATGCAGAGCACTAATCCCGAGTATGGGTCACCATACTTGGCCACATGACACTTCACTTCACTTCACTTCACTTCACATAAACTAAAGGCTTGTTCCCACCGGGACGAATATCGCGCGCGATTATCGCCTACGTTTAACGCCTCGTGACTAAACAAAGGGCGCCAATGTGAGTGTGCAAAACGCGAGGCGTAAAAGCGTAATTTTTAAAAAAACGCATCGGGCTCGTTTTTTTGGTTTGACGCGCCACGTTAAAAACTGGCCGACCAATGAGATTGGCGCTTTTGTTCACGTGCCTGGAGCTGCTGAAGTTACAGTAAAACACGACTTGGTGGCGCTCAAGCACAAAACGGCCTTGCCGAGCACACATTTATACCTAACAACGAAGAGGAAGTAAGTAAACAAAGAAGATGGATCGAGGCAAGATGTCACCACAGAGGAAATGATGGGCAAGCTGATGGTCCATGGTGTCTGAACACAAAGGGCTTTATGACAAACGCGACAGTGACTACAAAAAGTAGTTCTGGAGAGGAATTGCAGATCAAATAGGATTCGATGTGTACCTTGGTATTTCTGTTTTTCATTAAGCGCCATCTAATGTCAGGGAGTGAATTTGCACGTTCACTCGGCTCATCGCCTGCGAAAATCGCTGGGGTATGAACACAAAAGACGTCGGGCGATAAGCGCGCGCGATAATCGTCCCGGTGTGTACGAGGCTTAAGGCTACTCACACAAGCCAGAGACGCTGTGCCCATCCGATCTTTTTTTCCCCTCGTCTCAAGAAATATCTGCATGTGTACACACGAAACCGACACAAAACGATGTGGTATACATGCCAGAGCAGCATGTGACACTAATTCTGCCACAGAGATACACTAAAAGCAGAGAACCTGCACGCGGTATCCAAACGAACATGGAACAATACATTTACTAATCTGTGTTAATGTTAGTTAATAAAAAGACAATTCGTTCAATCAAGTCAAGTCAAGTCACCTTTATTTATATAGCGCTTTTAACAATACAGATTGTGTCAAAGCAACTGAACAGCATTAATTAGGAAAATAGTGTGTCAATAATGCAAAATGACAATAGTAAACACTCATTTTTCAGTTAAAGACAGATTCATCATTGATTCAGTGATGCATCATCCAGCTCAGTTCAGTTCAAATATTATCTGTGCAATCAAGTTGACAATATCGCTGGAAATTAAGTGTCCCCAACTAAGAAAGCCAGAGGCGACAGCGGCAAGGAACCAAAACTCCATCGGTGACAGAATGGAGAAAAACTTGGGAGAAACCAGGCTCAGTAGGGGGCCAGTTCTCCTCTGGCCAGACGAAACCAGCAGTTCAATTCCAGGCTGCAGCGATGTCACATTGTGCAGAGGACTCGTCTGGTTCCTGTGGTCTTGTCCCGGTGATCGTCTGAGACAAGGTCTTTACAGGGGATCTGTATCTAGGGCTCATCTAGTTGTCCTGGCCTCTGCTGACTTTCAGGGCTGTAGAGATCCTCTCTAGGTGCTGATCCATCATCTGGTCTGAATACGTACTGGATCCGGGTGACTGCAATGACCATCTGATCTGGATACAAACTGGATCTGGTGGCTACGGTGACCTCGGAATAAGAGAGAAAAAGACTAATATTAGCATAGATGCCATTCTTCTAAATATGTAGCAAGTACATCGGGTGTTATGCGAAGTGTTCCCGGTTCCGGTTGACCTAATAAATGCAGCCTAAAAATCCTTAAACGGATTTGAATATTAGAAGCGTATAAGTGTGTTATGTGTAAGCCAGGTTAAGGAGGGTCTGTACTATATATTAAACCTGCAAGAGACAGAGTGTGTCTGTCTCCCGAACATTGTTAGGTAGGTTATTCCAGAGTTTGAGCGCTAAATAGTCAAGTCAAGTTTATTTGTACAGCGCGTTTCACCATACAAATCTTTGCAAAGCAACTTTACAGAAAATTAAGTTCTACAATATTGGTGGTAGTTTAGTTATCAGTGGTGACTGTGAGTTAATTACATATGGCAGAAATGTACGGAAAAATCAATTTAAGACGTAAAAAAACAGACGATGAACACTATTAACAGTGATGAACACTATTAACAGCTGTTAACGACACGCACGCGCGTCAACACTATGAACACTA
Source organism: Sinocyclocheilus anophthalmus (assembly GCA_018155175.1). Lineage (NCBI taxonomy): Eukaryota > Metazoa > Chordata > Actinopteri > Cypriniformes > Cyprinidae > Sinocyclocheilus > Sinocyclocheilus anophthalmus. The sequence goes on along the minus strand of JADLZN010009445.1, from coordinate 77,806 downwards.
TTAACAGCAAGTATTATATGATGCAATCAAAATTATAGCAAAATTTGGTAGTTCTGTAAATTGTTTCAGGGTTGGCATCATCTTAGGTCCTATGAGGGGTTGGCATCATCTCTTCTAAGGTGTTCTACATCCAGACTGACTGAAGTGGTGGAAATCCTAGTTTTTGTTGTTGTACGTGACGTAGCGCTGGAGTCTGACTAGGGGGCGAGACGTGGCTGAAGAAGTCATCGTTTCAGAACAAATATACGGATTGGCTCTGTCCACACGAAAACGCCAAGGACCCGGACAGCACCAGATGATCAACTACCAGCGACCCACGCGTTTACAAAAAAATATAGGATCTGGCTGTCACACCGCACACAACCCACCCCCCACCCCCCGCCCCCCCCCCCCCGACCAGGGCGCGTTTTCAGTTGCTAACTCTGGGACACCGTTAAAAAAATATTCCGGAGTGATGTCAACACGAAAGAACGCAGAAAGGGTGGCGGTTTTCAGATTATCCATCGGGGACCCGGGTTTCATAAAATCAGTCAACCCGCGCCCATGGCTCGTCAACACCACATGCCCAAAAAACACAAGGGCGGCATTTTCAGATTTATCAACTCTGGGACCCGGTTTCAAAAATATGCGGATTGGCTGTCCACACGAAAACACAAGGGCAGCGTTTTCAGATTTATCAACTCTGGGACCCGGTTTAAAAAAATACCGACCACACGGATTGGCTGTTAACACGAACACAAGCAAGGGTGCGACGCAGCTTGACACGCATTTATCAACTTCTGGACACGGGTTTCACAACCAAATATCGGTTTCACTTCCAAACGCCGGATCAGTGCCCTGCACCGCTGGCACACGCGCCCCCCCCACGCCCGATACCCGAGGTGCCCCAAACTCAGTATAGACAAGAGGAGGGCGATGTCCTGGGAGGCGGTTAGCTCGAACCTGCTCAAAACACCTGCTGGAGGTTTATAGTAGCTGTAAGAGCTTGATTAGCTGGCTCAGGTTTGTCTAATTGGGGTTGGATCTAAACTCTGCAGGACACCGGCCCTCCAGGACTGAGTTTGGGCACCCATGGCCTAAACGATAAAAAATGTATGTGCATCCAGCTAAACGCGTCTCCGTGTGGACGGGGCCTCAGAAGTGTGAGATAAAAAAATATATATAAATTACCATTTTTTTGCGGGTTTCCATAGAAAAGACTGGCTTTTATCCATGAAAATTTGCAGAACAATGGGAAACGTGACTGTCAATTAAAATGTACACAGATCCGGAGCGTAAATACTGACAAACCAATATTGGTCACAAACTCTTTTTACTTCATTGTGAAGAGATGGATGGCTGTAGGTCTGGTTCGGTTTCTCTGGGAGTTCGTGTTTGGACGGATTTCCTGAAAAGCTGATTATATAGAGATGTCTCCATTGTTAAAAGTGCTTTATAAATAAAGCTGAACTGCAAAAAAACACACGCTGTTTTTCTTCTTCTTTGGGCTTATAGCATTTTGCGTTTATCACAGCTTTTTCGATATCTTGCTCAACCACATTTACACTCTTCAGTCTCTTTATTTTCAGTCTCTGCCTTCCGTTTAGTTCATTCTTTCTTGAACTATTTAACTTCTTAGACCCATTCAGCAAATATTTTTGCAACTAGATGGCACATTTTGTATAATGAGCTCTACATTAAACTTAAAGACTTGCCAAACTTAGGCCAACACATCCTAATCAAAGACATATTTGAGGGATATTTGCGCTGACTATAATGAGGTGGCGGTCTCATTTCCAGTCCACAGACAGAATGACATTCAGCCCGCATTATAACAGACCAATATTAAAAGAGAACACCATAAGATAGTTCAAACTAATTGAGATCAGTTTACTACACAAAAAACCTATTTGCAAATGCCTACACTTATTATTTTACGAGGGTAGAGAGAGCTTCAAATGTTTCTATTTACAACGTTTTTTTCAGCTACATCTTGGATGGCCTGAGAGGTGAGTAAATTAATACAAACTATACATACCACATAGAAATAAAAATGTCTCAAATGTAATTTTAATAAAACTACTAATAACACAATAATTTAAATATTGAAATGGTCTGTCATTGGAGACTTGCCATTGGCTGCTGTATTTGAATAATTAATTAGGTAGATCTAGTTTTTAGTAGTAATTTATAAATATAACTATGTTGCAAGTTCCATTTTGTGTACTAGATGCATTATTAGAGATTAGCGTTCCTGTATAGTAATCGTTACATTCCAGATGACTTAATTGTAGACATTCACCTGCTACAAGTAAGAATGAAGTTTTTTTTTATGTTAAATCATGAATTAACTGACGAACCTCAACTGAAATCCATGTCTGATACGTACCTTTGATTTGACTTTTTAACATCCTCCGCACAATCTTACATTATGTCCATGAAAAGTATCTAAAATAACTCTCATCTGAGTTTGATCACATTGTGGCAAACTGCGGGCCCTACAAAGTGTTGAACATTATTTTCCGCACATGAAAGGTGGATTGATTTCATGTTTTATTATTAGAGCATCTGAAATGCTCAGATCTAGAATGGGTGCTGTCAGCCAATGTCCTTTCCTTTGGTTTTATGTTTTAGACGGATAAATATAAACCCAATATTATAGCAGAAGATGCGTACAGTCACAAGATACAGTCATCCTAACAGTTATATATACATCCTAACAGTATTATGTCATTAATATGGCTTTCGGTAGAAGAGAAGAGAATTGTGGTTTAAAAATAGTTCAAGACAAAAACTAAATATGAGTCTTTCATCCTTGCACTAGTGGCTCTGGTCTATGAAATATTAAATATGTGCAAAATTTCGAACCACAGGAAATGAATGATTTATTCATATTATTTAGGCATTTGGAAGACTCATTTGAAGAGAAAAGGTATTTGGGAGATTCAGCAAGCAATACATCGCGTTCCCATGTATGAAAGCATGAGTTACTGAAGGTCGATTCATGAATCATAATAGACTATGTCTCAAAACCCATACTGAACAAACAACACCATCTCACGATACTATTTTACATTGTGGCAAATTGGCTTATTAATATTTTTTCATTCGATCTTATGCCCTAGTGACGGTTATGTTTAGGGGTGAACCTTCATGCTCATCTCGAAAATTGTATGTTTTTGTATGATTCGCATCGTAAAAGATATACCTTGTAAAATAGTTTTCCTGTGAGATCAGTTTGCAACAGCCTACCTGGATTTGGAATGTTCAAACAGTGATTTTGGGACCCCAAAATTTGGACCCTTCTTGGAAGTTGAATTTAAAAAAAAAAAAATTTTTTAAATAAAATGTTGTGATTTTGAACTGCAGAAAAAAAAAGCTTCTGATTCAGAATGTGTAAAAAAAACAAGACTTTGATTTGAAATTGCACAAAATATTTTTTTTTTTTGGAAAAGGACAAAAATGCTTTTAATTCAGAATGTGTAAAAAGGCCTTTGATTTGGAATATGTAAATATGCTTTTGATTAGGAATGTGTAAAAATGCTTTTGATTCAGAATTAGTTTATTATAAAAGCCTTTGATTTAGAATATGTAAAAATGCTTTTAATTCAGAATGTGTAAAAAAAAAAAAAAAAGCCTTTGATTGGGAATATACAGAAATGCTTTTGATTGGAATGTGTCATTTTTATTCAGAATTCAACATTATTTTGATTCTGAATGCACAAAAAATATTTTGATTTGGAATGCACCAAACGTATTATTTATAACATGCCAAATTTTTTAATTGGAATTTGTTGGAATGCAAAGAAAAGTTTTTGAATTGGAATACTTAAAAAGGTTTTAGATTTGAAACACAAAATTAACTGATTTGGAAAGTGCCAAAATAATTTTTGCAAAGAGCTAAAAATGCTTTGTAATGTGTTAAAGGGGTCATATGATGTTGACTAAAACATAACATTATTTGGTGTATTTGGTGTAATAATTTGTTTATGCGGTTTAAGGTAAAAAAACACATTATTTTCCACATACTGCACATTATTGTTTCTCCTCTATGCCCCGTCTTTTTGAAACGCATCGATTTTTCAAATCTTTTTTGATAAATAGTCCTTTAAATGAAAACGTACTTACAGACTATGAGTCAGAACTGCCGGCATTGTAGTCTACTCTACCAGGATCAGTAAACAGTCCTCCATAAAATGTACTGCACACATCTGAATATTTGGGTTGAGTGTTCTGGAACAGTGTTGTAAATACAACTTAACCACTGATTTCTAGTCGTGTCCTTCCAAAAGAGCCAGCGGCTTGAGTGAGCGGACTTGCGGCAACCACATGTGATGACCCCGGGCTGGACTCCACTTCGTCCACGGTGAAAGCCGACCCGGCGATCCACAGCACTAAGTTGATGTATTTCCTCAGCGACCAGCACGGATCAGCTCTAGGCATGACGAAGCAGATATCATCCTCTTTTGGAAGACCAAACAAAGTAGTTTCACTTTCACAACGAAGCACACGGCAACAATACTACAGCGAGAATAAGAGTTACACCTTCTTTCTTTGCGTGAACATTTGGGCTGCATTTTGCTAATATTTCCACATAGTGATGTATATATGTGGGGGTGTGTTAGAACGAGCCGTTTTAGGTAGGTGTGGCTGACTCTTAACTTTTATAAAGAATATCTCTTTGGATTTGAGACTTTAGTCTTTGCAACTTTACAGATCTTCTTTATACACCAAGAGCTTGTAACACTCCAAAGAGAAAGGAGAAATTTAAATCGCATCATATAACCCCTTTAAAATAGCTACTGCTGTTGTTGGATTGCCACATAAATTGATTTGAAGCTTTCTAAAATTGTTAATGATTTGGACCGTGCCAATGCTGATGCCCAGACGCGCTGTGTGACTCAGTCTTGAAGACACGGAGTCCTGATTCACCGAGCAGTTTCATTCATTTTGCAGCAGGGCAGAGCAGATGGCAGTGAGGCGGCGCCGAGACTCTTTTATTATAACAAAGAAGGACTGACTTTGATAGTACAGTCAGTCTACACATGTTCTGCATGAATGAACCGGATACTGGAGCGAATTCAAACCCGCACTCGGCTGACGACCGACGGGAACTTCTAATGGAAATATAACAACATTATTAACTCTCCAAAGCCTTGCACTTACATTTGCTGGCAGACAGATAATTCAATATTATTTCTCACTTTAACGGGATTAAAGGTATTTTCCTCTGACTGTATTTCTCGCGAAGGCAAAATGAAGGTGCAATCCAGAGATGAGAGCTTGAATACTTGCGATGACGCGGAAAATGAAAGTGGGAGAAGGGCGATAAGGTATATTTTATGTTATTTTTTTGGTGCCGCCCCAAGCCGGCGAAAGAGCAGAGGACTGGTAAGTGCACTTAAAATGACACGATCATTACCGCGACATTTATAGATGATATTTTTTGTATGCTCTCAAATAAAGTTGCATGCCCATGCCTGTAGATAACAGACTATGTTCGCTAAACTCTTGCTGACTGACATTTTAGTTGTTTAGGTTTTCACTTTTCAAAATTACTTTCACCGGCCATATTTTCCCATGTAACCAATTCTGTCTGCATATTTACAATCGGCAACTATCGCTCCTCAAATTATGCTATTTTAGAAATAGACAATGTAGCCTACACTTGTCCATGTTTATTTACCACATTATTTCTGCATATAGCCTATCCTAACACCTGACAGGATTTGGATTAATTGAATCTCTTTGGCATCGATTGTTTATTCCCACTTTTTTAATTTTTTTTATTTTGTGGACTATGAGTGGTTTAACTTGGTGTGCTTTGAGTTAAACTGTCACGTCTCATGTTTCACTTTTTAAAGAAATGGCATATAGGCTACTGTTGACATGTTAAACTGTACATCAAGCTATTTAAAAAAAGCATTTTGCTAATTATTTTATATAGCCTACATATGTCTGCAGTTTTTATGACCACGGTTATTGAGATACTGCAGTGGATATTTGCAATAGGTCTTTAAGATCTTTAAGATGTCAGTTTTACGTTCTAAATCATAAACATCTTAAAGATCTTTTCTAAACGTCTATTTGACATCTAATAGGAAACGTAGATGTATTGCAGATGAGCAAACACTCTAAAAAAAAATACGTCTTGCAGATGTAATGCAGACGTTTAATAGACGTCTCCGTGATGTACGAGTGCTATCAGGGATATTAATATAAATGTATGACCTTAAAAAAATGCCAGCACAGCTACATCTGGTTCATATTTTGATTGTTTTGTTTTGCTGTTAAAGGAACACTCCACTATTTTTGAAAATAGGCTTGTAACAACGTTTGTAGATCGGGAAGAAGGAGGCGGGAACCGGCGAACATTTAAACAAAACTTTAATAATAAACAAACACAAAACGAAAGTAAAGTGGCAGCCCCTCAGGGACGACTGCCGCACACAAAACACAAAAAAAAATCCAGGCCTGGTCCTCTCTCGTCCAACACTGTCATCACTCCTCCTTTTATCCTTCTGGAGCTCCTCGAGACCGGTGAGTGGTGCAGGTGACACGCATTAGCAATTACTCCACCGGCCTAGCTCCGTTCCCACGGCTCTCAGCCCCACCCCACTCATCAATACCCCCATAGCCCCTCAGCAGGGCCGCGGGCGGGGGTACTCAGAGACTGCGCTCTAATTACAGATATACCCCCCCCCCCCTTACCCCCTACGGGGGAGCGAGCAACGGTGTCCGGCCACGGCATACCGGGGGTAAGGACAGAAGACGAGGCGAGAGAAAAGGAGACCGCGAACGGAGAGATGAAGACGAGAGAGAGGGGAGAAGAGAGAGAACAAAATCTTGTCCGGTTCCCAGAACACTGTCGCTCGGTCCCTCCACAAGCGGGGGTAGTAAAATCTTCGCTGGGGGAATACCTGGCGGCCCGCACTGACAGCCCTCGGGTGGACGGCGACGGCCTCCGGGTTCGGCGCAGCGGCAGGAGTCCCCGTTCAATGCGCCCACACAGTCAAGGGAGGATGGCAGCAGGCTCCGGCATCAGGTGACGGCGGCGACGCTCCGCTCCCTACAAGGACGGAGGCCGTCCCTACACAGCCCAGGCAGCACGCAGCGGAGTGTCCACCCCCATGCAATCACTCCAGCCCCACCGCTCGAGCCTACCACATTCGTAGGTCCCCCTGCGGAAGACCGTCGCGCTCAAACAGAACAAAACACAAAATAATAGACAGGCTGGTCTCTCATCGTTCCAACACTGTCGTAGCTCTTCTTTTTTTATCCTTCCGGAGCTCCTCCGTGGGATTCGAGACCTGTGAGTGGCGCAGGTGTCGCGCATTAGCATTTACTCCACCGGCCTCGCTCCGTTACCACGGCTCTCGGCCCCGCCCCTCTCATCTAAGGCTCTTGTGCAGAGGCAAATGAATTACACAGCGCCGGAAAATAGGCTTATTGGAAGGTACTAGGTGGGGACTATTTTCAGGTTGTGTAATATCATTGTGCCTGCCTGCACCAATGGTGACGGCGCAAAGTTCCTTGATATTAAGCCGGAATGAGAGTATAGGTCCTAGACATATCGGCCTAGGAAATACAACTTTTACACTGTTACGCGGTCTTAGTACACGATGTAACTACAAAAAGATTCAAGTTTTAAATAGGAAAAATATAGAAAAACATAGTCATTTTTGAGCGAGATGCTAACGGTCTAATCAGATTCAATGATCTATGCTAAGCTACAACTAAAAGTGTTACCACCAGACCCGGAGATCGGCTGAATGGATTCGAAAACGGTAAAACTCAACTGTTTTACTCTAGGGGAGTTGGAAAATGAGCCTATTTTCAAAAATAGTGGAGTGTTCCTTTAACTTAAGTCTGCCTTATTAACTAAACTGCTAATCAGCTAAATTACTAACTAAACAAATTAGCATGGAACTAGCTAACATATTTTTACGACATCTTCTGTGAAGTAAATCTGCATCACTAACATTCTAGACATACACATACATTCTATTCATATTTAGATTTGTTATTTTTGCATTGAGACCAATAATTAACCATCAAACTAACTAGTTAACCAAGGTACTAGTTGTATTACCAGTTTACCAGTCAACCAACTACATACTTATTCCCCAACAAATGAACTAAATAGGTATGAATAAATCACTTGACTCTTTCACTCATTTCATGCTAACTGTATCTCACATCTTGTCATAACAAGGCTTTGTAATATGCTTAAATAATTTATAAAGTTTCATTTTATAGTCAGGCTTCCTCTTTGTCAGTGTCACAGCTGTACAGTTGCCTTTGGTTAATCCAGCTTGTATAAAACATGTTAATGAAGACATTATAAAAATGCCATGGTGGTCCATGATAGATAAGATATATTAGGGGTGCCCAAACTCGGTCCTGGAGGGCCGGTGTCCTGCAGAGTTTAGCTCCAACTTGCCTCAACACACCTGCCTGGAAGTTTCTATGCCTAGTAAGAGCGTGATTTCTGGTTCAGGTGTATCTAATTGGGGTTGGAGCTAAACTCTTCAGGACACCGGCCCTCCAGGACAGAGTTTGGGCACCCCTGCGATAGATAAATAAGTCACCTGGTTATGTGACATTCCCAGTTGGTTAACAAGGTAAGTAGCTGATAAAGTAAATGTAGTGCTTTATGTAGTGCTGTCAATGCTGAGCTATTCGAAGTTCTATTTCTGAATTCTTCTATCGTTTATCATTATCTTCTTAATCACCTCTCTGCCCTTTTTGAGAATTCAGATCAGCTAGCCAATTTTGTTGTTGCGTCCATCTTGGTTTCGACCTTCATGCGCTCTTTTGTCTATCAATACTCTCAGTAGCTTCGAATGAGAGACTGAAGAACAAAAAACCCAAATGTCTTTCCAACTTTTCATCCAACTGACAATCTGAGGGACTATTTCAAAATCGATTACTACTGAAAAACACCTGATCAGCATGGATGAATGGGCCAAAGTCACTCCTGAACTAAGCTGGTAGTTAAAGCAGAAGAGTGTAATTTCGGTGCCTCTTAGCGTCACCAAATGGAATAGCAAAAATAATGAAATTAGAGTCTCATTCACTAACATATGTGCGTTTGAACGGATTAATCGTGATCAACTTTCATACTAAAATGAGTAGGAACAACTGAAACCACACGTATGAAAAACATATGGCTTTCTAAGCGTGTTAAGATTAAATTTTATACATAGATATTTCATATTAAGATGCCTTATAGACATTTTTATGCACAATAGGACGGTAAATGGGAAAGTGTTTTTAACATGAAGCCTAGTTTACTGAGATACTGTGCATATTGTCTCCACAATCTGGAGTAAATAATAATTGGGTAATTTATTCCAAGTGTTGAAGTTTATGCTCATATGATGTTTGTGCTGCTGCAGATGTGTGCCAGTATTTTCTAAGGGCTGTGTGCACCTGTGCGCATGCGCTGTGCGTTTAACGTAGTGTTGGTTTTGTTTGTTTTTCCATGCCAGTATAAATAAGCTCTGGAGGAACAGGTGTTTGAAATAATTCACCAAAATGAAGTCTCATGAAGTTGGTTGATGACAGATATGTAAATAAGCTCAGTAACAACAGTAACAAACACACTCAATGAAACTGATTTACGGTCTGTTCTGAATATAATTTCTGTTATTTTGTTTTTGACTTTTAGTTTGATGTTTTATTCATGACGCATTAGCTTTGAAACTTTAATACTTTCATAGGCCTAATTATCTGTGTTTGAGCCTTCCAGACTATTTTTGGGGATTTTTCCGTGAACATTTTTGCAGGTTACATCAGTAGGTGGCGACAAATGACTGTGTTTATCAGTCATGAATCACTCATTCAACCGATTCGTTCAAAACGCTGATCAGGAACAAAATAAGCACCGTCTTTACCCTGATAGCTCATGTACATCTCAGAGACGTCTTTTTGATGTGTGTGTTTCTGGAAGAAGTTGACATCTGTCAGATGTCAAATAGACGTTTAGAAGATGTCTTTAAGATGATTATGATTTAGATTGTATGTAAAACTGACATCTTAGAGACGTCTATGAGATGTTTGTACACAGAAGATGCTTTCCAGATGAAGTGATCTTTAACAGACATCTGGCAGACGTACTTGTGCTATCTGGGTATGAGTGCTACATTCAACCAATTCAGTCAATCGATTCACTAAAACACTGACTCATTCAGGACCACTGTAACAGGCGATTAATTCTGCTTTTCATTTGGAGCTTGTTGATGGGGCGAATATTAAACAAAACAACTGTCAGTGTTGTGCCTAAAATATAAGATATTTGATACATAACATTAATATTGAACTTTATTGCTTATTAACATTGTTGTATTAAAGCAATTCCACCCACATAACCTGTTGGCCTGAATATTAGAACAACACTCTTGAGATATTGCTTTTACTTTACCTATGGATTGCTTTAAATTCTGTGGCTGAAATGCAGTAATTTCAATAGGAACCCACTTGTGAGGAAATTTAGTGTGAGGGACGAATTTTCCCTAGCGGATTTAACATTGCATTCAAGTTTGTTGAAATGTTAACACTTGAATTAGTCATTTCTGAGTAAGCGTTGCTTCATACAACACTTCACACTTTGCCCATGCACGAAATTTCGCCTAAGTTGCTCTAATGTGAACGCGCCTTTAATGTAATTGGCATTTTGTCCCAATTGTATGCATTTTCATACTGAAATCAAATGTCATGTCCAGTAAACTCAAAAGGGTCAAAGAAAAGTATGTGCACATATTCCTTTATTTTATGATTGGGTGAAATTCAGTTCTTCAAATTCAGTCATCCGATTAATTTTTGAATCAAAGCCAGAGCAGCAAACTGGGCCAACTGACTGTGACAGACTGCCGTTTTGCGAATGGTTTTGTGTCCTTGTAATAGAATTTAAATGATTTACAAAGCACTTCTGCACATCTAAGCAGTTTCCCAATGTGTTTGCAGGTAAGCCTCCCTCAGGCCAGAGCAAAAAGAACATGAAACAGTGCTTCCTCAAACTTCTGCCCTGCTGTCATGTGGACTCCACACCAACAGTCAGGCAAAGCAAGTGACCGACTCGCTGTTGCTTTCCTTTCTGCACATTCTTGCTGCATATATCTCTAAAATGAATTCAGTATTGCTTTTAGTTTTATGTGTAATTTGTTTGTTTTCATCTGTCATGTAGACAGTATAGAGGATGATTTTGAGCTTGCAACTGTGTGCTGCAGGCCGGATAGTCTGGAAAAAATGTTGGAACAGACCAAATTCACCAAAACAGAGCTACAAATCCTCTATAGAAATTTCAAAAATGTAAGAAACTTCACTTAATGATCTTTGTAAGCTCCCTACCGGTTTGATCTATTAATGGACTTTACAATATGAGTTTATGTATATACAGTGGGGAAAAGTATTTAGTCAGCCACCAATTGGGCAAGTTCTCCCACTTAAAAAGATGAGAGAGGCCTGTAATTTTCATCATAGGTATACCTCAACTATGAGAGACAAAATGAGAAAAAAAAATCCAGAAAAAAAATCACATTGTAGGATTTTTTAAGAATGTATTTGCAAATTATGGTGGGAAAATAAGTATTTGGTCAATAACAAAATTTCATCTCAATACTGTTATATACCCTTTGTTGGCAATGACAGAGGTCAACGTTTCCTGTAAGTCTTCACAAGGTTTTCACACACTGTTGCTGGTATTTGGCCCATTCCTCCATGCAGATCTCCTCTTAGAGGCAGTAATGTTTTGGGGCTGTCGCTGGGCAACACGGATTTTCAACTCCCTCCAAAGATTTTCTATGGGGTTGAGATCTGGAGACTGGCTAGGCCACTCCTTCGTTGCCCGGGCGGTGTGTTTGGGATCATTGTCATGCTGAAAGACCAGCCACGTTTCATCTTCAATGCCCTTGCTGAGGAGGTTTTCACTCAAAATCTCACGAAACATAGCCCCATTCATTCTTTCGTTTACACGGATCAGTCGTCCTGGTCCCTTTGCAGAAAAACAGCCCCAAAGCATGATGTTTCCACCCCCATGCTTCACAGTAGGAATGGTGTTCTTTGGATGCAACTCAGAATTCTTTCTCCTCCAAACACGACAAGTTGAGTTTTTTACCAAAAAGTTATATTTTGGTTTCATCTGACCATATGACATTCGCCCAATCCTCTTCTGGATCATCCAAATCCTCTCTAGCAAACTTCAGACGGGCTTGGACATGTACTGGCTTAAGCAGGGTGACACGTCTGGCACTGCAGGATTTGATCCCTGGCGGCACAGTGTGTTACTGATGGTAGCCTTTGTTACTTTGGTCCCAGCACTGTTGCAGGTCATTCACTAGGTCCCCCCGTGTGGTTCTGGGATTTTTGCTCACAGTTCTTGTGATCATTTTGACCCCACGGGGTGAGATCTTGCGTGGAGCCCCAGATCGAGGGAGATTATCAGTGGTCTTGTATGTCTTCCATTTTCTAATAATTGCTCCCACAGTTGATTTCTTCACACCAAGCTGCTACCTATTGCAGATTCAGTCTTCCCAGCCCGGTGCAGGTCTAAAATTTTGTTTCTGGTGTCCTTTGACAGCTCTTTGGTCTTGGCCATGGTGGAGTTTGGAGTGTGACTGTTTGAGGGAATGGACAGGTGTCTTTTATACTGATAACAAGTTCAAACAGATGCCATTAATACAAGTAACCAGTGGAGGACAGAGGAGCCTCTTAAGAAGAAGTTACAGGTCTGTGAGAGCCAGAAATCTGGCTTGTTTGTAGGTGACCAAATACTTAATTCACCGAGGAATTTACCAATTAATTCTTAAAAAAATCCTACAATGTGATATTCTGGATTTTCTTTTCTCATTTTGTCTATCATAGTTGAGGTATAACTATGATGAAAATTACAGGCCTCTCTCATTTTTTTTAAGTGGGAGAACTTGCACAGTTGGTGGCTGACTAATTACTTTTTTGCCCCACTGTATATATACTATTTTACGTTACATTTTTGTACGACCAGCCCATGCCCATGGGTTCACACTTAGCTTTTTATTGTACAAATAATGCGTTTTCCACGTTGTATGAATTTGTACGATATTGAAAATTCGTAAAATACTTACGTTTTCTCATGAAATCGGGTTGGGTTTTCCGTGACATGGCTAGTTTACGCTTACGAAGTTTTCTTCTTTCTGTGTTGGATACATATCGAAGGTCTCTGTCCCTTTTTACAATTATTTTCTCAAATCGTTTTATTGTTATTAAATATATTTTAAATACTGAAATATTTTCCACACATTTGTTTATGACTATTTTTATGTGCTGTAGGAATGTCCCACTGGATTAGTAAATGAAGAGACTTTTAAGTTAATCTACTCTCACTTTTTTCCTCATGGAGGTGAGTGAATTCATGCATAAACCTAATTAAATCAGTTCATTTGTTCCAACCATATTAATTCTATTGTAATTCTATGTTCCAACTCTATTAATTAATTGAATTCAAAGAGGCCTTGATAAATCCCTCTGTGATTCCCAAATTGAGTTTGATGTTTCAATCTTTTGAAGATTCTAGTGCATATGCTCATTTCCTGTTTGAGGCTTTTGACAAACACAAAAACGGAGCAGTTAATTTTGAGGTCAGTTTGTTGTTCATATACTTAATATGAATAAATGTAATTCATATACCATTTACTTAATTCAAAAGTATATACTAATATATAATAACTATGTAAAATTTGTAAAGTATCTTAAATTCATTTGCATGTATATTAGCAATTAATTTTTTTATTATTATTTTCACACAAAAATGCTATTTTATAGCCAAATCAGCAGATGATTCGCTGTTTTCATAATGTTGCATATTAAAATTGTTCTTTCTTTTACACTTACTGGTGTATTTCTCATTGGCTTCAGGATTTTGTGGCTGGCCTGTCAATCATCTTGCGTGGTACTGTCACTGATAGACTGTGTTGGGCCTTTAGTTTGTATGATCTCAACAAAGATGGATGCATCACTAAAGAGGTAAAGGGGTCTATAAGACATATAGACTAGATTCACACTAAACTGTGTATTCTAACATTTATTCCGGTGCAGAATCTGGCCATTTATGTGAATCCATTACTGTATTCATTAAAGGGGTCATATGATGCGATTTAAAGTTTTCCTTTCTCTTTGGAGTGTTACAAGCTCTTGGTGCATGTAAGAGACTCTTAGGTTACTGCTTATTCGTAGGGGGAGATCACAAGGGATGTACAGTTTAAAACACCTTGAGGCAATATCCAGTTACAACTTCTTATCCAATGCCAGTACATGACTCTCCACAGGTATTCAGGACTGGCTACTGAACTTAAACTAAATAAGTAAATAATTAAACAATCAAGGAATTTCAAATAAATCCAAACCATACAAAACAAACAGTAAACTTACATCTGTACACAGCCAAACACCATATGAAATAATCCAGAGCAGTGAACAAGAATGAACTGACTACTGCTCAGAAGCAACCCTTCTTAAAGGCCCCTAGAGGAGCCAGAATAGGATGCAGCTGTCAACAGTGGGTGGAGCTACAATCACCATGTCATAGGTTTTCCAACAAGGCCGCCCCAAAATATGACATCATATTTTCAATTCTAGGAAATCACAATGACATAACATTAAAGCCTAGTCCTTAATAAAGGGTAAAGGAATAAGCCGGCTGACAGGCCGAACATACGACTTCCCTTTGATCTTTATTTCAGGAACTCTAACACGGCCGTCCTTGCCCAAGAAAGTCTTCTGTACTTTACCAATGGGCCATAAAGCACGGGGGAGTCGAGGGTCCAAGATCATGACTACATCGGAATCTTCCAGGTGGCCTTGATCTTGCTGCCACTTTTGGCGAATTTGTAGATTCGGCAGATAATTCCTAATAAAACTGGTCCAAAATTGATCCGCCAGAACCTGGCTATGTCTCCATCTTCTCTGAGATAAAGTATTAGAATCAGCATATATCACTTGGGGTAACGAAGCATCCTGCCGCCCCATGAGGAGCAAATTGGGGGTTACAGGATCCAAATCATCAGCATTAGAAGAGACATATCCTAGAGGTTTGGAATTCAATATTTCTTCAACCTCCACCAATACAGTTGTTAAAACCTCCTCAGTCACTACCTGACTTCCCAAGACAGAACGAAGTGCACCTTTGATAAATCGGATTTCCCTCTCCCACGTACCTCCAAAATGTGGAGCATAAGGAGGATTATAAGTAAATTTGATTCGATGATTCCACAACTTTTCTTGCAAGACTGGACTTAATTGGTTAAAGGCAATCTTCAGTTCACTTTCGCCCCCATGGAAATTAGTTCCTTTATCACAGATCACTTCATAAGGTTGTCCACTACTAGCTACAAAACGACGGAGTGCCATTAAGAAGCTATTAGTGTCAAGACTAGTCAACAATTCTAAATGAACACATCTAGTGGTCTGACATTTCAAAAGTAATCCCCATCGTTTCTCAGTCCTGCGACCAGACTTGATCACAAATGGCCCAAAACAATCCATTCCTGTGGACCAGAAAGGAGGTTTGAACAAATTGAGTTTAGATGGAGGAAGATCAGCCATCCTAGGAACTATTGGTTTTCCTTTCCATTTAGCACACTCCAGACACTTTCTTTGATATTTCTTCACAGCTTGCCTACCTTTTAAAATCCAGTAGTAGCGCCTAAGATGAGCGTAAACTCTGTCTACTCCAGGATGACCCAACTTGGCATCTACAGCTGCAATCAAAAGTTGAATGACAGAATTTCTTGAATCAAGAATTATTGGATGAATGGTGTCAAGAGCCAGTTCTTGACTATGTCGAAGTCGCCCTCCTACTCTAATAACTTCAGCAATGGGATCGAACTCAGGTGCAAGAGTATACAATCGACTACTAGCTTGAACATTTTTCCCAATTCGCAATGCACCATACTCCTTGGCGAAATCCTTCCTTTGAGCCTGTCACAACAGGAGAAGTTTAATCTGAGCCTTGTCCAGCAAAGAGTTATCAGGGTTAACTGCCAAAGCTTCAACAAGCTCATTCCACGACTTGTATTGTTGAACATCAAGATTCACAAGGTTATCCTCAGCATTAGTAAGGCCACAGAACAGAGTCTTCCTCAACTCTGTAGCATCAGAGTTCTCAGTCATACCAGGGAATTTTGGCCACTGATCAGGGTCAGAATAAAGGAAAGCAGGGCCTCTAGTCCAATGATTCGGCTTGACTAGATCAGTCAGATTCTTGCCTCTATTAATATCATCAGCTGGATTGCTAGTGGTGTTAACATAACGCCATTGTTCAGAAGCAAAGTACTCTAGGATTTCAGTAATGCGGTTTGCAACGAATACTTTATAGCGGCAAGTCTCAGAACGAATCCAGTTAAGTACTGTCATCGAATCAGACCACAGTATTGTTTGGTGAATGAGCAGATCAAGTTCCCTCTGCAACAGATTTGCCAATTGAAGGGCAGCACACAATTCTAGACGAGGTATAGAAATTGACTTACGAGGTGCAACCCTGGATCGGGCCATCACAAAGGAGACTAGAACTTCACTCTCCTGATTCACAATCCTTAAGTAGGCCACTGACCCATAAGCCAATTCTGAGGCATCACAAAATAAATGCAACTCCATCAAGATCAACCGGACCATACATTATTGGTAGTTCAATGGAAGCGATAACAGCAAGTTCACTCTCCCATGCTACCCAGGCCTTCTTAATACCCTCAGGTAGTGCTGGATCATCCCATTGTCTTCCTTTACTCCACAATTGTTGCAGCAGGACTTTGGCTCTAGTGGTAAAAGGTAGAAGGAACCCTATAGGGTCATATTGACTTGCCAGGACCCTATAAATATTGCGCAATGCAAGAGAATCATAAGCAATAGGACGATGTTTATAACCGAGGGTATCTCTGGCACAATGCCAAATTAAACCCAGCATGCCTTCACTAAGATCTGAACAGTCTTGACTTAACCAGAGTTCAGTGTGGGCAGACTTTGCGGTGCTGGGCAGATCCTCCACCACCTCCGCAACATTACTTGCCCACTGTCGAATTTCAAAGCCTCCATATCTCAAATGGGTCCGTAATTTCCCAACCAGCTCCTTTGCTGTTGGGATGTCCATAACACTTTGTAGACAGTTATCAACATAAAAGGCCTTGGTGATAGACTCCTTAACATCTTCACAATCCTCTGGCAGAGCTCCTACATGGTTTTGCAAAGCATAAATCGCACAGCAAGGGCTACAGGTGGTTCCAAATGGCAAAACTTGCCATTCATAGACATCAACTGGCCTATCCTGTCTCATGCTTCGCCACAGGAAGCACAGGAGGGATTTATCAGAAGGCAATAGACCAACTTGATGAAACATGGACTTAATATCACCACTAATGGCCACAGGACGTTCCCTAAAACGAAGGAGTACGCCCAATAAGGATGACCCTAAAGTCGGACCAGGCAGCAGGTGAGCATTCAGTGATTCTCCTTTGAACATATAGGAACAGTTAAACACTAATCGATTCTTCCCATTATGCTTAACAAGATGGTGAGGTACAAACCAAGACTCACTACTTTCAAAGGCTTCTTCATGACTCAACTTTCTCACATAACAAGACTCAACCAATTTCTGAATCTCTCCTTCATAGATAAGGGCCTTCTCCGGATTGCGTATCAGTTGGCGCTCGTCCGTCGGAGTGATGACATAACTGCCGCTTTAGGAACATTAAACAGGGGTGCATGTTTTGAAATGAAGTAGAGGAGTGGCATATCTAGAGACACCATCCACCGTGTCTCTTGTTGTCAATCGGTCAAGACAATCCAGGGCATACTGGTCCTGTTTGGACCGTATACTGGTCTTTTCACTCTTGTAGGGAAACACGTCCACTTGCCACAACCGCTCTACATCCTGTTGGAGCTGAGAGGGAATAGAAATCCCAGAAAGAAACAAACATTGGGTTTCCGTCTCATTTGATTCAGCTGACGACACTGGACCCTGAAGAGCCCATCCCAATCTAGTATGAACTGCGGCTGGTCCCCCATGAGGGCTAAGACGAACTTTCTTTACTGGAGCTAAAAGATACGGATGATCAGCACCAATCAAAAGCATAGGCTGGACTTTATTAAATGGTTCCAGTGGAAGTCCATTTAGATGCTTGAATCGTTTCAGAAGACTAGGCATGGGATAGGATTGCTCAGGAAGGCCCAATCCCTGTGCAGTAAAAGCCCCTTGGATCCGGTATTCCTGATGAGAATTTGCTGAAGAAATTGTAAAATTCACACTGGCTCCTCTCAGGACCTCTGCGTCCTGACGCACCGTTCTTAACACTAGTGATTCAGCTGTGCCCTTCAATCCAAGTTGCTGTGCTGCTAGAGGTAAAAGCATCGTCCTTTCAGAACCATCATCTAGGATGGCATAGGTCTCCATACAGCTACCATTATGGCTCAGCAAAACCTTGACAACTTTCAGTACAACTCTTGGGGAACAGCTTGGGCGACTAAGCAAGAACACACCAGAGTCTGGCTTCTTCTGATTCACCTCATGTAAAATTCCCAGGTGTTTACCTTTACATTTAGGACAGCCTTTCTTTAGGTCACACCGAGAGGCCTGATGAGTCCTGCCACATCTCCAACAGCAATGATGCTCTTTAATCCATTTTCTCATATTCTCCAAATCAAGTAGGCTAAAGGCCTGGCATCTACTGAGGTGATGATCGTCACTTCTACAGAATGGACATGGGAACCTCAGAAACTCCTTTCCCTCAAAACTGAAATTTCAAACGGGACTTAAAGAATCACTGATCTTCTCCACTGGAACACTACTCACTCCATGAAGAATGGTTGTATTTGGTTGATACTGCCTTAGTTTCCTCTCCGTCTGAAAATGATCATTAGGTCTCCGCCGAACAACACCAACTTGTCCTACTATTGCTTGACAGTCTGCTTCCTCCTGCAGCCATGAAGAGAAATTCACCAAGTTATAGGGTTCCCCTGGTCGAGTAGCTCTACTATGCCGGATGCAATTAGCAACTTGTTCAGGGGGGAGTTTACTCAAAAGTTTCTGTACAGGAGAAGCACAGGCCAACTCTGCTGCTCCTTCAACTTCACCCCAAGACTGTAACATCCCCACCAAGGCACGAATACGAACTGCTAAGCTACTGAAAGCTTGTGAATCACCAGTTTGAACAGTTGGGAGGCTCATAGTCTCAGCAATTTCTTTTAAAACCAATTGATGTGGCTGACCATATTTCTGCTGGAGGGCTGCCCACGCTACACTGAAAGGCAGAGGATGGTTAGAATAAGCCAAAACTAAGTTGCGTGCTGAATACAATTTTAAATGGTCTAAAAGAATATGGAATTTGTACTGCTCAGTCTCATCTGGGGGTAATAAATTCTCCATAGCCATCTTTAACATTATAAATTGTTTAAGATCCTCTTTATAGAGATATGGAAATAAAGGTCCTTCAATTCGACAAGATCTTGGAGAATAACATACCTGGGCTTTTGGCTCATATCCTGTTTGAGAACTTGAAACAGGCTGTTGAACTAAAGACTGAGAAACACAAGGTATAAGATTATTCTGTTGCATTTGGTTACTTTGTTGTTGCACAATAGGTCTCACAAAAAGAGGTGAAGGTAAACTAGGCATAACCAATGGTAATGAAGACTGAACATCTTGATTTGCCTGCTGGATACAATCAGCCATATTTCCACTTTGAGCTGTAATGGGTACAGATGATTGAGTAATCGTGCCGGATGCCAAAGATGTCAATGGAACTGATAATTGACTAATAGGAGGTTCAGTTCTAACCACTGAATTATGCAAAGCCTGCTGTGAGAATGGTAAATACTGAGACGATGCCATGATACCCTGGGGATCTTGTGCTTGTTGATAAACAGCATTCATAGGAACTGGCAAATGACTTGGATACAAAGGGCCTGGTACTGGTGGCCAAAATCCAGGATATACTGGGCCAAACAATGGTGGATTCATAGCCCAAGGAGGGATCGATGGTTGCACTGCAGGTCTAGATGCATAAGACTGACCTGATAACTGATGATGCGCATCAACCCAAGGATTTAGAGCATATAAATTAGGGGGCATGAACTGACTGGCCGGATGCTGTGAACTTCCCATCAAAGTAGACAAATGAGGAGCATGAGGGCTCTGAACTGCAGAAAGCTGCCTTGCCACTGGATAGCTAACGACATTCTCATCAGCAGGGACTTGATT
The DNA here is from genome assembly GCA_018155175.1 of Sinocyclocheilus anophthalmus. NCBI lineage: Eukaryota > Metazoa > Chordata > Actinopteri > Cypriniformes > Cyprinidae > Sinocyclocheilus > Sinocyclocheilus anophthalmus. Next base: position 57,603 of record JADLZN010009445.1, on the reverse strand, counting down.
TACTTGTGATACATTCAAATCAGGAGCTAACTGGGATTGAGGAGTCAGTACCATAGAAGGAGGTGGAGGCAGAGAGGATGCCCTACTCACACATGGCGGTAACTTCAACTCGGGACTAGCTTTCACATGATGTTGTTCCTGTAGATGAACTCGGAGCTCTTGAGCTAATGCTGCAGCTGAAGCAATCCCCATAGAAGGTATGAAAGACTCCTTATCAGGTGAGGGCAGTGCAGATAAATTTTGGCTACCTTCTTCAGATGACCAAGAACTTCCTGAAGAACAAATCCTATTAACTCTGGAATTTATCTGCTTCACACTTCGGCCTAAATCCATAACAAACTCCTTCAACTGCTTAATTTCCCATAAGATAGGGTCACAAGGTTCAGAATAACTCTCTCCGGCATCTTCACTACTGCTTTGGACTGGGGCTAAGGAAACTGACTGGCTAGTTCGAGGAGGCTTCAATGGCGGTAAGGTAGTCTCATAGTCCTCAAGATAGACTGGAGGCTTAGTCGGTCTTGAAGACTCTCGACGAGGTGGTACATGGCATTGGCTAGTATATTGCTCTTGGTCCATTGGGATGCTCAATTCCGGCTCGAAGGACCATGTAAGAGACTCTTAGGTTACTGCTTATTCGTAAGGGGAGCATCACAATGGGATGTCAGTTAAAACACCTTGAGGCAATATCCATTTACAAGTTTTATTTCACCAATGCCAGTACATGACTTCATCCACAGGTATCAGACTGGTTTCTGAACTTAAACAAAATAAGTAAATAATTAAACAATCAAGGAATTTCAAATAAATCCAAACCATACAAAACAAACAGTAAACTTACATCTGTACACAGCCAAACACCATATGAAATAATCCAGAGCAGTGAACAAGGAATGAACTGACTACTGCTCAGAAGCAACCCTTCTTAAAGGCCCCTAGAGGAGCCAGAATAGGATGCAGCTGTCAACAGTGGGTGGAGCTACAATCACCATGTCATAGGTTTTCCAACAGTGCATAAAGAAGATCTGTAAAGTAGCAAACACTAAAGTCTCAAAACCAAAGCGATATTTTTTATAAAAGTTAAGAGTCAACCACATCCTCCTAAAACGGCTCATTCTAACACATCCCCACATATCTACGTCACTGTGTGGGAAGGTTTGCATAACGCCACCCGAATGTTCACGCAAAGAAAGAAGGCGTAACTTTTAGTCTCACTGTAGTATTGTTGCTGCCGCCGCCGCCATGTCCTGAAGACGCTGTGTGCTTCGTTGTGAAAGCGAAACTACTGTGTTTTTCGTTGCCACTGATGATTCAAACGTGAGTTTTGAGCAGTGTAGAGTAGTGCTTGTTGTTTGTCATGTCTCCGATCACAAATGCAGACATTGTTTTATGTTTACGTGGCGCAATGCAATGCAACGCGTAAAAGACAGTATAAGTCATTATGACCAGTAATTATGTCCCCACTGGATGCAAACAAATGCCTCGTTTATAATGGGTTTTAAATTTTGTCTCGTCGCTCCGGCCGGACACGGCATCACAGTATGTGAGGGGCGTAACATTTCCGTCTCACGCTTGAGGTATTCGGCCAATCACAATGCATTGGATAGCTGGCCAATTACAGCACACCTCGCTTTTTCAGAACGGTGAGCTTTGTAAAAATCTATGTGTTTCAGAAAGGCAGGGCATAGAGTATAAATAATAATGTACAGTATGTGGAAAAAATGTTTTTTGAACCTTAAACCACAAACACATTTCATTACACAAATACACAAAATAAAGGGTCCTTTTTAGCAGCATCATATGACCCCTTTAATTTATTCTATCTGTTTTAGGAGATGAATGATATTATGAAGTCTATTTATGATTTGATGGGGAAGTATACATATCCGTGTATGAAGGACAGCGCACCTAGAGAACATGTCGAAAGTTTCTTCCAGGTACCTTCAAAAACTCCAGATCAGCATATTAGAATGATTTCTGAAGGATCATGTGACACTGAAGATGGAGTAATGATGCTGAAAATTCAGCTCGTCATCACAAGAATAAATGACATTAAAATTAGTACAATAGAAAAGTTATTTTAATTGTAATAATATTTAACAATATTACTGTTTACTGTATTTTTGATACAAAATAAATGCATGGTGAGCCGGCACAAAAAAAAAAAAACATTAAAAAAGCAAAACTAGCATTTGTCTCTTGTTATTCTTATTTTAAACTCTAATGCTTGCCATGTTTCTAGTACAATAGGTCTCAAGTTATTCATTTATTGATCGTTTATCTGTTTGCACTCAGAAAATGGATTGCAACAATGATGGTGTCGTCACAATGGAGGAGTTCCTGGAGTCATGTCAAAAGGTACAAAAACTAATTATTTCTATAATTTTTTATGCTTTTGGTATAAAATGTAAATGCCTTTTTTTTTAGAATGTGAATGTGATTACTCATTATAAAGATGCATTAGAAACTACTTAGGTTGATACCTACTGTACAAGACCTGCAATGCTCTTTAAGGGACAGTTCACCAAAATGAAAATTCTGCGAAAATGTTTCTCACCCTCAGGCCATCCAAGATGAGTTGTTTCTTCATCAGAGTTGTAGAACTGTAGCAGCCATCACTCTCTCAGCAATGGATCCTGCTCCCAGTGAATGGGTGCCGTCAGAATGAGAGTTTAAACAGCTGATAGAAATATCACAATAATCCACAAGTAATCCACACAAAAATTAACATTTTGTGAAGCCAAAAGCTGCGTGTTTGCAAGAAACAAATCCATCATTAAGGAATTTTAAATTGATACTTCTGGCCAAAATACCCAAGTCCATAAACCACAATAACACTTCCTCCAGTGAAAAAGTCCATCTCCTTTTGTCTCTCACATCAAAATTCACAGACATTTTAGCCAGAAGCAAAGGTTTGAATTTAAAAATGCTTGAAGTGTTACAAACACGCAGCGTTTGGCTTCATAAGACATTAATTGATGGACTGGAGTGGTGTGGATTACTTGTGGATTATTGTGATGTTTTTATCAGCTGTTTGGACTCTCATTCTGACGGCACCCATTCACTGCAGATCATCCATTGCTGAACAAGTGATGCAATGCTACATTTCTCCAAATCTGATGAAGAAACAAACTCATCTACATCTAGGATGGTCTGAGTGATATGCAGGAGATTCAGCCATTTCATTTTTGCATTCTCAATCAACGCTTCCTCTTATTATGGGGGGGGGGGGGGGGGCTTCTTTAATAACTATTTTTGTCGGTGGGCATCATGGAGCCAGCAGATGTATGGAACGTAATTTAGCTCTGCATGCTGATCTTTGGCAAATATTTCTCAACAGCAGCAATGTTTGATCTGTTGTGGCATCTGCTTGATGACTTCCTCCATCTCGCACCTATAAAAAAGACTGACAGTGAACACCTGAACAGGTGCAATACGAGCATGCCATGTTATTTTACACCCTGAGGATGAAATCATGTCTATGAAGATCAGCTGTTATATGCCACTGTCTTTGCATTGTTGTTTTTTTTCTTTTAATATAATGTGAAGAGATATATTAAACCAATTCAACAAAAAAGGCTCTTAAAAATGAGATTCTTTCAGTTTTAAATTCGTTTGTCAGTTATATATTTCTAAATACACTATTTTAAGTGCACTAACACCTTATATCATATCACTATTATGCATGTTTCCCACAGAACGGAATGTGTGAAAATCCTACAAATATACAAAAATTATTAATGTCAGATCAAATTTATTTAGATTGTGTTGTAACACACTACTTTAAAATATATGCATAATGGAATTAGTGAAATTTGACATAACAAACCATGCAAAAGTGGAATCGTTTTTGCTAGATTCACACTAATGATGTTTTACATTCTCCCAAATAAATACATTTATATATTTCTATTTATTTATCCTTTTAATTTTTACTTATTTCTGTTAATGCAGTCTATTTCTAAGACAAACATTGCATTTGGCTACTTTTAAAACAGCATTTTTTTGCAGCAGATTTAAAACAGCAATTATAGATAGATAGATAGATAGATAGATAGATTAAATATAATTTATAGACTACTATAACATTTTGAGTGTTGTGTATATGATGATACATATTCCATGTGTTTGCTAAGATGTTTAAGCTTTGTCAACCTTCTCAAGTTTATTTATTGATTTTTTTGTTAACAAATAAATTAATGACTGCTATGCACAAATGTGTTGATTGTATTTCTATAAGTGTTCAAAATCATAACACTTATAATTCACACCAGAATTTGACTCAATTTATAGACTTTGAATCCTTTTATGAAGAGATCAATGTCTCATATGACGTATTAAATTCATGTTGATCATAGCACAATGAGCAGCTGCATATTTGTTTTGGCACTGCAAGCAGCCTTTTCTAATATGAATGAATATTACACATTTAAAGGGTCCCTTTTATATAATCAGATTTAAATGACAACCTGCATGCAGAAAGAAGACGTCTTCGCGGCTGTTCCCAGATCTGTATCGCTCTGAAACATTTGAATAGACCAATCAGCGCTCAGCAAACCCATAGCCCCTCCCACTTTCCCTGCATTGTCCAATCCTGATTAAGCAGCGGTTCACGCCTCAGCAGCGGCGGATTCAAACGGAAGATGAAAGATGGCCGCGGAGAAAGACACCGATGTAAATAAACGAGACAGAAGGTAATTCATATTTATTTACAGACGTGTTAGCCAAACTGAAAATACAGTGAAATATTTACACGTTTGAATAACTGCAAAGACGTTGTTGGGTGGAAGCAGCGAGGTAGAAAACGTTCTGTGGTAAATTTGAATGGGCATAAACACAAAGTAACGTTACTATGGTATTCTTTGGCGAACCGTAGAAAAGCGTGTAAATTCCGCGGTGAAATGAATGTGGGATTCTTCCAGAATATGATAAATATCAGAGTACTCACCACTCACCTGAGCATAGACGATAACATTACACTACACTACATCCCACACCCTCTCTCTCCTCTCTCTCTCTCTCTCTCTCTCTCTCTCTCTCTCTCTCACTCTCTCTCTCACACACACACACACACACACACACACACACACACACACACATTACGTGATGCTTGTTACAGAGCAAGACCGATTATAGAGAGCAACAGTTCATTCCATGTGATTACAGTCATTGTGGAGTCTTTGATGTTTTGAAATTCTCAAAATGCATAATAATGCAAATTCTGTTCTGTACTTGCTCCGAAGCAATCAAGACTTCCAACACTGTCTTTTCTAGATACAATGACAAATTATATGTTCATATACAGTGTCGGGGAAAGTTACTTTTGTAATGCGTTACAATATTGCGTTACTACATAAAAAGTAACTAATTACGGTACTTGGTTACTTTTATGGAAAGTAATGCATTACATTACTTTTGCGTTACTTTTAAAATCTGGGAATTTAAAGTTATATTTTTGGCAACTGTAAAGGCCTTTTCACACCAAAAGTGAAATGAATAAGTCTCGGGCTGAAGGGAAAGTAAATTTATGTCCGTGCAGTAGAATGCAGAAGAAGAAATGTCAACACACTTCAGCAATAAACAAAGACACAAATGTTTGTCTAGAGTAATTTGTGCTTATTAGTAAAGTTGAACTGGATCATCGAAGGTCAGAAGCAAAGACATTGAATAAATTGGATTAAATACATAAAGGATATTTGTGGTGTTTAACATTTAATTATTGCAGGTTTGAGTCATATTCTGAGTTGCATTATTTTAATACGTTATATACTTGAAAAAAGGAATGATTATGTAACTCCGCTGTTACTTGTGTGCGTACCCCCACACGGTTCATATACGGTTCACGGCCTCAAAAAGAGGAAATTGTTTAAGTTAGAGTATCATATTTGATTATACACCTCTTGTCTGTTATAACCATTAACAAAAAAAATATAATATATAGATATGGCTAACACAGTTGGGATTATATAATTAAATTATTTGATATAATCATTCAGTTTGCTGACCTTGAACTCGTGCATTTCAGGACTTATTTCTGCATGGTTTCATTGTACTTTAGTTTATTTCAATATTCCCATGGCCATTCATCATTAATGCATAATATTTAATCTATTAACTTATTCTGTTAAATCCCTCCAACTGCACTGACAACAAAGCAAATATTAAAATATTATCAGGAAAAAGTTATTGTATTCAGTTGACAGGTTTTTCTTACACTAATTAATTATTAAATTATGGAAATAGCAGACGCTTTATCCAAAGTGATTTACAGTGCATTCAGGCTATAGATTTTTTACCAGTATTCTGGTTTCTTCTAAACTAAAGAAAAGTAATGATCATTTTGATGTCGTGGGGTAACTGTCAAGGGTAAAAAAGGATTAAACTATTTTCTAATCCTCAATATATAGTCATTATTTTCGAATCTTAAAATTGTTTTCGTGTATTTTGAAAAGGTTTTTTTTGTTTTTTAAAAAATCAGAATTATTAAGTAAAAATATGAGTTGAGTCGCACGCAGGACATTTTAAACCTGAACCATTCCTGGCTTAGTTTCTTTACATGATTGGAATTAAGACGAATTTTATTGACTTTGACTCACATTCAGGTCCTGTTGTGGCAGGTCGGTTGCACCCACCTGACAAAAGTTTAAAAACATTAATTAAAGGTAGTAAGAAGTGACGCAGTTTTGTTACAATATATATCTAAGAATAATAATAAGAGTTAATGCCAAATCATTTAATTTTTTTTTTTTTTAAGAATCAATCTGATTGATTTTTTTATTTACTGGGATAAAAGTACAGTTATGTCACACTGCAGTTATGCCACCATTTTACTATGCCTCTCAAAAAATAAAAAGGTAAGTTTAATCAGAAATAAAAAGTTCTATAATGGAAAAGTGTAAGTCACGGTATGTTTTACTTGCAGTCATGTTTTATATATATATATTATAGTCTTATATATCCTATATACTGATGGGTAGATAAACAATAAAAACGGCATGATGCCATGATATCTGTGTGTTTGTAGGGGCACGGTGTGCAATGTTGTGATCAGTCAGGAGTCAGAAACGGGCGGCAGTGGTGACGGCCGGCCGCCCATCATCTTCAACCCTGACTTCTTCGTGGAGAAGCTGCGTCACGAGCGGCCCGAGGCCTTCACCGAGCTGGTGCTGAGCAACATCACACGGCTCATCCACCTCCCGGGAGCCGAATTCTCACAGCTACTGGACGAGGAGCCCAAGACGCCCAACGCCACTGCAGCCGGAGGCTTCTTCCGCTCTTTCAACTTCCTCAAACGCAAAGGTCAGAGGGTTTTTGGGAATTGTAACCAGTTTCCATTGACTGTGTATTCCTTTTCCTTTGCTTTCTCTGTTTCAGCCTGCAGTGGGCATTAATTCGTCCTCATGCTTCCTACAAATTTACCACCAGTCTGTTGTCGATATGCCTTTGAGCTTGTTGTGGAGGCACCGGTGATTCTTCTGTGGGAAGATTTCAGACGCTATTGACAGAAACTATTGAATAACCTTCAGTGTGAGAATTACGTCATCTGTTTTGGGAAGTTCTCTGAAGTTTACCGATTGCTGTTCAAGTTAGTTTCCTGCCGTTGGGTTCTGCTATTGACTAGTCGGCTCTAGAATCATTGCAGTCAACAGTAATGAGCGAAACTAAAGTCAGGACCTGATTGGTTTCTGTGTGACCAAAAGTATTTGGTTCCTAAATAAAATGAAAAATGCCATAAAATATGCTTTGTCATATAGATATGGCATTTTTACATGCAAGTTATTTCATAATATATTTTTTATATGATATGTTTACTTTGTTGTCTGCTACATTTTATTTCAAGGTATATTTAACTTTGTCATGAGGTTTTTAATTAAAGACATTTTTCAAGTTACATTATCAACATCAAATGTATTATTTATTTAGTTTTTACAATAAATATAGTACCATTTTTATGCAGAGAATATTGACTTCCGGTTCCTAGTGAGCAAGCAAAAATATATGAAAAATTATTTTGTTACAAACTAAGGCTGTCAATGGAATATAGTCAGAAAGCTTAATGTAATAACATCAAATGTAATAAATGTGTTGAAAAATTACATTATTGCTGAAGAGATGTTTAATTGTTAACTGGTTTACATCTTTTCTTCTCCAGACAAAGGTGTTGTGTTCGGCATGCCTCTCACAGAGGAAGCAATAGCTCAGATTTATCAACTCATCGTGTTCCTCAGCAAAAGTGAGTTTCAGATATACAGCGCTTCTAGGACCCTTAGTGACCCTTTAATGACTCCTAATGACTGTCATTAAATACAGAGGCCCCCAAAAGTATTTAGACACTTGAAGTGCAGTCCTGTTAACAAAATTACGGCAACATTTTGCAGGCTAAAAAGGTTAATTGAACGAAGCACAGCTCACATTGAAAGTCCCCTTCAAACCAGCAGCTTTCTGTGGGTCAACGCTGCAATTCACGCGACCGTCTTCATCCTGATGCTGAATTCCTGATTGTGTGGATTTTCTGTAAAATAAAGTGCTCTGTAAAATAAAATAGTAGTTATTATTGTTACTATTATATTCAATTTTGTTGTTATAATGAAATCGTTTTATTACAATAATCAGGTATTTTATAATATCTCATTCTGTTTAATGTCTTTATTTATTAATAATAATAATAATCAAAATAATAATTTTGAGTCATTATGATAGACAAGCACCAAAGTTTTAGGCCATATGTGGCAGCCCCTAAGGGTACGAGCACAATAACCTGATGTTTTAAAAAAAAAAAATGTGTTGATTGTTTAAAATCACGTTTAAACGCACAGTCGCAATTTTAACGGAAACTGCAATAGATTTTGGCCCCAATCGTGCAGCCCTAGTACTGTAGATTTTCAATATAATATTTTGTACTTTCCTGATTGGGCATATTTCTATTGAATTAACTTGGTTTTGCTTGCAAAATTTACACTACGTACATTTTTGCTATGATTTTTTGTTATTTTAAAACAAAATTCTATATCATATATATATATATATGCCCATTGTTATTGTTGTTCTTATTATTAACACGATGATAATACACTATGTACATTTTTGCTAGGTGCTGGATGATTAAAAGAAATATATATCATGCCATTATTATTAACACTATGATAATACTACACTATGTACATTTTTGCTATATTTTTGTGATTACTTAAAATAAAATATTATCATGCCATTATTGGTATATGCCTTATTGTTATTATTATATGCTATTATTATATTAACGCTTTGCATACATACATTTGTGCTATAATTGGTGAGATTTAATATTATTTATCATATCTATTATTTATAATGTGTGTGATTTATTAAAAAACATGCTTATTACTGTTGTTGTTTTTGACATTATCGTGATTATTATTAATATCACGTCAAATTTCCTGATTGCATGGATTTCTGTTGAAATGACTGAATTTTGCTCGCCAAATGTTGCCAAATAAGGGTAAATGTGCAAAAATGTTTTTAACATCAACTATATTTTGCCTTTTTTGAATGAATAACATGAATGTATGCAAAGTAAGCTATGAAGAGCTGGTTTTTGTCCTGCAGATCTGCATGTGGAGGGTCTGTTTCGGGTTCCTGGTAACAGCCTGAGACAGCAGATGCTGAGAGAGCAGCTCAACAGTGGCGCCGACATCGACTTCTCCTCCGGTGACTTCCATCCCAACGATGTGGCCACGCTCCTCAAGAGCTTCCTGGGAGAGCTGCCCCGAGCCCATGCGACACAAAAGGGGGGGGGGGGGCGGCAACGCCCGCTACCTGAGATCACAGGTGAGGGTCGTCAGTCAAACCTCACCCATCCTGCCCATCACTGACCGCTCATAATCACGCTGTCACCTGCGTCTGGACAGAGCTCAGCCTGTTCGACGATCACGGCATAAGACGAGTCTAGCCGGATAAAGAGCGTAGATCGAGGCGCTGCAGCTGCTGCTGATGCTGCTGCCATCGCTAACCGAAGCCTGCTCAAGCTGCTGCTGGACCTGCTCTACCACACCGCCAAACAACAGCACAAGAACAGGATGTCTGCGCACAACCTCGCGCTCATGTTCGCCCCCCACAGTAATCGGCAACAACGTGCGCCATTCCTTTCCTTCCTTCTGTTTAATGGTAAAGTCGATTTATATCGATTGAGACTTTTTGTTTAGAATTAAATTTTTTTGTTCAGGCCCATGTTCATGTGTGATGTGCCGCTTTTCAGGATGCACGACATTCAGGAGAACGAAGACTGAACACTTTGGCATGGCGTCTCTCCAAACACCACAGAAGATCTTCGGGTACTTTACATCACACTTTTATCTGACGTATGAGAGGATGGGAAAAAAAACATCATATTACGTGTGGCACCAGTGTCTTGTAGTATATCGGTTTGCTTTTATAGATTATCAATTTTTGAATACCTTGATTTCAGTTTTTAATTTTACTTTGTGATCTTGAGTTTGTATGTGTAGATAGTTTTATGTAAATATTTATATTAATAAAGTTATTCAGTGTTTAGTAAATTGAGTATGAATATAATAGTTTATTTTCAATATCCCATGAAACGTTTTAATTTGAGTGCTTTTTCAGTTTGTCTGAAGGTTTTTTATGTGTGTGTGCTTATATATACAGTAATATAATATATTTTTGTTTTTAATTTTGATTGCAGCTTTAGTTTAGTTTTAATTTAGACTCAACTTTTTTATCAGTACTACAGATTAACCTAAATTTCAAATTTGTAATGTTGCTTTTGTCATGTTATAGTAAAAAAAAATAATTTAGCTTATTTTCGATTTCAGCTTTGTTTAAGTGAATTTTAGTACTCCAACTTGTTTTATTCCCCCAATACTGCCAAAGAAGAACTTTGTAATTTTATGTACTTTTGTATATATTTTTCATATTTAGCATTTTTTTTAATGTTTATTCTGAATAATTTTATCTATTCGCGTAAACGATATTCAGTAGTTCTAAGGAAATGTTTAAGTTTCATCAAAGTTTTAAGTTTAAGTTTTTGTCTAATATTTTATTTTGTTTTATTTCACCTTTATTGCAGAAGAGAAGGTTTTTAATAGTTTTAGTTACCAGTAACAACACTCACATGACATTATCTTCTTTAAACATTTAAAGCAAGTTTAGGAGCTTTTGTCTCCCTGATTGTCGAGTCAAATCCGTGTCTGTTTTCTTCTCCTTTGCAAAGGCACCGGTGTATCTGAGGGAACATGCGAGACTTCAGTTCGCAGACACCAGCATGATTCACTCCAAGGTCTGTGGCATGCGTGTTGGTTCTTCATTGACTGCTTTATCCACGAGTGTGATCATGCTCTTGTGTGTGCTGTCAGGATGATCTGGAGCTGCTGTCAGTCGGCGGTTCTCCGTTCATGTCGGCGTGGAAGAGGAGCGCAGCACGAGTGCGGTCAGACTCGGACAGTCACACTGAAGAGGCGCTTCGAGAGCTCTATCGACACGTCACCCATCACATGCCAAACTCCGCCAAGAAGAAAAAACTCATCCGACAGGTGACGGCACACTGCGTCCTTTCATGGGTTCATGTAGTTTTATTAAACTTTTTTGTTTGTTTTTTCAAAAACGACAAATATAAATTGTTTTATTATTATTATTTTAATAGCAACAGACCTCTTTAGGTGGCTTTTTAATTATGTTGCCATTCATGTTTACAATAATTACATTGTGTGGGGTTTTTTAAACCCAATTTTATTTTGTATTAATATACTAATTACAAGAGACCACTTGAGTTTGCTTTTTAAAAATATTTTACTGTTCATTTAACTATAATTATTTTATTTTAAAAAAAAAAGCTAAATCATGCTATTATATTTACGAGATATGACACTACAATAATCATCAGGATGATTAGCTATAATTAGTGTAATTTATAAGTTGCAGTTGACTCTGTTGCGTAAGCATTATTAACATACTACAGTAGATATAGAATTTAAAAAAAATTCTCTTAGTGTGCATTTTTGTTATTTATTTTGTGAATCATTTAAAAAAAAAAAGTGTAATTTTATAGTTCTTCTCTAATCTCATTTCTGCTGTGATGATTGTGTCGCTGTTAATCGTTTCAGCTTGGCAAGCAGTCGACTCCTGGCACTCCTGTGAGTGAGAACACGACTCCTACCAGTAAAAAACACACGCGCTCGCGCTCCTTCGGTGGGCTTATCAAGGTCAGATCCCTATCTGCTTCAGATGATAGCACATAAGTAATCAAAGGTGATGGTGGCATCTCTCCAAGCTGTGTGTCCTTTAGTTCAGTCTATTGGCAGCTACAAAGTGAGGCAGCAAAGTAGTTTAAAGGGGCTGTGCTATAAAAACACTGCAGCATTCAGTGTGTGAAAGAGTGCATGTGTAAGTGCATAAACTGTGTGTGTAATGAGTGTTACCGTGTTTAAATGCAGAAGAAGGTTTTGGGGAGCCAGCCTGCCGCAGACAGGAGGGGGAAGGAGAACATCAGCTGTGATCCAGTGAGCTGAATGCTCTCAGCACCGGGTTCAGGTCAGCAGCAGTTTACTGATCACACACAGATGCGTGCCATCAGTTATTTACTCAAGGCTGGAAAACACTACACGACTTTTCAAATCTGAACAGATTTCAGTAAATCGGGGGAAAATGGGGCAAAAGTCGTGTAGTGTATTCTAGCCTTTTTTTTGTTTTGCTTTCATCTTGGTTTTGTTTTATGTTGTGTTTTCTATTTGCTTTTTCTTTTTTGTTGTGCTTAGTATTTTAGTTTTTATTAAATTATTTTTTTTTGCTTTGATTTTTTTTGTTTTTCAAGTTTTGTTTTAATTTTATTTGTTTTTAAATGTTTTAGTCCGTTTTAATTTAGTTGTTTTGCTTTTGTGTTTTATTTAATTTCATTCGTTTGTTTTGCTTTTCTTTGATTTTGTTGCATTTAGTTTTTTTGCTTTGGTTTTATTGTGTTTTTGTTTTGTTTCAAAAGTGTGATATTTATTTACTTGTTTAATTTTTTTGTTTTGTATTATTTTTGTTGTATGTTTCAGATGTGTGAATTTGTTCTAAATATCATCTTGATGTCTTTTGTTATTATAAATGCAGTCATTATCTTGTTGAAAAAGGCTCAATGCATAAATCTCTGCTTATTTTCCAGTGCCTTAGATGTCTATATTGTGAGTTCTGCCCGAATAGAAGACTTCACTCTAGACGACCAGAGGAGATAGTTTATATTTTAATTATTTATCTCTTTATATTCTGTGCTGTTTTAACATACTAAAAGTTGAGACTAATTTTCATTTAATGTGTGAATTTTTTTTTTTTTTTTAATTCGCTGTATGGTTTTAAACTGTTACGTCAGGTGTTGATGGGTAAACCACTAGTCAGTTCCTCTGGCCGTTTAAACTGACCCATGATACGATTAACTCGCTCAGCTCATTCATATTGCCGGTGTATGTATGTGTAAATATATTTGCGTGTGTGGAAACGTGTGCTGATGTCTGGACCATATGTAACTCGCATTATTCACTCAGTTTATGCTGTAATCAGATTTTAAGGGAACGATAGACAACATTTACTCACAAAAGTGTATTACTGTCATTTAGAGCTCTGTGAGAATATAAACTGCTATTTGTTTACATATATAGATATTGTCTTAATAACACTGTGAACATTTGAAATATGGTATTTTGTGACTAGAACAGGACAAATGTGCCTTTTTCTTTTACCTGATGTTGCTTTTCTGGTGCAAATCATCAGCTTACAAAAGTTTCCATGTAGTTTAACCACTAAGTCAAGAAGGTTCATGTATTTTTGTATAAAAATTCATTTCAGTGTACGATCATTTTGTGTTTTCATATTGAGAAGTGCACAAAGCAGCCATGTTTCTTTACTGAATGTTGTTTTAGGTTTAATTTCAAGGGTCTTTGCGAGGTGTTTCGAAGGTTTCTGTATGTTACTAGTGAGGTGGAGAGGATCACGGGAAGGATGCAGTGGTTGGTTTGTAAGTGTTCATAAGATCAGCGGGTATGTGGTGTGTGTGTGAACTTCAGTGGGCATTAAAGATGTGCTGAAAGGAATTAAAGCGTGCTGGTTTTATGCTCCTGGAGAGCACTGTGACGTCACTTCCTTTCATCGTCCATTTATATTGCTCTTCCAGATGTGTTTGGTTACAGGCGCTGGCCAAATGCACATTCCCTCGACTACAATGGGATTTATATTTGACTGATGGTTTGCTTTTTCATGTTTTTTTTCCTCCCGTTTTAATGCTCAAACTCAAATGTTGTTTATCTAAATCTATATTTTAAGCCTAAAATGTTGCAAAAGGGGTGGTTAAATTGTTGAAATAACTGGAGCTATTTTAAAACGTCATTTAGGCCAGTAAATAAAGCATGCAAGCTTTCAAGTTTAATATTGCATGCTGATGGTGGACTTTACAACTCACAAACTGGAATACACGTTCACAATAATCTGCGATTCCTGAAGTGCTGAAGAAAAGAGGAGCTCAATTTTCTTAATTTTTAATAAATTAATAATTTTTAATAATTTGCATTGTGTAATTGTTAAGTGGGTGGTTTTATGCAAGTGTGTGTGTGTTGATGGGACATGTGGAAGTTGTGCAGGTTGGTATCTGTTGGAAATGATGGGATGTAACATTGGGAAAATCATTGATTTGACATAAACCACCTTTTCTTTTCTGTTACAGTAGTTAAAACTGGAGCATTTGTACTTGACCTGCTCTAGTACAATGAGCCCTTCTGTGTATTTTGTTTGTTTTTGCTTTAATTAAAACTTTTAGCAGCTGAATTTGTCCATCTATGTGTACGGAGTGATCTCTTGTGCTGTTTGTGCGGTAGTTCTGTCCACTAGAGGGCGCTGCCGCACAGTTAATATTTATTTTATTTTTTATTTTTTTTGGTTTCCAACATATACTATAAAGGTACTGAACAAATATAAACTACAAAAAAGAAATAGAAATATACAGTATATATAACTATAATACAGGTAAAAAAGATGAGATCATATATAAATAACAGAAAAGCTTCACAAAGAGACCTAGTGCGTTTTGCTTTACTGTTTTTCAACCCAAGTAGTAACTCAATATAATTTTTCATATCTATCTGAAATAACAAAAAGTTGGGTTTTCCTTTAGCCCATTTCTGTTTATGCATATGGTGTTTGCCCATAATCAAACAAAGATTAACAATAAAGGCCACATTTGGTGGTAATCTTTTCTATTAAAATAAATAAAAAAATTCATATTTTTCAGGAAAGTAAACATTCATGCCTAGGCATTTACGAGGGAAACATTCCAAATCTATCCAAAACATTTTGCTATAAATGCAGTTACAAAATAAGTGCACAACATTTTCTTTCTCAGTCCAACAGAAATCACATATAACATCTACATCAGTACGAAATCTAAGAAAAAGAGTGAGTACACCAGATGGAGTATTTTAAAATGTACTTCTCTCACCTTATTTGTTATGCAATATTTTTTCCAGTCAATGCACTCAGATTTAGAATGCCAGTATGTTTTAGAAGATATTGGGCTGCATTCTGTTAGTAACTTCCTGATAAAGTAATTATTCCATTTTCTATCATTAATAGTAACTCTGTTAATTGCAACATCAGGTTTGAGACTCACAGTCTCCTTATTCACATTTCCTTTAAACAGCCATTTCAGTCCGGATGGTATAGCATCAAACACTATACAATATTCTTTAGGGATTATTGGAATATTATACCTTTGAAGAAATTCTATGTAGGTATACAGGTGCCCATTTTCATTAAATAACTGTTTAACAAATATAATACCATTGTCTACCCATTTTTGAAAAAACAAAGTTTTATGTTTAAACATTATATACCTGTTATTCCAAATTATACATTTATTTGGAGAGAAATTATGCTTATGTATAAGCATCCATGAGAGTAGCACCTGCTTGTGAAAATTACTTAATCTAACTGGAATCTTACTCATTTCAAAGTTGCATTGCAACAGAAAAGCAACACCACCCATCTTTTCAAAGATTAGATTAGGAATTAAATACCAAATTTTATTTTTATATTGAAAGTAATTCTTGATCCATCTGTTCTTTAAAATTGCATTTGATGTGCTGAAGTCAAGCACATTTAAGCCTCCATTACCAACCGAATTAGTTAAGGTACCTTTTTTAATGTAATGAGATCTATTTCTCCAAATGAAATTGTAAAGATTTTAATCCGCTTCTTTAATGATGTTATTAAGGACTTCTAGTGAAATAGCAGGATAGAGCAGACGAGATAAACATTCAGTTTTTGATAAAAGAATTCTACCGTTCATTGACAGGTCTCTCATTAACCATAAATGAAATCGATTTTTAACTTTTTGAACCACAGGTTGAAAATTAAGCTGTCCCCTTTCCTTTTCATCTTTACATATTTTGATTCCTAAATAGGTAACAACATTCTTTACAGGGATGCCATTAATATCAAGAAGTTCACAATTGTTTAGAGGGAACAACTCACGTTTGTTTAAATAATTAATTTGAACCGAGACCACTGAAAAGTCATTCAACCAATCAATCACATTTTTAATTTCCAATGAATCTAACAAATATTGTTGTATCATCTGCAAATTGACAGCATTTTATTTCTCTTTCTAAAATCCCGATTCCTTGAAAATCATATTTGTCAATGTAAAGAGTCATTGTCTGGGTTACAAGTAAAAATAAAAAAGGAGATATTGGGCATCCCTGCCTTATGCCTCTTTCTAAGAGAAATCTGGGGGTAGTGCCATTTGCAAGTTTTACTGAGCTATTACACCCATTATATAAAGTATAAACGGCCCTTTTAAAGAAATCACCAAAGCCAAAAAAATCCAAAATCTCAAACATAAATTTGTGGTTAACGGTGTCAAATGCTTTATAAAAATCTACAAAAAATATAAAACTTTCACTATCAATATACTCATTATAATCAATTAAATCTAGGACCAAACTAATATTATTACTTATATGTCTGCCCTTCATGAATCCTGATTGGCAATCATCTATAATTTGCTCCAAGCATTTTTTTTAATCTTTCTGCAAAAAGAATGGCAAACACCTTATCATCGTTATTGAGTAATGTAATAGGTCTCCAATTGTCTATTAGGGTAGTGTCCTTATTAGCTTTTGGTATCAGACTAATCAATCCCTGCCATAATGATGGAGGTAACTCACCACGTTCTATAGCTTCATTAAACACACGTAGTAAAAACTCAGATAATTGTTCTTGAAATTCCATGCAAAATTCACTGACCAAACCATTGTTACCGGGAGATTTATTGTCTTTTAATTTAACTTCTTCTATAGAAATATCTTTGTCGCACGACATCATACTGTCCTGATCTATACATTTAGCATTTGCTTTAATGCTTTCCAAAAAAAAGTCTTGTATTGCCATCATCTTCTTTACTATATAACGTCTGATAAAAGGTTGATATATAATTAGAAATTTTAACATAATCTTCAGACACCTCCCCATTCATATTAAGTTTTAATACAGAATTCAGCTCAGCATTTCTTTTTTCTAAATTAAAAAAGTACCTGGAGTTTTCCTCTAGACCTTACAAATGCCCCTTTGGCTTTATATTCATACATCTCATCTAATTGTAATTGTAATTCAAATAACCTGAGTTTGTCCTGCTGATTCATTACATTAATACTTGTCAAATTAACTATCTCTTTTATTACGTGTTCCTCTCTTGTCCTTTTAGACTGTGCTATTATTTTTCCTCTAACAATAGCTTGCTTCCTTATAAGGTACTTCATGTACTCCCAATTGGTACCATACTTGTTTGAACTTTTTGCATTGTTCCAGCAACTCAAAATAATATTTTTAACTTCTTTTTTAAACAAGTCATCTTCCAATATTGCCTTATTTAATTTCCTGTGTGTTCGTGTTCTTATATTTTTATTAGTATTTCCAGATAAGTAAATAACTAGATAAAGGACTTTATGGTCAGTAAGGACAGATGTTTCCACAGTAACCTGGCTTACTTGATTTTCTAATACACTGGATATGAGCCAAAAGTCTATTCTAGACTGTTTACTCCTGTCACTAGAACACCATGTCAATTCTTGTTTAGTTGGGTTTCTCATCCTCCAAATATCAATTAAATCCAATCCTAAACACAAATTATTTAAAGTATTTCCACGAGGAGGAATACGGTCTAAATTATTATCCCAAATAGAATTATAATCTCCTCCAAGAATTAGTTTAGCATCTGGAAAACTGTCCAAGATGTTTCGGATTTTTTCTTCAAATTCTTGTAGTAAACTTTTATTCCTTACAACACTGTTCGTTGCATATAGAAGTGAAGTGACGTGACATGTGGCCAAGTATGGTGACCCATACTCGGAATTAGTGCTCTGCATTTTCCCATCCAAAGTGCACACACACAGAAGTGAACACACAACACACACACACCGTGAACACACACAAACCGTGAACACACACCTGGAGCAGTGGGCAGCCATTTATGCTGTGGCGCCCGGGGAGCAGTTGGGGGTTCGGTGCACCTCAGTCGTGGTATTGAAGGTGGGAGAGAGCGCTGTACATTCACTCCCCCCACCTACAATCCCTGCCGGTACGAGACTCGAACCCACATCCTTTGGGTTACGAGTCCGACTCTCTAACCATTAGGCCACAACTAATATATATTAGGAATATATATTCCCTAATACAAAATATTGCTGGTTGAATTCGACAATCAAAATGACCCATCTGACCAAAGAATGTGAATAACTTTTAACAATTTTTCCTCTAAATGTACCCTTCAAAATTGCAACACCTGCAGAATGATTGCTACCATACGACATCCACATATCGTTTCCCCACTGGCTCTTCCAAAACCGAAAGTCTGATTCAGATGCATGTGTCTCTTGGATGAAATAAAAATCACAAAAATATTTTCTACAAAACAAAAAGATTGCTTTTCTTTTAAGTACATTTCTCATACCTCTAACATTAGGTGAAAAAACAGCGAGTGAACACATACTCACAGAAGAACTTCAGAACAGAAGTTTACATCTCCAAACCCCGCATAAAATTAAAGTTCACCTGATGTGACCTGGCATACTGTAGGCATTTGTAAACTCGAGTCAAACATAAATGCCGTCCACAAATGCTCTGGTCCCAACAAAATAAGCCCTCCTGCCTTCTTTTCGTGCAGCTTCAACACTTGGCCACAGCTGACTCCTGGTCTCTTTATCAACTGCCGTCAGATCTTCAGCAAATCTCAACTTCTTTTCTTTCAAAAAACTGCTTTTCTTTGCACTTTTCCACAGCAAGTCTCTGATATGCCTGGATCTGAACAGGAGAATCACAGCTCTTGGCCTCTGGTTCACGTCGAGCCTCCTTCCCACGCGATGAACCACGTCAATTTTGGCAGCAAACTTTCCCTTTTCCTCTGGCAGCACTGCAGTGCAGATGTCCACGACCTTCTGTTTAATGTCTTCGCCTTCATGTTCGGCAAGACCATGAAGCATCAAGTTCCAGCGCCTTCTATAGCTCTCCATTTCGTTCACTTTAACTTCCAGATCCAGTATTTTCTTGTCATGGGTAATGCTCGATGTTTTCAGTGCTTTGATGTCATTGATCTCACGAGACAAGAATTCGGTGGATTTCTGGAGAGCCTCAATCCCGTCAGAGTTCTTTTTAATTATTGTTTCCAAACCGTCAGCTCTTTCGTTAATTTTTTCTGTCAGCATTCTGACGATGTTATTTTGCAGGTCGAGGAGGGATGGCTCGTTTTTTGATTTCGTTGAATCGGGGGTATGCGGAGCCGAATCAAGTTCTGTCAAACCTTTAGAAAGCAAAATTTCACGTTGCTGTTGGATTTGTGCATAACCATGCACCTTCGTGATTTGCTGTTCAGCATCCATCCACACCTCTTGAGGGTCTTTCTTGGAGCATTGTCTCTCTTTGCATTTTCCAGCCATAGCTTGCAGTGACGTCAATTAGTTTGCACGTTAACGGCGATTAAAACTTGCTGATGAGATATATTTACAACAACAAATACAGCTCAAAAGTGGAGTAAACAAGATTGCAGAGTTATTACTCGATCAGGGTAATATAATTAATACAAAGGGTGGGAATTGGGAGAAGAAACTTCTTGACCTCACAGATTAACATCCTCCACGATCGCCATCTTGCGCGCCCCCCGCCGCACAGTTAATATCCCTCCGCGCGGCTCAGACTGGATGCGTCAGAAACAGATGCACCAATCAGTAGATGCTTAATTACAATTAAGTACTTAACGAGCTCTACTCTTAGCCTGAATGCGTTATATGAGCTACAGTTGATCTGTAAATATTTTGATGTTGATCAAATCTACCTGAGCTTTATTCTGATGAAGACCACCGTGTCCACCTTCAGCTGTCTCTGCCGTCCATCACTGCTGCAGCCTGCAGTCAGACTGAATCTGATCATGGATGGGGAAGAGACATCGAGGCTGTCCTTGCCTGAGTGCACAGAGAGGATGAACCACACAATCTTAAAACATGTGCGAGACAATCTGTGTCTGCTCCAAACATCCGTGTGCTGCTCTCCATGAGCACCTGCTTACACAGAGTAAAACCTTTTTTTACAATCCATGTTGTCAGCTTTCCATTTCTTGACAAATTTCATTTACTATCTTTACAATTGCATGCAGATTTTTGTCATAGCTTCAATACTTTTGTGGTAGTGGGCTAGAGCACTGAACCGGTTCTTCACCAGGCGGTGTGTCCTTGAACAAGGCTCTTTACTCCAGGTCGTTTCAGGGGGATCGGGGGCCCTGTAATAAGAGCACCGCGAGCCACTTCGGATAAAAGCATCTGCCAAATGCAGAAATGTAAATATAAATACAAGTAAATGTGATTTTTGCAAGAGTCTTGGACACAAACGCTTAATAAAGCTGCTTATACGTAAGTTTATTTCAAAACTTTTTTTATTTTTATTATAAATGTATAAATATATTTCATACAATTTCTATTTGGGGGGTTTAAAGGTTTAGTTCACCTAAACATAATAATTTAGTCATTATTTTCTCGCCTCAGAGTCAACACTGTTTGATGTTTACAAAGAAGGTGATTTTAGTTAAGTTTGTCCTACTGGTTTCTGTTCAATACAATATCAGTCAATGCAGCCTGACTTTCAGAAGCTTCGTGACATTATTTGATGATGCTTTCGAAGCTTCTGAAAGTCAGGTTTCATTGACTGATGTTGTTTGAACAAACCAGCAGGTCAAATGTGACCAGACTCACCTCCTCAGTGTCTTTTGGTCTTTCTCTAGACAGTCGGCCTACACATGAAGGGTTGTCGCTGCAGCCCTCCAGATTGTGATGAAGAATCGGGGATATTTGTATCATTTGAAACTGTTCTGCTCATTCTCTGTTATTTGCCTTACTTAAGGCAAATGTATTATTTTTTTTGTTGAAGGCTTAGCTCATTAATATTAATTTTTTTTCCGGTGGGGGTGTTTTATAGTTCAGAGATTGGTAAACGGACAACGTATTACATAAAAAAAAATCAAGTACTTTAAATTGCTTTCAAAAATGTCTTATTAGCTCTGTTATTATTCTAGCACAATTGTGAATGAGCTAGTAGCCTAATTTTATGAATAAAATATTAAAATGTTGATTTATACTTTTATCAAACCTTGCAATAAGTGTGTACAACAATAAAAGTGTAGTTTAAAAGACCACTCCTCTGTTATTTTAGATGTTTAATTCCAATATTATATAAATGTATAAATCCATATTTGTTATAAATATATATAAATATAAATGTTAAATCTTTATATCTTATCTGACTATAACACAATAACCTATATATCTATTACAATATATATATATAACTACATAACATATATTATATTACATATTAATTTAAATATACATTATAAATTGCAATATATTGCTTTAACAAATATATAAACAATCTAGAATAACCTAATATAAATTATATATCTATATCCCCCCACACACAACACACACACACACACACACACACACACATCTATAGATGTAGATCAAATACATCATAGTTTTATATTTTTTATCAATTTCTTATTTATTTAAATTTTAATTTCAAAAATATTAACTTATTTTCTATATACAATCACGAATTAATATACTATATATAAATAGATATAGTAAATACTATCTAATTATACTATGAAAATAACTAGCTAAGCAAGCCCGACAGATATAAATAAATAAGACACACACACACATATATATATATATATATATATATATATATATAATATCTATATATATAATATAATTATAATAATATATTCTATATCTATCTTTATTTATATCATTATTTAGTTATGTCTGTCTGCTTGCATAGCCTATTTATTTTCATGGTCCCATTACTTGCTTGGGTAATTTCCTAGGGCATGAGAAATGGTCCCTGTTTAAACCAAATATTAATTAACCAGTGTATTTGCTTATAGTTTGCAGTATGTAGTTAGTACAGCCTTTTCTGTTTTCAAAATTATTTTATTCAACTCTTATTATAATATATTAAAACTCACCATATCGATGTTGTTGTAAATAATATATTCTATAAATTTTTCCTAAACATATGCTTCCACAAAGTTATATTTGTGTGCACATAAATACTCAGTTATTGGGTTTGTACAGCCTCGTCTTCCTCCCTCTTCCTCCTCCAGACCCCAGCCAGAAGAGTGTAATTACCCCCCGCAGAGAGAGAGAGAGAGAGCGACCGTGGCATCTGCAGGACTCCATTACTGTGACTCTTGTGTGTGTGCTGTGGGTGTGTGTGTGTGTGTGTGTGGAGTGTGTGTGTGTGAGTGAGTGTGTGATGGTGTTTGTGTGTGGGTGTGTGTTTGTTTGTGTGTATGTGTGTGTGTGTGTATCTGTGTGTGGGTGTGTGTGTTTGTTTGGTATAGTGTGTGTTGGGATTGTGTGTGAGTGATTGTGTTTGGTTTGTATGATGTGTGTGTTTGTGTGTGTGTGTGTGTGTGAGTGGTGAGTGTGTGTGTGTGTGTGTGTGTGTGGTGTGGGTGTTGGTGTGAGTGGTGAGGTGTGTTTGTTTTTGTCCCGTTAGAAACCATTGGAGGGTGTAATATTGACTGGGAGGAGTCAGAAGCAGTGATTTGTAGATCCTTTGATGGATGATTCCTATATGTGAGTGAGGGAGAACGAGTGAGGGAGATTGTACGAGTCTATCTTTTTTTCCAGTGCTCTACCCTGGAGGAAAGAAAGAGAAAGAAAGACGAGAGAGAGAGATGGGGGGGGGGGGATCACTGTAGAAAGACATGCACCGCACAAAGACCAGACAAAAAACAGCCTGGAGAGAAGAAAATAACAAGTTCTGTTATTCATGAGGGATCTGCGGTCTGTTAGCTTTACTTTTACTCTTTGTTTTTGACATTTTGAGTGTTTCAAGAAGTAATACCTGTCCTGTAGTTTATGTTTGGGCATTTGCAGCAAGTGTAGATGTTCAAACCTGCTTCTTTGAGCTTTGGGTTGGAGATGCCGGTCAGGATTGGCTGTCTGAACGCTGAACTGATGCTTCCCAGCTGTGGTTTGTGGATTTGGGGTTTGTTGTGCGCCCTTCTCCTGGCGGGTCAGTCTGGAGCATGTCCTCCTCACTGCTCCTGCACGGGCACCACTGTGGACTGCCATGGACTTGCCTTCAAAAACATGCCACGAAATATACCAAAGAGCACAGAACGACTGTGAGTATCATCTGCTGATTGCAGCTGTGTCACTATACGTCACTCTAATGCATGTGCATGATTGTGGATTTGTGAATGGCGTAGGTTGACACTTATCGCCTTTCTTGGCTTTAACATGATATATTTTATGTGCTTGATACTTAAAATTTGAACCTGTAAAGTATGTTTAGAGATATTTTAGATCTAATCTACTCCAAAAGTTGTATCTGGCAACTTAAGGAATGTTCTGCATTCAAAACAAGTGGAAATACTACAGAAAATAATTTCGACTTGCTGCTTAGCTTGTAAAAACATGGATTTTATGTTTAGTAATGCATTTATAGTGGAAGTATGTGGGGCAAATATTATAATTCGGGATATACAATATATCAGTACCATATTGATTATCAGCCGATATTAGAGATTTTTGTAATTATCGGTATTACTTGAATCTTGGTTACATTTAGATTATCTTTGCCGTCATCTAAGACTCCTTCAAAGATAATCTTTAAAAGCAATAATAAGTTTATTTTCAAATTTATGTCTTTTTATTTAAATCTATTTTACTTAAATTTTTAATAAACAGTAGTATAGATATTTAATATTTGCCATTCATCAGATATAATCGATTGTTAGATATTGCTAATGAAAACTATTTAAACATTTTCTGTAATTAAAATAAAGCTGAATTTAAGTCAAATATAAATATTACATAAAAAACTTTAAAATTAGAAAACTAACTGAAATAAAATAAGTGGAAGTACTAAAACAATAATAATGAAATAAATAGCATAGAAAAAAGAAAAAAAAACAAATAAAATTAAATTAAATAATTAAATTATCAAATAAAATTTTAAATATAAAAATAAATAATTTAAATTCTGATTAAGTACAATTATTGGCTTATCTGTATTGGCTAAATTATCGGTGCATTGCTGTTTAAGTATAGCTACAGTACTTAAGTATTATGAGATGTAAGCATGATTCACTTACTAAGCTTATCTGTACAAAATTAATTCCAATTTTACAAAGTTAAACCCCATTAAACCCAAACGTCCTGATGATTTAAGTCGGTAAACACAATAACATTTGCATGATATGTTTAAAGCGGACTAGAAATGGACTGTTTACATAGAGAAAAATCAATTTACAGGAATTATGTCAGTGGTTAGTTAGTATACTGATAGATAGATAGATAGATAGATAGATAGATAGATAGATAGATAGATGATAGATAGATAGATAGTAGCTAGATAGATAGATAGATAGATAGATAGATAGATAGATAGATAGATAGATAGATAGATAGATAGATAGGTAGATATATAGAAGATAGATATGATAGATGATAGATGATAGGTATTGCGAATAGAATAGATAGATGATTAGTCGATAGATAATAATAGATAGATAGATAGGTAGATATATAGATAGATAGATAGATAGATAGATAGATAGATAATAGATAGGTAGGTAGATAGATAGATAGATAGATAGATAGATAGATAGATAGATAGATAGATAGATAGATAGATAGATAGATAGATAGATAGATAGAGATGATAGGTAGGTAGGTAGGTAGGTAGAGAGATAGCTAGATAGATAGATATATAGCTCGATAGATAGATAGATAGATGATAGATAGATAGATAGATAAATAGATAGATAGATAGATAGATAGATAGATAGATAGATAGATAGATAGATAGATAGTGTGCACAGTCAGTAATATTTTATTCAGAGAAAGTACAACACAATTGTTGTGTTCTGGTTTTGTTTACAGTGTCGGGCTTTAAATAATGCACCGGCTCTGTATATGAGCATGTTTGTGTGTCTCAGAGGTTAGAGTATCTCATGTCAGAGCTCTCAGAGCATGTCCATCAAACCCTCTGTGCGGCTCAAGAGATGTCAAAGGTAACTGATACTGCAGGACATAATGTCCATTGATTCAGAGGATATGATTCCGGTTATCGTCCTCCTCGAGTGCGCTTTCAGATCATACTGAGATGTATCATATGTTTGTTTCCTAAGATTGGTGTATTGTATAGCAGTGCCACACATTGCAAATGTTTCACTTAAAGGAATTGTTCACTCAAAAATTAAGATTCTGTCATGTCATGCCGAACCTGTATGGCTTTTTTTCTTCTGTACAAGTTTCCATGGATATAATGAAAGTCTGAAAGTTTTATACTTCAAAAAGGTATTGGAAAGGTAATCAATCCATACAACTCCAGTGGTTACATCCAAGTCTTCTGAACAGAACAAACTGAAGTAGTTCATTCACAAATCAAATCAAGACATTCATCAACTCATATATTCAGAGCCCCAAATCAAATATGGTGACATGTGAGTAACATCAAACCCCACCTGTGTCATAATGATAGCTCACGTGACATGCAGGATTCATTTTTACGCTTCCTTTGTCTTTTTTTGAAGTTTTTGGTCCCAATTCATAATATAGCCAAACAGGTTTTGTATACCAATCAGGGTAAGTAAATAATGAAAGTGTTTTAATTTTTTGGTAAACTATTCATTTAAAGTATCATTAAAAGTAGTCCATATGACTTGTGCCCTATATTCCAAGTTATGTGATAACTTTGTGAACTGCTGCATTTGGATTATTGACTCACTAAATTGAACTGAAGAACCAAACCAGTCCCATTCATGAATGAATCTGATTCATGATTCAGGCTGATTTTGTGAATCAGAAACTGATTCATTAAAAAGATTTAAATCAGAAGAATGAATCGTTCATTACATCGGACATCAATACTTCTAAGCATAAAGTCAGCAAAATTTTGCGGCGAACAAGGTCCATCATCTATTGTCAATAGTGTAGTGAATCTAGCGATGTATGAAGCCGAACTCACACAGAAGTCACTTTCAAACCAAACAAACTTCTTTGGTCATCGGGGCAAATCCATGTGACCAGCTTGAACCCACTGTGAAATCCGCATAGGGAAATCTTTCGCCCTTAAACAAAATTCCCAATCACATGGAATCTAATTGAAATGACTGGATTTCATCCTTGACTGTAAATGTGAGCAGACCTTAAGGCTAGTACTCTTTCCTCAACAGGAATTATGTTTCAGGACTTACAGACAATTCAGGAAAGTGCCGCAAAGAACAATGAAAAGGCATTTAGCTGAGGTTCAATGTGTTCAACCCTGTTGAACAATTAGCAGTGAAAGCAAAATTGATAACAGCAAGCAGCTCTATAGTGAGGAGGACATTCCCTAGGCGATGTGCAGCAAACAGAGTAATTTATCAAGGAGACTGCACTAGCCAAATAATATCCCCCATCGTCCCCTGAGCTTTGCCCATGCAGTGGTAAAGAATGGAGCTGCGGAGGAGCCGTTATTTGAGTTGGCTGGGGGGAGGCGAGGGTCGTGAAGGAGGGCAAAAGGCTGCTGAGGTTTGCAGCGCTCAAACGGCTCTACATGATATCACTGGCCAGTAATAGAGTTGAGAACGGACAGGATATCTGTGTACAAGCTGTTTTTGCCTTTTGAATGAAATGAATTGAAAGTGAATGTAAACTGATTGATTAGATCATCGTATTAAATATCTAGTGCAAGGGTCTTCAACCGGGGATCTGCAGCG
Organism: Sinocyclocheilus anophthalmus; assembly: GCA_018155175.1. Taxonomy (NCBI): domain Eukaryota; kingdom Metazoa; phylum Chordata; class Actinopteri; order Cypriniformes; family Cyprinidae; genus Sinocyclocheilus; species Sinocyclocheilus anophthalmus. The sequence continues at coordinate 30,320 of JADLZN010009445.1, read as the reverse complement.
GCACCAATTAATGTTTGAACACAAATAATTTTTTGTTTCAAAAATTAAAACATAGGTAAAAAAACATCACAAAGTCAATTTTAAATATAAGCACCCTAAAACGAAAGCAAAATTACAAGCGAAACAGATTTAGCAAATGCTCTATTGTGTTTTTGAGTTTGAGCGCTGAAGAATGTAAACTGTTCCTATTTACAGCGTGTTTTTGCAGCAGTGAGAAATTTAGCTAATGACAGATATGTTTGCTGATCTCTTGAATGCAATGGCCAATCAGAGGTGTCTCAGTTAGAATCCACTCACCGCTCAAAACGCTTAAATTTAAGCTCACCTCTCAATAGTAAACAACGACACAAAGAGATTCATTATGCAGGGTAGACAGCTTTATTGATTTTAATAAACGTTGTGAGATCACAAACTGAGATGAGTGACAGATTTTTAGTGATTGTAAAGTGAGTGGACTTTTGCACTTTTGAGGCTATGTAGCTATAATCCGTTGAATAAAAGTACTGTTTTTCATGCTGTTAAGAGAACCGACGGCCAATTACATGCTGCAAAGTTTTGGAAATTTTATCTACATATAAATGCGTGATTCACTCTGAAGCTGCAATTGACATAGTGATACTAGCACGGGACAAAAATATGGCATGTCAAAATAGATATGCGCAATGTAAATGCAGTCTAATAGATTACTAGAAAAATATTTGTATCAATATATTTTTTCAAATTCCATTCCAATTATTTGTAAAAGTAATGCCTTGTAAATAATCTTAAATGTCTCGCTGTATATTGCTGTTCTTGTTATGGAGCCGCATGCTTACACATTTCATCTGCACTTTATTAGAAAATCCATAATTTCAGATACTCAGTGCTTTGATTCTTAATTCTCCATCTCACAGTAAAATTCAAATGTACATTTTTAATAAACTTGTAGCTGAAGTTCAGTTAAATTAACAATAATGTGCATAGGTCTGATCTACTGCCTTAACATTATATACAGATAACATAATATCATTTATTCTTAATCATAATATGGTTATTTTCGAAGTTATTATAATATCAAAGGCTGTATGCTTAATATGTAGCTCTGCTTGACACATTTTGTATCGGGGGTCCTTGCACACCCTGAAAAACTTTGAAGACTTTTGATTTAGTGTATGGTATTTCATGTCTCAAATGCTCTGTAAAAGAGTTCAGTGTAAGACTAGCTGTTTATGAGAGATCGAATCAGAAGTGACTGGTAGTGGCCGAACACTGAAGGTGTGTAGGTGTATACCAGAAGGGGTAACAGGGTTGAAAAGGTAGCCTACATTAATCTGTCACTTAGTAGACCTTAGCTAGTTTGGGACCAGATGTTGGTTTCTACAAAAATAAAGTCCATTAACTTAAAGAATATGTTCAGTGTAAACTCAGCGTCATGAGAGATTGAAGCAGAAGGACGGTTGTGGGCGAACACTAGAAGGTGTGTATTTTTTTTTTTGTGTATACCAGAAGGGTTAACGGGTTGAAAAAACATCGCGGAATGAATCTGTCTCAGTAGATCTTGGTAGTTGGGACCGATGTGGTTGTTACAAAAATTAACCGTCCAATAAATACCATTTATGTGAGTACAACGTTAGCGATTCATAAGAGGCCAACTTGAAGTATGGCAATTGTAGGCACCAAACTTGCAGGTGCGTGTAGGTGTTGGCGTGACACTCCTAGTGTTTCTGGGCCCTGTCGGGATACGTCAGGCTCCCCTCAAAATCGTTATCTGTGGAATGCTGAGATTGCTGGGGCCCGCATTGACAGGGCGTCAGTGAGGTCATCCGCAAACCTGCACCAGGTGGTGATGCCCCGCGTGTTTATGTATATGCAAGAATGAGCTACAGAGTTGCAAGTTACAGGGTTGAAAACGTAACCTAATAAACCTCTCACTTCGCTTTGGACAGGTTATCGGCCCCATTGAACAGGGACCTTCATCGGGTCCAAACTTCCCCACTGTGTTTATGTATATGCAAGAATGAGCTACAGAGTTGCAAGTTACAGGGTTGAAAACGTAAACCGAAATGATATGATCTAGTTAGGGCTACAATTTCAATTTGACAGGGGTCCTCGCACAATCTTTCCAGGTGAAGGCTGAAATCGCTGTCTCCCCATTGACTCAGGGCCCGTTTAGAATTGTCCCAAACATTGTCTCATTATAGCTCACCTTGAGTTATGTATATGCCCCGCATGGTAATAGGGTTGCAAGAGTCACCGTTGCCCATGTAGCTCCCTCTGTACTTGTTGATCCACTCGTTTGGTGCCCCACCTTGTGGTTTCTGTATTTTGTCCATCATTGGTCAGTCACCTCGCGTAACCGGTTCGACTGGATGCCAGTCACTACACATTGTGTCCATTGCGAAAATACAATGAGTTATGTAATTGTCTTCCTGCCATGCTGTAACACGTTCTCACTGATGTGATTTCTGTGGGTGTCCTATTTTCAGAACTCTTCACCTTTCCCTTTCGCTAGCTCGCTCGATCGTAGCTAGGTGCTAGATAGATAGATAGATATCCCCCTACATTCTCCACCTAGATTCCATTTGACTAGATGTTACACCATGATGAAACATAATTTTTTTAATTCATATCTTCACCATATTTGGAACAAATGACCTTCAGACCATGAAAATTATTTAAAAGGTTCTTAATATTCAAAACTGCTTCTCTGTAACACCAACAAATTTGACTTTGAAGATCCAGTCTTAGTTATTAGCCCTGAAAGCAAACAAGTTGTAAATAATTTAATCTGCTCAACCATGTTTCTCTGAGAAAAAAAGTCCAAAATAAACCACCCCAAAGGCTGTTTCTGCTGAGAATATGCTTTAAAAAAACTGTTAATTACATTAAAAATGTCTTAAGAGTAGTCTTAACTGCTTTTTAGTAAATTAATTATTATTTTCCTAATGTATTTTCTCAAGGTTACTTAGGCCTTATAATGAACCTCTGTAAATGCTTGAATTATATATAGACTCTTTATTGCCACACAATGCGCTTGTAGAAATTAAGGTCTTTTGGTTATGTTTATATTTGTGACAAGCTATTAGCTTCTTTTTCAAGCTCTCAATGAAACTGTAGGGATGTATATCAGATAAAGAGATCAAGCTGCTTTTGTGTCCAATTTTCCACATGAATGGTCCCAGTGTTGGCCGCAGATGCTGGACTAATTAAAGGATTAAAGGAGTCGTCTCATTCACTGCCCTGATTGGTCACACCTGGGCTCTTTTCCACAATAGTGCCATTACAGCCCGTGTCCCAGGTGACACTAGTCTACATGTGTGTGTGCAAATGTATATTTCCACTACAAAAGGGGCAGCCTGTCAGCATTCACCTCTAAACAATGAGTGTAACCCTTCTTTGCAAGTGCAAATTGTAGTCTTTATGCATTTTATATTCATTTTTTGAGGTTTCAGTTCATTCACGCCTGTGTGCTGGTGTCCAAAAAGTGCCTACATTAAGCTCATGACTGTCAGGGACAAACTATTGAGATATTAATTAGATCACCTAGCTGACTTTTCTTTAATCAGTGCTGTTGCATCACTTCCTTTTGAAATGTACAAACTGAATTATCAAAAATCTTCACTTATTTAAGCCTCACCTTGTCCACCTCTTTTCATACCCATTAATGTATTTCTTACCATATCATATTTCCTCTCTGTCCAACCCACATTAAATATAAATACATTTAAAAAAATATTTATAATATCAGAATGGGTAACAGGGTTGAAAATATCTAAAATAAGCTAGTTTGGAGTCAAATGTTGGCTTGTAGTTTAGCATAAATTAAGAAAATATTTGTTAGGTACTTTACTTAACATTACAATAACAAAAACGTTGGTAACAGTTGGTAACAGGGTTGACAATTCAGTTGTAATTGCAGTTGATTTATTTACTCACTGACATTTATTTAAAATAGTAATGTTATAATTAATATTTCACTTGTGATTAACAATTCCTCTCTCTTCTTTCTTTTAAAGGGACTTGAACTCAAACAACCTCACACATATTGGCAAGGATGACTTCGCTGGCCTTAAGCACCTCCGAATTTTGTGAGCTTTAATTCATTTATTTCTTCACATCAATCTTATTTCGGTTGTATTTTGTAATGTATAGAGATTCTGGCATTTAAATAGACATTTATATATGCCACGACTACAGCCAGGATGCAGACAAGAGCACATTTTAACATGTAAACAACAATTAAACAAGAAACGTTTATTGTATTAATGCCCGTTGTATGCGTGAAAGGATGGAATTTGTGGAGTTCTACACTCCACATCATACTTTGTGGTGAATGCTGGTTCTTTTTAATTCACTATGTGCATACTTGGAGTCCAAATCTATAAGGCACCGCATGGATAAAGACGTCATAGTGGCCCGAGGCGCCATTCAATGATCTGAAGGAGTTGGACAGACTGTGAGTTTAGAGAAACATATTAATTCTCTCTATAATACAGAATTCTGTTTTGAAGGCTTTAACACTGTAAAGCCTGACATATGAAATGATAGTCATTTGAAATGGAGTAGTTTATTGAACCTTAAGACAAAATCTAAAATCAAAAGTCTCTCTCTCTCTCTCTTAATCTTATACAGGAATAAACATTGCAGTGCGACAAAACCTTTCAGCAAAGGGTCCTAAGCACCCTAAAACAAAATGATTCTGTCTTAGGACCAACTTTGATTAAACTTTTTGACCCCTTTCAAATGCTGCATATGTTCTCTATCTGAAGGGCAACAGGGTTGACAATGTTCTAAACTAAGCTGGTTTGCGCCAACATGTGCTTGTAGTTACATAAATAAGAAGGTTTTGTTAGGTACGGACTATAAATACACTAACATAACATTGCTAACAGGGTGACTCAATGTGTAATCGTTAGAAAATGGCCAAACATTATTTCCGTTAAGCCCTGGGGGACACGTAATTATATTTTGAGGGATCCGATTTTATGGCTTATATAGTATGATTAATGAGAATATGAAAACTGCTAGTTGAGGAGGCAAATAATCTAATTTATCAAAGGCCCAAACCTGCGCACAAATATGGCAATGTGCCCAAGCTACCAATATGCAACGCTACAGTGTGTCAGGACATTGGAGTAAGTCATTCTCTAAAACTGGGTTTAATTAGGGAGCGGTAGTCTGTTGTGTTAACTCAGGCGTCTCAAACCCGAAACCGGCTCCACCAAACTCCTGAGCTCCGGTTCTGAAAACATCCGCTCTCCCAGATGTGAGTGAAGCCTCCTTACAGAAATGGCTGTTGCGAGAAACCACCATCTACACACAAACATGACGATAACGTTAGCAATAGCTTCTATAATAACTAAGACGGACCAAACCATTTGTGTATGGATACCTGGACCTCAGTCTAATAAGATAGTAGGTTAGTAGCTGTGGCTCGTCCAAACTGTTTGACCATTATTTGTGTGGTTTTCATTATGTAGGTTACGAGCATATCCTATGTTGCTTAGCAACTGCTATCCCAATCTCAAGTGGAATCAATCTTTGTGAAAAAGAAGTACACTTTAGCATAATTTAGAAAAGGGTACTAATTACCGAAGTAATATACTTAAGTGTGGACTTAATGTAATGTTTTCACACACTTAATTACATGACATATGGCAATAAACATGACACACCATATAGGATTGGCTAATTTGCCTAGCTTCTACCAATGAATTTGCGTCAAAACACCTTTGACGTGTTTTTGTAGCATCTTCCTGGACATTCATGTCTCAATAAGAGCTTATTAGGTTGGTTAGCTGTTGTTTGGCCAAGGATTTTTATCGTTGAATACAGATACAGTTGGTAAAGTCTTCACTGTCGGGGGCAGTGGGTCAAAAACTATGTAGGAATGTGTGGGAGTACGGAAAGAGGCATAATGGGTGTGAACAAATAGTTAAGGACAGCTGTGTTTGCTTGTTATTTGGTTGTTGGTTCATGCCATTTCACACGTTGTCTCATTAGCGAGTTGCCATATGGACGTGCAGCGCTCAGTCAATCTGCCTGCGAACACCCCCAACCACCCACACATGCCTTTAGGGAAAGATGTCTGCTATTATAAATGAAATTCATAAGGTCTTTTTCCTTCAGAGACACTCGTTTTGGTAACCTCAGGAATATTGGTTTATGATAATGTGGGTCATGTGGGTAATGTGGGTTCTTTCTTGCTCTGTGTTTGAATTTTGTGGCGAACAATTAAACAGAGCAAGAGCTAGTTCATTAAAACAAGTAATAGTCTCCTAATACTCAATGATTCATTAGGCTAGCTTTGGTAATTGGCACCATGGTGGCGTTCTCCATGCACATTTAATTAACACATTTAATTAAGAGGGGAAATAACAGGGGTGATTGCTAATTATGATTGGTATGTAGATTTTTCCTCAACTCTGTCACTGTGAGTAGCAACTATTTTAATTTGCGCTAACCATGTGTGAACTTAGCTTAGAATGTGTATGCTACGAACCAATGACGATGACAGAAAAGACTAATTATTCTTCAGAGTTATTCTGTCTCTCCAGCCCTGTTGAAAAAAACAGCATATGCTGGATAGGTATATTGACGCTGGGTGAGGGGTTTATGCTGGTCCTTTGCTGGTTTATGCTGGTCCTTTGTCAGCACATGACCAGCATAAACCAGCAAAGGACCAGCTTAAACCAGCATCCCAGCGTCAAAACATACCTAACCAGCATATGCTGTTTTTTCACCGGGGGGAGCGTAAGAAATTGACTATTGACAGGAGACGTAGCGGTAGGGCTCGCTTTATTCCAAAAAAAATCGTAGGCTGAAGACAGCATTTAGGACTCTAGGCATCCTAAAGTGAAGGTTGTTCTGACTCGAATACGAGTCATCAATCAAAATGATAGGGCCTCAAATCTCATTTAGGACAAAAGCATTAAACAGACCATCAAAAGCTCAGTCCAACAAAAAAAAGGTGGAGGATAATAATGCGGGATTATTTCCAGATTAAATATGTTTTTGGTTCGTTCAGTACTTTTATGATTTGTACAAATAGATTGAATGGTGTTACAAAGATATTTTTGGGTGAGCGTTATGAGCTAGGTTAGTAGGTATCCCCAGTAGCATTAGCGTACATCTACTACGAAATCATTGGACTTCAATTTGATAAAGAAAGTACAATTTAGCTCTCTTAAAAGAGTATGTAGGAAAACATAATATACTTTTACAATAATCTATTGATGGTGACCTGATGTAAGGTTTTCAGCCACTTCAGACAAAGTGGTTGCAGGTTAGAGTGCTGTGTTGGCCCACTGTAATTGGATAAGTACATTGAATAAGATAATTATTTTCAGATCGATTCAAGAAGATTCTAAACTAAATATACTTTAATGTTCAAAATTATTTGTTTTATATGAATGCATAGTGGTGGCTTCAATATTGGTAAGGACACATCTTCAAGATGAAGTTGCAATTTTAAATGTAGTAATTTTAAATGTAATATTGAATAATGCACTACAGTTAAAATTATAATTAAGTACTTTACAGTGTTTGTAGTAGCAGACATGAAACTTAATTGTACTTTAGAACACAACTAATTATTAAAACGTGATTATTTAAAATGTACTTTAAAGTAAAAGATTTAAGTTGACATTTTTACAAAGTGCACTTTTACGTAAATGTGTTAAGAAACATAGTCATGAAAGTCTCTCTCTTTAGGTACACTTAAGTGGATTGTTATTTCAGTTATAATATATTATTTGCAAGTAGAGTTCAAGTGCACATTCAGTACAATTAAATGCACTTCTTTGAAATTTGAGGGAATTTTATTTGAGCCAAAATTAGCATCACGCAGATCCTTGAAGATAAGACAAGTTTTTTTTATTTGTGTGTGTGTGTTTATAAAGTTATGTTGTATGTATGCATCTCATTGTTAGCTTTGCAACATACTAATGACAAACATGTGAGCAGATGACCTAGCCCAAACTTTAAAAGCATATAGTATGTTTCTAAAGCTTAGCTGAAGTGTTTTGTAGTTCTAGTAGTACATGATATGCTAGCTGGTTGTTGTGCTAGAAAGTTTTTTGCTTTACAACTTACAAAGATTTGTTGTTTGTTGCTGCTTTAAATATGTCGCTGGTCTTGAAGGAGCCTTCAAGCTGAATGGTTCTTCTACATGGTAACATAATGGTCATTTTACTGCACAAAGCACATTTTCATGTGCTTTCAGGAACTTTTCTTTGGAGGTTTTCTTGTAAAATTATGCAATAATGGCACAATGAACCACTTCTTACAGTTCACTGGCCGGTCACACAAAATGTGCTTGAGTCAGACGTCTGCCTAGTTGTAGTGCTAGTGGTGACATGAGGAATTATTTATGATAGTCTACTGAATTATTAAAAATTAATGCACACCCGAGGTTGTAATGTGAAGCCGAATTCAGGTTTTGGTAATTACCTGAAAGACATGTAGGCTAGCATGATAATCAGCTAGTGTTTATCTTACAAAACATAAGCTAACCAAAAAATAACATAAATAATACGTTTTAACTATCTATAGCTTTGGTTGTATATAATATGTGTAACAATTTAAAAGGCGCAATGATGGATACAAATCAGATTTTTCAGCCATTTTCTCTCTATTTACTTTCTTCGCTGTCTTTAAGCTCTGATGAATGAGTTTTGCCTTTGCTAACATTTAATATCCCTCAGTAAACAGTACGTCAAACGCAAAAAGACAAATGTAAGAAAGACAACAGCTAACAAAAGAAAACCAGTGTGGCTAGTCAGAGTCTCTCAGATCCCACAACTTGTTGCTCGTATTTCCCACTCAGGCCTCTTTTGTCCACTTCTTCTTGTCCTCTTTTAAGGGTTTTCAAATAAAAGATCTGGAGTGTAATATTTGCAGAGGTCGAGCAGTCTTATTATCCGTACTGTTTGCCTTCACCTCTGGATGTCAGCCAGGTTGGGACTGCAGCGAATGCAAACTGAACATCGTTGGCAAACAGCTTTGAATAAAGGGGGTTACCAGGAAACCCTGCGCTCACACTGAGAGCACTGGAGGCTCTTCTTCCCAGAGTTTAGGAGGTTGTTTCTGGTTTTCCTTAGTGTTTTTTAAAGATGGATATGATTGCAAAGTCAGAATGTGTTTAAAGCGCCTTGATGTGATATAGAATTGGCCGTGTTGCATGTAAATAATGGAAACCTGCATTGCATTATCATGATACTTCTTGTGATTGAGCTGTGTATATTTTCAGGGTTCAGTACAAGTTAAACACAAACAACAACACTTGGGAAGCAATGTTGATTACCACACAAATAAATTAGACTTTTTCATTGTTTGCTATAAACAAAATAAATATCAAAGTTGTGGGGAGGAACTCACAATGGAAGAGAATGAGGAGCAAAAATGTGAAACTTGTGATACGTTAAAACTTCAGAATTATTTGAGTTGAAAAGTTGATCTTGTCATTTTTACAGTCATTTTAGAACTGTTATTGGAAACAAAGTTGTAAAATTGAATGTAAGCTTACACAGAAGGTTATGCTATTAAAACAATATTTTAACATGAACAAATCGTCCCCATTCCCTTCCACTGTAATGGCGCTTTTCCACTGTGTGGTACGACTCGGCTCGGCACGGCTCAGTACGGCACGGTTCGGCTCGGCTCGGTTTGCATTTCCACTGCAGTTCAGTATTGCTTTAGAGTGGGCGGGATTATTCGCATGTCATTATAGTTGCACCGCCTCTACTGCCACGACTCCTAAAAAAAACTTTTTCATTTCGCGGCCCCATCAAGCTCCGCGGACGCATCCTTGCTATCACGAGAGGAACTCTGGTACTCTAACAGACAACAAAACTTTTTGGTTGTTAAAAAAGGTGCGCTCGTTCAAAACAGTTGCATTCGATCCTTCGCTGGCTGTGCTGATTTAAATCCAGCGGTTCTGTTGTGTGTGTCGCAGGTTCAGTGAGCAGGTTAGTGAATTCTCTCCGGCAATACGTTGATAGCAGAGATTTACCCGTTAGTTTTGGTACCAGGATGGGTCCTGGAACCCCAACCGAGGTGGTACTAAAAAAAGTACCAGGTACTGTACCCAGTGGAAAACCCCCAAAAAGTGAACGTACCGAGCCATACCGTGCCGTACCATGCAGTGGAAAAGTGCCATAAGTGTCTCATTATAACCCAAATTTGTTAAGAAAACAATGTTTAGAAAATGTTGGCATTTTATCCAACCAACTGAACTCAACTGAACACTTATCTAACCTAGAGTAAGGTTTTGTTGCTCTGAGGTTGCAATTGATACACACAGTACAAATAGAGAGCAACTTCACTCCTGAATCCACTGAGAAATGTTGAGTTCATATTGATATCTCTGATTTTGGCTCATTAATACGTGAGATTACTGGGGTCTTTTTCTCAGATAATTCCCTGAGTGGACCGGTAACCAGTGACCAGCGTTCACAGGTAATAAGCTGTAAAGTAGAAGATAACATGTTGGAATGATCTCTCTGGAGCAGAAAATATTGCTTACATTTACATGAGTGACAAATTAATTGAATTAGCCCTAGAACGCATTTAAAATTAAACTATCCCCACAGAGTGCATGCGTGGGTCAAATATGACCAATCTGGTGCATTTTACTTTATAAAACTGCATTATTTTATAATAAAAAGTGTAAAGCAATATTTTTGTGAATATTTTCTTAATTCAAGTATGATATTGAAATATCATGACTCTTATATTTAACTCATATTGAATTTATTACATATATTATTTTAGATTTTTTTAAATGACCAGTGGAATGCGTTAAATAACATAGAAAATGTATGTCATTTTGACCTACATATGCATTCCAGGAATAATGAAAGTGCCTTTTAGAATGAAAATCTAAGATCAAAAATGAACCATCTCTGGAATGTGAGGTGAAAAAGATCTCTTTTGGCCATGTTTGCACTGAAAAATACAAGGAGCAATTGAAAACCCAGGCCATTTTAGACCCACATTCACATATCTGACTCAAACAGCTGGAAGTTTTGTGTTCATTTCTATAAGTACATATGGAAAAACAGACTCCTTACTATTTGTTAAAATAAAACATATTCTGCATTTTCTCACTCTTTTTCATTCCATTTCACACTCGATTACAGATTTCTTATTATGTGTCTGGTTTATTGTCAGGTTCAGTGGCCTGACTTCTACGGGATATAGTACCTTAGCAACGGCCACCAATAATACAGCTAATGTTCAGTGTCTGCTGTTAGCTTTTAGCTTTTTACTGCATTTTACTCTTTAAACAAAGAAAATGAGCTTTAATTTGCTGAACTCTTTAAGGAACTTAAAAGGCTTCAATCAAATGCAGACTGTAGCTTGAACCAATTGCGGCGAAACTTAAAAATAGTTTGCAATTGCAGCAAAAATCACATGCATTAAGAAAAGGTCACCGATGGCTTTCACATGGAGAGAAAACAGATGAAATGACATTTAGGAATCCAGATGTTCTTTTATTAAATGTCAATTTCCTGCAGAATAGCACTGAGCATGACTAGATATGAAATATCGATACATTTCTTATCCATGGCTGTGAGATTGTGTCACGCTCATTTTATTTACCACCAAATTGGAAATGTTTTTCATGCAGAGGCTTTATTTTGTATGGTTGAAAGTAATTTGAAAGTCAACTAACATAACTAAAATAATAAATAAATGAAACAAAAATAGAGACGTTTTGAAGAATCTTCATGCAGCTTTTTAACAGTTTATTGTGAAGAAACACCACACAATAAAAGTAGTCTGTTTATCTGAAGTTTTATTGCTTTGTGTGAGAGACAGAAAGAAAATGAAATAGTTAAAATGCATAATACATAATTTAATAAATCTGAGACAAAGCTGATAATTGAAACACTGTAGTTCACCCAAAAATGAACATTTGCTGAATTTGACATTTTCAGCAAGTCTCCCCAACTGTAAAATAGCAATAAATGTTGCATCTTGACTTGGTATTTTTTTGGTTGCTGATGTTTTCTAACCTAAACTTGCTTTTCAGCATCAGTTCAGTTCTAAATATGGATTTAATTTAATTCGATCTTTTAACAATTCTTTTAATTAGGGACTTAAGTGAAAATGCCATCCAGATGATACCGAGAAGAGCATTTAGAGGAGCCACGAACATCAAGAACTTGTGAGTTAAAGTTCACACAACTTTATCTATAAATGTTTCTTTTAATTTCCCCAATAAAATCTTACCCAATAAAATGATTTAAATGTAACCTTTAAATGATCAAAATGTCTTGTGTGCCATCGTGTTTGTGTTGATCTCAGACAGCTGGATAAGAATCACATCAGCTGCATTGAGGACGGAGCGTTTCGTGCCATGAGAGTCCTGGAGGTCCTGTATGTAAATTAGTAGTTTTATAAAAATTAAAAAAAAAATGCTGTTTATTGCTTGGTTTGCGTGTATTTCGGATTATATCTGTTTCTTTTTTCTTTGATTCTCCTCCATAGCACACTGAACAACAATAATATCAGCACCATCCCTATTTCCAGCTTCAACCACATGCCCAAGTTACGTACCTTGTGAGTCCAGAGCCCTTTCCACATTTCTTCTCACACAGAAGTATGAGGATTGACAATAGTGATGCTTGCACAGTCAGTTTTCAGCAGTTTTCTGCTTTTGTTTTCCTAGCCGGCTGCACTCTAACAGTCTGCGGTGTGACTGTCATTTGTCATGGCTGTCTCAGTGGCTCAGACAGAGACCAACGCTGGGACTTTACACACAGTGCAGTTCACCACCCAACCTACATGGCCTCAACCTGGCTGAATTGCAGAAGAAAGACTTTATATGCTCTGGTAAATCTGGCCTCTTGGGGCATAGGATGTAGTTTTGGCTGTAGCTTTGGCTTTTTTTTTTTACAATTTAATAATAAAATTACAAGATAAATATTTACTTAATGAAGGTCACATTCTCTTTCCTCAAAGTTATATATATATACACTGAACAAAATTATAAACGCAACACTTTTGTTTTTGCCCCCACTTTTCATGAGCTGAACTCAAAGATCTAAGACTTTTTCTATGCACACAAAAGGCCTATTTCTCTCAAATATTGTTCACAAATCTGTCTAAATCTGTGTTAGTGAGCACTTCTCCTTTGCCGAGATAATCCATCCACCTCACAGGTGCTGCATATCAAGATGCTGATTAGACAGCATGATTATTGCACATGTGTACCTTAGGCTGGCCACAATAAAAGGCCACTCTAAAGTTGTTGTGTAATTTGGTGCATTTTGGTTAAATAAAATGCTCACTCTGAAATGAGTCCGAGCAAGACAAAAAATTCGGCCATTTTATTTAATGACAAAGATGTCTTTTGCTCAACAGATTAAATGATGATTTGAAAAATGTGATGGAATTTAAATTTTTCATTTAAAAGCATTCTAAAAACACTGTCCCAAAAGTCCCCAAAATTGAAGAAACAAACAAAAGGAAAGAAAAGCAAATATTAAACCAATCACCTACATGCTTAATACTAATATCTATAATGTTTCCTTCTTTTCCTGAGGTGTTTTTGATTCCGGTCCTCAGCCCTGTGGTCTTGCGTCTGGTTCCTGTCCGCCGATGTGCTCCTGCACCAACAATATCGTGGACTGCAGAGGAAAAGGTCTGACGGCGATTCCAGCCAACATGCCTGAAGGCATGACTGAGATGTGAGTGTCTCTTTTACTACGAATATTTAAGATTGACTGTTTTTAACCCCTTGTGAAAAATAAGTTCACTTTAACATTTTTAAAAAGAGCACACGAGTATGAACTGAATATAATATTTTCAGACACTTAAATTACATTTACCCTCCTCACCTTCACATCTGGTGGGTTTGACCCTTTCTGGACCCGCATCGGTGCGATCGACCGTTTGACTAGGGCTAAAGGTAGTATCCATGATAATAAGGGAACCAAGGAGACGCTAGTAGTAACAGTGCTGAACTGTAAAGCTAATCATCCACTCTCGACATTAGTTGACCAGTTCTCTGCTTTTCTGTCTTTCAGACGATTGGAGCAGAACGGTATAAAGTCTGTTCCTCCGGGAGCGTTCGCCTCCTACAAGAGACTGCGCAGAATGTGAGTGATTACAGTTATATAAACTACAGTATGAACTATGACACAAATATGCTTCATTAGTTCACATACATTTATTAGAATCACTATACATGCAGTTTTTGCACAACATGTAATTGTCATAGAATTTATTCCAATTAAGGAAGAAATTGCTTTAGGATCTGCTGCATTTGTTATGAAACAGATGTTTTTCCTTATATTTATGGCCATTACATTTCATGTATTTCATCATTCTGTCTTTTGCCCTGCAGTGATTTGAGTAATAACCAAATATCTGAAATTGCCCCCGATGCGTTTCAAGGCCTGCGCTCACTCAACTCACTGTAAGTGTGCATTTATTCATTCACTCTTATTGTGTTTAACAGATTTACATGCCAGAAAATAAAGGGATTCACAGCATATACATGTTTCCAAATAATCAAATGATTATGTTATGTTATGTTATATTTATACAAATCTATAAAAACAAATATTTTATGAAATAAAAAGATGAATTTCTTAATATATATTTTTGTAATTTGAGATCCCATTATTAATCAAGTCAAGTCAAAAGTCAAGTCTGCTTTATTGTCAATTCTTCCACATGTACAGCACATACACACAGAGAATTGAAATTGCGTTACACTCAGACCCTTGGTGCATACAGATAAAATAAATACAGATTAAATACAAAATACAAAAAACAACTATACAAATAAGGTAAAATGTAAAAAATATATATAAAGCACAAGGCAAGGCAGATAGAGTGCAAACCAGTGAAGTAAACAACTGTGCAGATATAATGATTTGTAGTGCAAAAAATAGCTTATTTAGACTGATTAAAGTGACAAAAGTGCTTATTTAGACTGATTAAAGTGACAGTGTGTGTTTGTGTATTTGGGAGGGGGGAGTGGGAGAGTCCGTCAGAGGGTCAGATTTCAGTGGTGCGTGGGGCAAAAGAGGGCGGGGGGGCAATGTTGGGAGGGAGTTCAGCTTCCTGACAGCTTGAGGGATGAAGCTGTCCTTCAGTCTGCTGGTCTTGGCCTGGAGACTCCGCAGTCTCCTCCCTGTTGGCAGCAGACTGAAGAAGCTGTGTGCCGGGTGGGTGGGATCACCTGCAATGCAGAGGGCTTGGCGGGTGAGACGGGTGTTGTAAATGTAATGTAAATGTAAAACTGGCTCTTCTCAGTTTGCGGAGGAAGTAGAGACGCTGCTGTGTTTCTTGGCCAGTGCTGCGGTGTTGTCAGTCCAGGAGAGATCCTCTGTGATGTACATTAAACTTGTATGATTTTGAATGTACAAACAAACAAACAAACATATTTCCAAATAATCAAGTGATTATATTACATTATATTATGCATCATATATACTGTATATGTTATACCATAATATATTTTATTTTTAAAGAAATTAATAACTTAATTAAGCATGAATGCATTGAATTGATTAAAAGTAACAGTAAATAAATTTTTGATGTCAATACCTTTATCAGCTTTCCCGTCAAAAATGTCAATGATTTCTTCAAATGTGAAGCAACACAACATTGATAATAATCAGAAAAGTTTCATGAGCAGCAAATCAGCATATCATAATGATTTCTGCATTACGATGCTGAAAATTCGCTTTGATTCACAGAAATCATTATATTGCCACTAATTAAAATAGAAAACAGCTATTTTGTAATAATATTTCAAAATATTACCGTTTTTACTGTATTTTTATCAAAAAAATGCAACCTTGATGAGCATAAGAGACATCTTTAAAAAAAAAAAACTTATATAATATACTGAATAGATTTGCAATTCAGGTTTCCTATAACATCAGAAAAAACAAAACAAAGGAAAAGCTCTCAATCCTTCAAAGGATTTTAAACCCTGTAGAGCCACAATTTCAAACAGGCTGTGTGTCAGAAAGCTGAAGCGGTGCTAGAAATGGACCTTACCAGAAAATGACCCCAAAAACTCTTTGATAGAACCAATCAGAAAATGGAGGTATAGGAAATGGCCAAGTCATAAACTCATAAAAATGCTGCAGAGGGTCTCATAAAGCCCTCAGACATCATACGATAGAATCGTTCTGCAACAGAAATGTTGATGTAGACGTTACTGCTAATGTTCCTTTACACAACCCCGACCTACAAGAAATGATTTCCAACAGCGTTTGGAGCAAAGCTTCCTTTTTCCAGAAAAAAAAAAAAAAAAAAAAAACAGTCAGGCAATTATATTTGGTACTATTTATATATTGTCAGGAGTTTAGAGCTTTATAATTCCCAGCACCAGTATTGAATAAATCATTACTTTATCTATAATAAAAATCACCATAAAGAATTATTTTGCACATTAGATAAAAATGTTTAATCACAAAGAGTAATTTTCATTATTATTTGTTTAATGAAAATGTCTCAGCTCCGCTTACATTATTGTTTTGAGAATTGGACATTTTCACAGCACTTATGTATATAGTCATGTTCATACAGGCGCGCTTATTATGTGTTGAATTCTGCATCATGTAGCATGAAGAGCTCTTTGTAGACATCTGTTCTGGGACAATCTCAGCAGGGCTCTGATGTGAACGTGTGCGGTTTGTGTAAATATATGAGTGTGTGTCTGGCCTCCAGCGCTAGTCGTCTCTAGCATACATGTCTTATGTGATTTGATTGTGTGAGGATGCGTGCGATTCAGCTCAGCAGGAACAATGCTTCATGCCAGATTGTCTGCCATGCTCTGTGTGACTTTAAGTAATCAACTTAAAAATGTCGATAAAACGGGTGATACAATCTCATAGACTTACATTTAGTCGCTTAGATCCAGTTTGGTCTGATTCGTTACTGCTAATCGGCTCTTTCGAACAGTTAAATGATTCAGCAATTCAGTCACTAAAAAGATTTGATAGAGTAGTGATTCATTCAAGAATCAGACTTTAATTAATTAATTAATTAACTTATTTATTTGTTTATTTATTTCAGAAAGTATAAATATCTGATTCATGAATGAATCTTCTATTGAGTCAAATCTTTTGAATGAATCAGTGCCTGACTCTGCCTGAATGTTTAATTCATTGGTTTAACAAATGATTGAGTTGTTAATCCGACATTTCCAAAAGATTTGGTTCTGTGAGTAATTGTTTAGTTGACTTGAGAGCCACTTGGCTCTGTAGTTTGTGAATGAATTCCTCAGCTGATTCATAAAAAGATCTGATTCATTAAGATGTTTCATTCATGAATTGCACATTACCTATATTGATAGAAGAAGTCATATCAAGAATTCGACAGCAGGTAATTAACATTTGTATTTGTTTCTTTGTTTTTTTATTCATTTATGAATTATTCATTCTGTTGAGTCATACAGTCATTCAATCAGTTGAACCGGTTCACAAACTCAGACTAAATGATTCATCCCCAAATCGGTTTTTGTTTCAAGGAATCAGTGAGCATGTCCAAAAATCAATCCATCCATCCCGCATAGACTGATTCATGAATTAATTGTTCTATTGAGTCATGTATTTTCAGTCAATCAGTTGAACCAGTTCACAAACTCAGTCTGAATGATTCATTCCCAAATCGGTTTTTGGTTCAAGGACTCGGTGAGCTGTAAAACCGACTCATTACGAGTTCTTTGACTTGTTGATTTGTTGACTTGTGAAATGCTTGAACCAAATGTTTAAATCGCTCATATTGATTTTGTGGACTGGTTCAACTGATTCATTTAAAAGATTAAATAAATTGGAATGATTCATGATTCATAGACTTACATTTAGTCATTTAGATCTGATTAGTCTGATTATTTTTCTTTCAAACAGTTAACATCAATGACCAGTTCAATAAATGATTCAGCAGTTCAGTCAGAATTGTTCTATTTGAGTCATATATTTTCAGTTAATCAGTTGAACCTGTTCACAAACTCAGTCTGAACGATTCATCCCTAAATCGGTTTTTGGTTCAAGGAATCTGTGAGTTGTTAAACCGACTCACGACAAGTCGGACATGTCCAAATGTTTTGGTTTCATGAGTTGCCGATTTGTGAAATGCTTGAATCATTTTGATTTAGTGAACCCGTTCAACTGATTCATTAGAATGCATTGCTTATACTGAAGAAAAAAGCTATATCTAGAGACAAAAATATCATAGAGACTTGGGGATGGGCTCTTGTGATTTGTCCAGTAAAATGTAAAATCATAAATTCATAAAGATTCATAAAATGTGAATAGAATAGAATGTGTCAAATAAAATAAAATTGTGTTAAACCTGATAGGACTTTAAGCAGACTCTGTGTTTGTGACATTTGTATTTAAATGTATGTGTAACCTTGTGTCTGAATGGTCCGTTTTTATGAAATCTGCATATTTCCAAGCCCTGCAGACTTGGTTCAAATGAAACTGTTTATCAGCACCATTGTATCTCATGATTGTGTTTTGTTTTCCAGGGTTCTTTATGGAAATAAGATTACAGATCTGCCTCGAGGTGTTTTTGATGGATTGATTGCATTAGAGTTACTGTAAGTACAGAAAAGCTTATGTAACTGCAAAATTACCACCCACATATGAAAAATGTCACAGTGGCATTGCTTAATGGTCCGTGAATAAAGTAGCACTGAAATAGCAACATCCAGACAGCCTTTGTAATGTCTGATATGTCTGTCTTTCTCTCTTTCAGACTATTAAATGCCAATAAAATCCACTGTGTTCGCGTCAACGTCTTTCAGGACCTTGAGAACCTGTCTCTATTGTCTCTGTACGACAATAAGATCCAGACTCTAGCCAAAGGCACATTTACTCCGCTGAAATCCATCCAGACTCTGTAAGAGACGTTATATAATAAACAATTGATATGGGCATTTACTGTAATCAAGACGTTTTATTGTTGGCTTTCTTCCAGTCACTTAGCTCAGAACCCGTTCGTCTGTGATTGTGGTTTGAAGTGGCTGGCGGACTTTTTGCGCTCCAACCCGATTGAGACCAGCGGCGCACGATGCTCCAGTCCTAGACGGCTCGCCAACAAACGCATCAGTCAGATCAAGAGCAAGAAGTTCCGCTGTTCGGGTAGAATACACAAACGCACTGTGCAATTATTGGCATACATTTATTTATTCAAAAGTATGCATATAAGCTTTAATTGGGACTTTTGTGCACAATTTCAGGTAATTGTGTCGTAATTGATTTTTTGAGAAACACACTAGTAGGTTTCCTGAATGAATCAAATCAGTTGAGTGAATGATTTAGTGATTCACTCATAAGAGAAAGTATTGTTCGTCCCTGATAAATCATGTTTTTCAACAGTCGTTAAGTGAAGGATTCAGTGACTCACTCATAGCCACTTATTTTGTTCTTAAATGAATCAGTGTTTTTTTAATAAATCAGTTGAGTGAATGATTTAGTGATTCACTCATAAGAGAAAGTTATTTGTTTTGTCCCTGAGTAAATCAATGTTTTTCAACAAGTCAGTTAAATGAATGATTCAATGACTCACTCATATAGAGTCACTTGTTTAATTTCTGAATGAATCAGTGTTTTCGAATCAATCAGGTGAGTGAATGATTTAGTGATTCACTCATAAGAGAAAGTTATTTGTTTTGTCCCTGAGTAAATCAGTGTTTTTCAACAAGTCAGTTAAATGAATGATTCAATGACTCACTCATATAGACAGTCAGTTGTTTAATTTCTGAATGAATCAGTGTTTTCGAATAAATCAGGTGAGTGAATGATTTAATGATTCACTCATAAAAGCAGTCACTGGTTTTTGTCCTGAATAAATCATGTTTTTTCACAGTCAGTTAATGAATGTTCACTGGGACTCACTCATAATATACCGTCCGTTGTTTCATTTCTGAATATCATGTTTTCGGAATAAATCAGGTGATGAATGATTTAAGATTCACTCATAAAGAAGTCATGGTTTCATTCCATAAGAATCCGTGGTGTTCTGAATAAATCCGTTGAATTAATTTATTTACTGATTCTCTCCTCAAAGACAGCTAATTGTTTAATTCCTTAAATCAGTGTTCTTGACAAATCATTTGAGTGAATGAGTTAATGATGATTCACTCTAATAAGCACGTCACTCTGTTTTTATTCATTTTATTTTTTAACGACTCATTTGAATCGGATGATAACCTCAACGATTTGTTAATAAACTTCCTTGTGTAGAGTTCAGAATAAAACAGCACTTTGACAATTGATGAAGTGAATATTTAAATGAACATTTTCGTCCTTAATGATTCAGTGTTTTTGAACAAATTGGTTGATTGAATGATTCAGTGACTCACTCATATAGACAGTCACTTGTTTAGTTCATAAATTAATCAGTATTATTGAACAAATCTTTGTATTAATCAGTATTATTAAATCAATCGGTGAGTAATGTGAGTTGAATTAATACCAGTATATTTGAAAATCTTTGGTTCTAGTTTTAGGTCTCAAATTTAGATCTTTGCTGGCTCCATGTATATCTACACTTTCATAGAAGCTGTATTTTCTGTTTACTTGCATGTGTTGCCATAGCAGCCAAGGAACAGTACCACATTCCAGGTAAGTTGTATATATCTTTTAAGTATCTCATTGAACCAGTTTTTTATATGACTTGAAATAGTATGTGATGCAAACTGAATAATGGCCCATTTATACTCTCCTTTGATTAATGGTGATTCTCTGAAAGCATCTTTATATTTGTCTCAGGCACAGAAGACACGCGTTTGAATAAGGACTGTAACAGCAAGCCTGTTTGTCCACCCAAATGCCGCTGTGAAGCTACTGTGGTGGACTGCTCAAATTTACGCCTAACCAAGTTCCCAGAGCACCTTCCGCTTTCTACAACTGAACTGTAAGATGATATACACATACAACAATTACAATATGGCTGTTATCCAAAATATAGTGAGCTGCCTATGTAGGGAGTATTTTAAGGCATCAAGTGTGTGTGCTCTCAATTAGAAAACTGTTTCTTAAAGTAGACGGCATAATTGCGATACCTTCTTTTGGCCATTTCTCCTGTGTGAAAAGTCAATACCAGAATGCATTGCGAGAAGCTCAGTGAAAAAATCCATCCAAGATGACGGATGAAGCAACAGAAAAGTTTAAGGTTTTGATAAAAATAGTTTTGTGCTGCTTATAGTATTATAGTAGAACATTGTTAGCTTAGCAACATGCTAACATTGTTTATTTCATTGTCTTTATTGCATTCTTTCAGACGTCTCAATAACAATGACTTGTCCATCCTGGAGGCAACAGGACTCTTTCGGTCCCTCACACATCTCAAGAAAATGTGAGACTGACATTTATGCTCTACATATTATGATGAAACAGTGTCAAATTACTTATCGTTGAACTGAAGTGGTCAATAAACCAGTTTTTGGTGCATTTCTCTCACAGAAACCTTAGCAACAATAAAATCACTGAGATTGAGGATGGAGCTTTTGACGGTGCGTCATCTGTGGTTGAACTTCATGTGACCGCCAACCACCTGGTGTCCATACGTGGAGGAATGTTCCGGGGAATGGACGGATTACGCATGCTGCAAGTGTCCTTTTCACCATCATTTCTGCCACAGCATTTCTAGTACTCTGAGAAGCATGCTTGTTGTATAACTAGTTGTGGTTTTACATAATTAAAACCGTTTCAAGTACTTTGTAAGTCTTTAGTTGTTCTACTATTCAGTTGGTTGGGTTGGTTGACTGATTGGCATAGGATGACTGAGTTATTGGTTGATTGATTATTGGATTGGTTAATTGGCCAAATGATTGGTAGTGTGACAATGACTGGTTGGTTGTTGGTTGGTTGATTGATTGATTAGTTGGTTAACTGATGGAATGGTAGTGTAATGGTAGTATGACTGATTGACTGATAGGATTACTGATTTGTTGGTTTATTGGTTGATTAATAGATTGGTTGGTTGGTTGGTTGGTTGACTGACTGAATGTAGTATGATCGATTGATTGGTTGGTTACTCACTGATTGTTGTTGATTGATGATTGATTGGTTAGTTGGATGACTGACTGATTGGTTAGTTGGATGACTGACTGATTGGTTGCTTAACAGATTGCTTGATTACTTGGTTAACTGATTGACTGGTAGTATTAGTGATTGGCTGATAGGATGGGTGGTTGATTGGTTGGTTGGTTGACTGATTGATTAGTTGGTTAACTGATTGATTGGTAGTATGAGTGACTGTCAGGATGACTGGTTGGTTGGTTGGTTGCCTGTTTAATAGATTGGTTGGTTGATTGAATAGTTGGTTAATTGATTGACTGGTAGTATGAGTGATTTATAGGATGACTGATTGATTGGCTGGTTGAATGACTGTCTGATTGGTTGTTTAATAGATTGGCTGGTTGACTGATTGATTATTTGTTAATGTGATGTGGAGTATGAGTGATTGACTGGTAGGATTTCTGATTGACTGGTGGTTGATTGGTTGGTTGGTTGAATAACAGATTGGTAGGTTGACTGATTGATTAGTTGTTTAACTGGTTGATTGGTAGTATTAGTGATTGATAGGACGACTGGCTGATTGATTGGTTGGTTGGTTGATTAACAGATTGGTTGGTTGACTGACCGACTGATTGATTGGTTGGTTGGATGACTGGTCTGTTAATAGATACATTTTTGTCCCAATTTATACTGGACTAATTTATGCATTCAGGGCTCAACAGGAAGGATTTTCTGAATTTTCATTTTTCAAATATAGAAATTTTCATTTATATATTCACTGATAAAAATATTTCTTATATTTTAAATTAAATATTAGTTTATGTTTTGTGTTAAAGATGTGTAAATTCACAGCTGTTAAAAAACTAACAAACAAACAATGGTATACAAGAATGGTACAATACATCAGAAAACCAAATACTCAAGTTTAAAAGAATGATCCTTCTTTTTGTTCAGTGCTGGTATTGAATTAATTCTCACAACAGTCCATGATGTTCATGTATATTGTGGTGAAGCTGTTCATTTATTTAAATGTATCATTATCTTTAAATGTATCACTGCAGGATTGTGCAAATGCATCATTACTCAAGAACAGTCAAAGCAAGCTCAGCCATTTTCATAGTTTCTCACAGTCACCCTGAAGCCCTGAAACCTTTGTTCTGTCTTTGTTAGGATGCTGAGGAATAATCGCATCCGTTGCATCCACAACAGCAGCTTCGCAGGCCTGCAGAACGTACGTCTGCTCTCGCTCTATGACAACCAGCTTACCACCATCATGCCTGGAGCCTTCGACACGCTGCCAAACCTCTCCACCCTGTAAACGCCTTTAGTTCTCGCTTCCTATTATTAATGTGTCTGATCTGAATGTGTTAACTCTGTTTAATCTTAATGGTCTTTTTTAGAAACCTTCTGGCAAACCCTTTTAACTGCGATTGTCGTCTGTCCTGGTTGGGCGAGTGGCTGCGATCTCGGCAGATCGTGACGGGAAACCCTCGCTGTCAGAACCCAGCCTTCCTCAGAGAAATCCCACTGCAGGATGTGGCAAAGCCGGACTTCCTCTGTGACAAGGGTAAATGAGGCTTTCAGGTTTTTTACTGTCCTACATCTTCATCATTTGGAAGGCCGAAACATACTCTACTCAAATATGTGAACGCAGATGCTTCTAGCTACGCAAGTTTGATTAAATGTGTTTTCCAGAACTCAATTTACAATAAAACGCAGCACTGATTTAGTCTTCAACTTTATCGCCTGAGCTGCAAAAGGCATGTGATCAGCGACTATTTCAACTACTAATAATGAACTTAAGAAAATTAAAGAAAAATTCTGTCTAGGTGCAGATTATTAAAAATAATTATAAATGGTACCTTATTTCTCGCTGATTTGCTGAAGTAATTTATGTATTCAGGGCACAACAGTAAGGATTTTCTTATTTCCAACATTTTCTCTGGATCTAGAACAAAAAATTATCTCATTTTATTTATATATTTACTCTATAATTTTGTTTCTATTTACAAGTAATATTCAAAATTTTTAATCAAATATTAAGTTTTTTTATATATTTTTTTATAGCTACTGTTAAAAGCTACTGCGTGAAATAAAACACTATTTACGGAAACACTGTACCTAGCTGATCCATAACATTACTAATTTTTGTACTGTATTTTTTCAACACATTTTTACTGATACTATCACAAGATTTATATGAAATAATAATATTAAACTTTATTAACAATTTATATATGTATATAATAATCTCATCTATGAACGTATGTTTCTCGCACATGGATAATAAAATAATGTACTTGCAATTTTTTATCTCACATTTCGGACTTTTGCAATTCTGATTGTTTCTTTACATTATTAGCTATCTCGTTTCTTGTTTTATTTCGCAATTCTGACTTTTTTCTTGCAAATCTGAGTTTACATCTCACAGTTCCTGAGAAAAAAGTCAGAATGGCAAGATATAATGCAGAATTTTAGATTTTCTCACAATTCCACATTTTCTTGTAATTCTAAGTTTATCTCACAGTTCTGACTTTTTCACAGTTGAGAGTTTATAGCTCTCAATTTGAGTTTTCTTGCAATTCAGACTTTTTTTTCTTTTCTCTCTAAGAAAATAACGCAATTACTGTGAATTGTGAAAA
Source organism: Sinocyclocheilus anophthalmus (assembly GCA_018155175.1). Lineage (NCBI taxonomy): Eukaryota > Metazoa > Chordata > Actinopteri > Cypriniformes > Cyprinidae > Sinocyclocheilus > Sinocyclocheilus anophthalmus. The sequence goes on along the minus strand of JADLZN010009445.1, from coordinate 5,695 downwards.
TCACAATTGCTTTTTGTTTTATTCCTTGGCATAAACAGGCTTCCAAACTCATCTGCTATCTAGAATTTGCTATTGAATTTTATATTGGCTAATTATTCATCAAAGTCCTCAAATGTCATGCTTTCTGTGACTGTGTTTCTGAACATATCTCCTCCGCACACGTTCAGCTCTGATTGAAGACGACGTGAGTTGTGTCCCTAAGCCGGCGTGTCCTGAGCAGTGCACTTGTCTGGATACCGTGGTGCGCTGCAGCAACAAGCACCTGTTGGCTTTACCCCGCGGTGTCCCACACAATGTCACTGAACTGTGAGTCACACGCGCTTATGCTAATGCTGCGGGATTCCTGTCTGCCTGTATTTGAGTGTCTGATGAACTCTCTCTCTCTGTCTGTCTCCATAGATACCTGGATGGGAATCTGTTTGTTGCGGTGCCTAAAGAGCTCTCAGCATTCAAACAGCTGCAGCTGGTGTGAGTGTCAGATCTGCCGTCTGTGTGTTGGCTTCATATTCAGTTACATTCACTTTCATTGCTTTAATATATATATACCAGACCAGCAAATGAATATAAATAGTTGTATTGTAGGAAATAACATATAATAATAATAATAATACTAATAATAATAATAATAATATAATAATAATAATAGATGGTCTGCACCTTTATATATGGTTTTAAACAACAACATCATAAAAGTGTATGCAACATATATCTATTAGTTTAAGCAACCAACAACATCACTAATACTGATAATAAAAATTGTATGCACATATATATAATTGGACAACACAACACAAATAATAATACTAATAGTATCTGTTATTATTGTCGTAGAATGTTTCAACTTGATAAAGACAAATGCTAATATAAAACTGATACTATACTAACACTATTACTAAGACCAAATTTTCTTTATGTATAAAATTGTTGTAATCATTATTGCCAAATAATATTATAATAGTACTATATTATAGAATTATAACATTAAGGAAATAATACAATCTTTATTATTATTAAATTGTTGTTTGTTCTACCTATATAAGTTATATAGTTATTAATAAAAAATAAATATATTAAAATATTATTCTAAATAATATTGTATATCATTATAAATACGAAACAATGTTAGATTATTATTATTTTATTATTAAGATTATTGCTAATAATTATTATTGTTGCTGTTGTTTATAACATCATCACTACTATCATTTGCAATATTCTTAATAGATTTTTATTAATAATACTCGTTATTATTATTGTTAATGTGTCATCTAGGTGGAGTACAAAAATGACATATAAATAAATAATATAACCACAGTAAAAGTTATTAACATCATAAAATAAATAAAATAATAGATATAATGATATGATTATTATGAATAATGTATTAGATTATTATATTTAATAATTAAAATACATTTATAACCAAAATTTAATAGAAAAATATAATACATATAAAGTATAAAGAATAACAATATTATTAATATACATATTATTATCATAATTGTTCTGTTGTTATAATATGTATAAACGAAAGAGTTGAGATAATATATGAATATTATACAGTAAATTAAAAAAATCATTAATTATTAGAAAATTAAAGTATTTTTTGTGCTTACTTTCAGTGCTTGAGCACAATAAAACAGTTTCTTGTCCCACTCATCTTTTGTCCAACATGATCAACTCACCACACTGTAAGCTCTCTCTCTCTCTCACACTCACTCTCGCACGCATGCACACACACACACTCTCTCACACACTCACAACACACACACTCTCGCACACACTCACACACACACACGCTCTCACTCACTCACTCTCTCACACACTCACTCACACACCCACACACACCACACCACACACACCACTCTCTCTCACATACTCACTCACTCACTCACACACACACAAACAAACAAACACAAACACACACACACTCACTCACTCACTCACTCAAAAAACCCCCCCTCCCCTCACTCTCTCTCACTCTCACTCACACTCTCACACACACACACCACACCACACACACACATAACACACTCTCTCTCACATACACACCTTTCTCACTCACTCACACACACAAACCCCACCCACACACCACACACACACACCCTCACTAGGGTCACGTCACTCACTCACTCACTCCCATCACCTCACTCACAATCCTCACATCCTCACATCCTCACACACCCACCACAACACCCTCACACACACACTCACATCACACACACACAATCTCTCTCACATACACACACTTTCGCACTCACTCACACACACACACACACACACACACCACACCAACACACACACCTCTCACACACAACTCACTCCTCACACACATACACACACACACACACACAACACACACACACACACCCACACCGCCTCACTCACATCACTCACTGACCTCACTTCACCTCACTCACCTCACCTCCCTCCCTCACTCCACACACCAACCACACACCTTTCTCACTCACTCACACACACCACACACACACACTCCACACACTCTCCTCACACACCTCACACACACACACTCTCCTCACTCTCTCACACACACTCCACTCACTCTCTCACACACACAACCTCACTCACTCTCACACACACTCACTCACGTCACCCACCGCACTCACACCTCACTCACTCACCACGCCGCCTCACACACACACACACACCACTCACCCACACCACACACACACACACACACACACCCACCCACACACTTCCAGTAACTGCTGCTAACTCTGAATGCGTGTTTATAATCGTGTGTTGGGGTGTTTTACAGTATCTTAAGTTATAACGCGCTGCGCTGTATTCCTCCTCTGGTGTTTGGAGGCCTGTCCTCTCTCCGCCTGCTGTGAGTGTCTTACTGGATCTGCTCCTCTGAAAACACCCGTATCGTCTCACAGAAAGCTCTAACAAACATACAGATGGAATGGTTTGACCTCTTCTCAACCCACACTTGTTCTCCTCGCTGTTGTGTGTTTATTGCAGATCTCTCCATGGCAACAATATTTCTGAATTACACCAGGAAGTCTTCAGAGACGCAGCATCTCTCTCACACCTGTGAGTCTCACCTGTCTTACATTCACACCTGCTTCTGTCTGACTCACCAACGTGTATGTCAAACACGTCCAGGTCATATTTCACCCCAAAATCAAAAGAAACATACATTATAATTTATTTATTTAACCCAGCCCATTTGGGTTGTGACATCTTTTCTTGACTAAAGCATACAAACTAAATACATGTTCACTACCTTTTGTATCACGTAAAGTAAAAAAATCATCACATCATAATTGTCGATTTTTCCCTTGAAATTGTGATTATTAATTACCATTATCAAAGTTTACATTGAATGATGTTTATACCTTGTTTGAAGCAACTTCATGCCAAATTTTAGATGAAAATAAATGCGCTGAAACCTCAACGAAAAAACCTTTAGTGCTTTCTATAACTGTATTTAAATTAAGCCTCAATGTCAACTATACAGTGATTGGTTCTCCTTTAAATAATAAAAAAAATATGCATGGAATTTTAACGTTATACTAAAACTAAAATTAAAAGAATGGAAAAACTCTTAAGATAATCTGTAGAAAGAAAAAAAAACCCACAAGCACTAACATAATGATTAGTTGCTGCTTTGAACAATTACGTAATTGTGGCAACCGTAATTGTATCGTGATTTTAGAATTTAGATTTATTGTGCAGCCCTAATATATATATATTTATAGAATAATATATATAATTATATATATTATATATAAATGAAAGTATTTTCGCATGGTAGTGCTTTTACTTTATATTGTCTAACGTATAATTACTGTAGGCAGCAATTATTGAATGAAATCCCCATTTGAGCAGTGTTATTTATATTCTTCCCTATTAAGTATTTATTAATATTTTGAATGAGCTTTTCTTTATATATTTTAAGTTATCGTTTAAAATTTGTTAAAGTTTTAGTAATTTTGATATGTGTTGTTGTATTCTTATTTCTCATTTAATTATATTTACATTTAGCTGTTTTCATTCCCAAAAATTGTAATAGGTTTTAGTTTAGTTGACGATACAACGCTGATTGAGAATAATGAAAATTACATTAAAAAAATTAAGAGTAAAACATACGGATGGATTACAGTAATGAGACAATGTAATTGTGATGACAGTATCATGAAAATAATTCTATTATGATCATATTAATAATATGAATAAAAATAACTGTTATATATTATAATCATTTTTGTTGTTATTTGTAAGAATATTGTCATAGCACTTTTGAAAAATAGAAGTACTGTAGGTTGTTGCTTCTTCTTCTTCTTCTTCCTACTACTATCATTGAAAATAAGCCTCTCGCTCTCTAATCTTAGTCAAATTTAAAATGGAGATAAATGTTAAGAAATTAATGATAAGGGAAAAATGAAATACATTTTAAAATGTACAATAAATGATTAAATAATAGAAGGTGTAAGTAAATGGACATACATTGATTGCAATCATGTAAGAGAAATTGTTGAATTCACAAATGTAATGGGAGTGGAGTGCTTCCTTTAAAACCTGTCAATATGTCAAAATGGTCATTTTGGATGGGATGTGAATGCATGAATGTACTGTCAACCAAATACTCGTCATGTCAGTTACCTCATTTGCATCTCATTTGATCATCCGCATGTGTTTTCGGCCTTCATCAAGGGCGATCGGCGCAAACCCGCTGTACTGTGACTGTCCCGCCTGCGCTGGCTTCTGTGCTGGGGTGAAAAGCGGCTACAAGGAGCCCTGTATCCGCCCGCGGTGCCGGGCCGCAGGGTGTGGAGGGACACTGCTGCTCACAACGCCAGCAATACCTTCATTGCACAGGTGGCGTGACGAGATCACACCTCAGCACTCAAGAAGAAAGGGCCGTTTCCTTTGAGAATTCGCTTGATAGTCTGCTCTCTCCGCAGGTCCTGTGGTCCTTCCGTTCTGAGAATGCAGCCCGTGTTTCGTCGAACCCCTTCCAGAATCAGGCCTGTGCACAGCGACCCGGTACAACCATACAATGCAGCTGTTCGCAGGGTCCACAAGGTCCCCCCCCTGAACATCCTTTAATGAGCATCCGCTACAAACATACAGTTCATTACATGGACAAAAACTGGATATGTGAATATTATCACTAATAGTTCACTCAAAAATTTAAATTTGTTGAAAATGTACTCACCCTGAGGTCATCCAAGATGTAGGTGAGTTTGTTTCTTCACCAGATTTGGAGAAATGTAGCATTGCATCACTTGCTCACCAATGGATGTGGATGGGTGCCATCAGAATGAGAGTCCCGAGGAGCCGGATAAAAACATCACAATATCCCAAGTATCCACACCACTCCCGTCCTCTTTTCATGCCTTGTGAAGCCAAAAGCGGCATGTTTTAGAAACTAATCCATCACGACACTTTAACCATCGCTCCGCTAATGAATATACGTTCCTCTATCGATAATACTGCTGACTCCAGTGAAAGTTGTCTCGTCTGAATCAGGTGAGATATATGCACAGATCAAGCACCGTTTACGAGCCAAAACGTTCTAAACAGATATTGTGATGTTTTTAGCAGCTGTTTGGACCCATGAATGAGTGAATGGGTGCCAGTGAAGAAACAAGCTCATCTACATCCCGGATGGCCTGAGAGTGAACCATCTGCAAATTTTGGGGTGAACTGCTTCTTTAAGTGT